>JAVRKA010000111.1:0-600000 GCA_034508555.1 Venustoraphidia nigricollis
TATAAAGAAAAAACTAAAAAAAACCCGGGTCGCAGTGCCAAAACCCTGCCGACAATATAGTGTATTTGCTTGTATAGGGCCGTGTGGTTTTATACTTTTATTATGTGAAATTAAGTTTGTTTTTGGGCAAAATAAAAATTTAACCCCTTAAAATAACATTTTTTTCTTAATTGTAATATTATTATCAATTTAACGTCTACACCGAATTAAATACACCCTTCAATAAATAAGTCACTATCTGCAAACCTAGTGTTTTCATAAAATTTGTAATCCGGTTGTCGGGCCGATTTTTTAAAATTGTGGGGACACTTTTTAATCACTACCAAGGGTTAAATTTCATTTTGAAACGATTCGGAGAATTTTTTCGGTATTTTGGGGCCCAAAAACAGTTTTCAACCCCTAAAAACTACCCTTAAAATAGCCCGATTAGGCCCATTTTAAATAGGCTTCTTGCGGTGATGGATTTCAACACGTGGCCCAAATTTCGTTGAAATCAATTAACTCTTTCGAAAGTTATCGCGCGTTATATATATATATATATATAAATATATATATATATAAATATATATATACATATATATATAAACATTTTTAAAAATGGTGCCAAAGTGTTAGGAGGTTATGAAACGTCGAGAAATTTTGGTCCGACCTCTAGGTCCCGCCATCCGGACCGACGCCAATAGTGTATGTTGCCATATGGCAAATACACAATAAACGGAGTTGTTTTGAAATAAATAGAACACTTTTACACTGACATAATAAACCAATAATTTGCCTTTAAATGGTTATTTCGTGAATATTTTTGTAATTAAAATATCTTTATAATTGCGTTTAATTTTCTGGCAATAGCTAAAGAAAATAATTTATATTACATTAAAGAAAGTGAGAAATGATATATCACGCCCACTTCAATTTTTTTTACACAAGAAAGGCTGAATCTATTTTATATTGGTCCAATGATATCAAAACTTAAAGTAAACGATAATTTCCCTTTAAAATATTTTCCTTACATCTATAGCCAACACTGCTACAGCTAAATACGTCTATGTAAACAAAAACAATCGCTCTTGAAATAAAACGCTGAGGAACGCAGTTGTTCTTTAATTAACAAGCATTATTAAAAAGTTGGTATTATTAGTTGTTGGTGATTAACTGTTGCGAATGAATGCAATAATTGCTTAGGTCATCAGTGTTCAAATATCTGTAAGCAGGTATTTTCTTCAATGATCACAAAATATATTGATGCATCTGATACAGTGTCGTACATAATTTCGTCAACACAGAAAAAATCTAGGAATTAGTTTTTAAATTTAGAAACAGAAGCGCAGTTTTCAAAAATTAAGTTTGTGTATAAAATTTGATTAATGTGGGTCCGGAATTTTTGATACGCTACTTCTATTCGTACTCGACTGTTTTTTTTTCACAAAAATCCTTGACTACTCAAAATTTCCTGACATATCCGTGGTCAGCAATATTTCCTGATTTTTCTAAATTTCCAGAAGTGTTTAAGTATCTTGTTTAAATTTGGGTGTGCGTCCGATCTATCAAATATGCGTGGTTAAAAACTAATTCCTTTATCCTATGTTTTGTTTGACAGTACGCAATGCTAACTTATGTATTTAGTTTTTAATGCATTATTTTACGAGTTGTGATTTTACGTTAAAAACAACAGTCACATTAGTCATAAAAGCATTACAATCGATATACATGCTATATTTTTTGCACGTACCTCCTATGAAATAACTGATTTTCACATCATAATAAGTATATTCGTAATATGTTTGACAGTTCACGGTCGGCCATATTAGTATGTAGATTGTTCTGCTCCTGTTTTGCTTCTCTGTCGCCAATATGAATTTAACTGTCAGAGATACTATTTATGAATCTTCAAAACTAAATTACTGTTGTTTTACTTAGCGCACTGGTGTGAAAAAGGATCATTTTACAACCCCTACACAGACATGAAAAGCAAAATAGAATATGTTCTGTTGATTTTCAGAGATGTTATTTAATATAATCAAGTAATTCTTTAATATCAGTCATTTTCCGCTCGAAGTATTTCTTGTAAGAGTTTAAATTCCCGCTTTGATGTTGTAATTCTAATTGAGGTTTATCATTATTCAGTAAATACAGCAAACATACTTAATATTGTACTTTAATACACAAATGTAATGGAGTTTAAAGACGTACTAAACTTGAAGAACAAAGATCAAAGCTAAACTCGAGACTTTCAGCGTTAAAGTGTTAAAATGAGCTCTAAACACAATATAATGATTCCATGATGGGAAAATAATCCATCGGACTGATAAAGACCACGCTGTGCTATGCTTACGTGGCACGACTGCGACTGTCTATTGTTTGTTCATGCTTCACAAGGAATCATATTGATAAAGTCGTGTTTGTTTTGTTTTGTATCTTGTTTACTATAACAGATCATTTTTATTGTCATAGCTTGTAGTTAAAAATGTGCTGTGTCGTATCTTTATTTATTTTACACCTGAAAGTCCACTGGTCAAATGGGAGACCTGCATTGAGATACAAAAAAATGACAAAAAATTCACACCCAATCCGATTTCAATTAAATTTAGTATATACTCGAGCTCTTCAGATTAAAGGATAGCTTCCATATAAATACAAATATTTTTCACACAAAAAAAAATTTAGGCTTGAAGTCCTTTCTTTTCATTCAAATAAATTAGAAAAATCAAGTTAATACTTTTTAGTGTATTTGCCATATGGCAACATACACTATTGGCGTCGGTCGGATGGTGGGACCTAGGGGTCGGACCAAATTTTCTCGACGTTTCATAAGCTCCTAAACACTTTGGCACCATTTTTAAAAATGTTTATATATATATGTATATATATATTTATATATATATATTTATATATATTGTGACATTATACCCATATGTCACAAGAATATATAGTATAACCTTAATTGTTAATTAAATAAATAGTTAATAATTTAATTATATCTGAACAGTTATAGGCAGCTGTGATTCGGTATTGCATTTTCTGATATCCGTGGCTACTACGATATCATGCCTCACTTAGCAACGAACAATAAAGCCTGACATTGTTGTGAATGAATATGTTTGCTAGGTGACGGGTTCGTGAAAATAATAAACAATAAAAAAAATAACAAGGCTCTCTGTTCCGGCACCTGGTGAAGTATAGACGTATCTTTCTGTTCTGTAGTTTTAAGTCGGTATTTTGCGAATTGTGTTCTGTCCTGTTCCGTAGTTTTTAAGTCGGTATTTTGCGAATGGTGTTCCGTTCGGTCTGTAGAATTTAGGTATCCGTTTCTGTTCTGTAGTTTTAAGTCGGTATTTTGCGAATCGGGTTTCGTTCTGTCTGTAGTTTTAAGCATCGGCTCCGTTAGTTATTATTAAGTCTGTATTATGTTATTTATTTGTCCTGTTGTCTGTCTGTAATATCTAAGTTTCTGTAACTAATGAGTAAAATAGCTTATCTTATATTTAATTGAATTTACTGAAGTAATTGTGTGTTGCGTTTGGGTTGTCCGTTATTTATTGAATAGTACTATAGCTCACCTTATTATAATTTTAGTTATTTAAGCGATTTTATTTAAATCAGTACCTTGAGATCAATTTACTTCTTCGTAAAAGTATTATTGATACGGAACAATCGCTATTGGATTTTGTACCTCGCTGCACGTCTAATAAAACTGTTAATTATAATTTCGGAATAAACACTGTATTGTTTTCTTTCTTGCTTTCCTCAGGGTCTGTGTTGATCGGACGCCCATAGGCGGATATCAAATTTCTATCAAAGAAACTAAACGGGCCCAGCAAATTAAGAACTGATATCCTCCTGCGACGCCGAGAACACAGATTCAATTGTTGTCTTTCTTTCTTTTCTCTTTTTTTAAGACAGTGTTGCAACAAGTGGGAGTCCGTCTACGCAAGAGAACATCAAATTGGTAGCAGAGCGTAGTTTGGAAAGCCTGAGCCTTGTTCCAACCTGTCCGGTACCTGTCCGCCGTCTTGAAGCCGAAATCCCGAACCGTCCCGTCCGCTCCGCAGTCAACGGATATTCCTATAGTCGTCTGGGAGCCGCAGCCTCCCAGTGCTCCAGTGCCCGGTGTTTCTGGTGAGTCTCGGGTATCACCGGAAAATGCAATGCCGTAGTTAGTGCCTATAACCACCCCAAAATTTTTTGTAGTAATTGTTCAACTGATAGTGATAGTTCGACAATTTCCCCCGTTTCGGCCCCGTCTCCAAAATTATTCAATAAAATTCCGATTGCAGCTATTTCGAACTAGTTCGCTGCAACCGCCGGTTCAAAGAATTTAGTCGATAAGTCTATCCCTATAATTAGTATTAGTTTAGGTAACGTTAAGGCATCTGCTCTATTGGACACGGGTTCCACGCTAAATTACATTAGCGCTAACCTGGCCAATTATTTAGTTTTCTTAAGTTAGGTAATTATAAGAAATGCGAACAATATGCTCGCGTAGCTAATGGTCAAACGACCCGTTCTGAAAACTCGGCGACATTAGTTGTAAAGATTAAGAATAAAACTTGGAAACTTATCTTTTTTGTGTTGCCAAATATTTCATACTCAGTAATTATTGGTAGTAAGTCCTTGAAAAATATGAGGGCAATATTAAACTGTGCCGAAAATTCAGTATCGTTTGAATTTGACCGGGATTCGTCGATTCCGTATATTTCCTTGCCTGCGTCCGTCTCAGTCGAATTATTGGTTCCGATTATGGCCGTGGACTCCGCAACTGAAAAATTTGATAGATTGTGTTCAGAATTTCCGGAGGCTTTGACGGAAAACAGGATAAATCAAAGGGTCCATATGGACGCGTTTCCAGCTCTGGCGATTGAGCACGTCTTTCTACGTTTGAAAAGGGCTAAAGTATTCACAACTCTGGATCTGAATAGTGCGTTTTATCAGATTGAACTGTCCGAATCGCCCAGTGCTCTGAATCGACTAAAGAGTGAACTATTTTATGATATAAAAATGTAATTGTGTTTTTCGATGACCTGCTCATCTACAGTGACAATTTGGACTCTCATATGAGCCACATGCGTGAGGTGTTGCGGCGTCTTCGAGACGCAAATCTGACTGTCAACCCGAGTAAGGTGAAGTTCGCGAAATCCGAACTGAAGTTTCTGGGTCACAGCATTTCGTCGTCTGGTCTCGCTGTGGATAGTGAAAAGGTCCAAGCCATCACCGATTACCTGTGCCCAAGAATCTAAAACAAATGGACGGATCTTATGTGTTCAATTGTTGACGTCAGTACTGAGTTCAGTGAACTCAGAGACATGCAAAATAAAAATGTTGAATTAAATTCAATAAAAAGACAAATTTTACAAGGTGTGAACGTAAGACATTTTGCCGTTCGAGACAATTTTCTAGTGCGTCTAGTGGGGCGCCATAATAAAGCCCGTATTGTTGTACCTAGTGCAGCCAAGCCAAGCATCCTCGAGCAGTTTCATAACTCTGAAATGGGTGCTCATCCCGGAATTAACAAGACATATCGCTCTATTGCCAGGCGATTTTGGTGGCCAAAGATGTTTATAGAAGTCCGACAACACATTAAGGCCTGCCAGTTATGTTTGCGTCATAAAAGTGACCAAAACCCCGACAAAGTAATTATGTCGTCTAGTCCTCCTACGGCGGTTTGGAACCGCTTATACATTGATTTAATGGGACCGCTTGTAACAAGCAGCGCCGGCAACAAGTATGTGTTACTGATATTAGATGGTTTTAGCAAATGGCTAATTACATACGCTATTCCGGATTCCAGTTCTGCATCGATCGTCAAATGTTTACATCAAGTTTTTACAATGTACGGTCCTCCTGATTCTATTGTATCGGACAATGCGACGCCTTTTAAATCCAAGAAATTCAGAGACTTTTGTATTTCGTGGGGCTCCCGTCCAATTAATTCTTCGCCGTATCACCCCGCATCAAACGCCGTTGAGCGCGTTATACGCAATGTGCGTGCAGCTCTGGCTATTCTGCTACATCAAAAGTTTAACGATCATTCAAATTGGGATTTGCTTTTAAACAACATAACATTGTGTAATAATGCAACGTACCATACAAGTATTAATGATTTACCTTGTCGAGTCTTTCTCGGTCGAGAAATAAAATTCCCGCTGGATCTCAAGTGGAATTTACCTGCAGTGTGGGAAAAACGAGATTCGTTAACTCCAGATGTTGTCCGTGACATGTTGAAGCAATCGCATGATCGTCAAGCGAGTTATTATAATGTCAATCGTACTCCTGAATCAAAGTTTCAAGTTGGTGATTCCGTTGTTCAAAGATTGCATTACCAAAAGATGAGGCCAAACTTTCATTTAAAATTCCTCCCGAGGTATAGCGAACCCCGTACTATCGTCCGATTTTTGTCTCCAGTTAGTGTAGAATTAAATGACCCTGTCACTGATAGATTGTTCCGAGCTCACGTAGAGCACTTAAAGAAAGTTTAAAACTTATTCCGACTTCGTAATTTTAAGCTAGTTATTTAGATTTAACCTTGTTTCATCCGCACCGTGAAAATTTTGTTTGTTGATCAGAGGTTAATTGTTGTCACTTTTGACAGTTCAGTGTTGCCATCTTGAGCAGTATGTTTGCGAACTTTCCCCGCCGTCCCCCTGTTGGTGGGAAATTGTGACATTATGCCCATATGTCACAAGAATATATAGTATAACCTTAATATAGTATAACCTTAATTAAATAAATAGTTAATAATTTAATTATATCTGAACAGTTATAGGCAGCTGTGATTCCGTATTGCATTTTCTGATATCCGTGGCTACTACGATATCATGCCTCACTTAGCAACGAACAATAAAGCCTGACATTGTTGTGAATGAATATGTTTGCTAGGTGACGGTTTCGTGGAAAAATAATAAACAAGAATAAAATAACAACTCTCTCTGTTCCGGTATCTGGGAAGTATAGACGTATCCGTTTCTGTTCTGTAGTTTTAAGTCGGTATTTTGCGAATTGTGTTCTGTCCTGTTCCGTAGTTTTTAAGTCGGTATTTTGCGAATGGTGTTCCGTTCGGTCTGTAGAATTTAAGTATCCGTTTCTGTTCTGTAGTTTTAAGTCGGTATTTTGCGAATCGGGTTTCGTTCTGTCTGTAGTTTTAAGCATCGGCTCCGTTAGTTATTATTAAGTCTGTATTATATTATTTATTTGTCCTGTTGTCTGTCTGTAATATCTAAGTTTCTGTAACTAGTGAGTAAAATAGCTTATCTTATATTTAATTGAATTTACTGAAGTAATTGTGTGTTGCGTTTGGGTTGTCCGTTATTTATTGAATAGTACTATAGCTCACCTTATTATAATTTTAGTTATTTAAGCGATTTTATTTAAATCAGTACCTTGAGATCAATTTACTTCTTCGTAAAAGTATTATTGATACGGAACAATCGCTACTGGATTTTGTACCTCGCTGCACGTCTAATAAAACTGTTAATTATAATTTCGGAATAAACACTGTATTGTTTTCTTTCTTGCTTTCCTCAGGGTCTGTGTTGATCGGACGCCCATAGGCGGATATCAAATTTCTATCAAAGAAACTAAACGGGCCCAGCAAATTAAGAACTGATATCCTCCTGCGACGCCGAGAACACAGATTCAATTGTTGTCTTTCTTTCTTTTCTCTTTTTTTAAGACAGTGTTGCAACAAGTGGGAGTCCGTCTACGCAAGAGAACATCAAAATATATATATATATATATATATATATATATTTATATATATATATATATATATATATATATATATATATATATATATATGTGTACGCGCGATAACTTTCGAAAGAGTTAATTGATTTCAACGAAATTTGGGCCACGTGTTGAAATCCACCACCGCAAGAAGCCTATTTAAAATGGGCCTAATCGGGCTATTTTAAGGGTAGTTTTTAGGGGTTGAAAACTGTTTTTGGGCCCCAAAATACCGAAAAAATTCTCCGAATCGTTTCAAAATTGAAATTTAACCCTTTGGTAGTGATTAAAAAATGTCCCCACAATTTTAATAAAATCGGCCCGACAGGACCGGATTTACAAATTTTATGAAAACACTAGTTTGCAGATAGTGACTTATTTATTGAAGGGTGTATTTAATTCGGTGTAGACGTTAGATTGATAATAATATTACAATTAAGAAAAAAATGTTATTTTAAGGGGTGTATTAAGGGGTTAAATTTTTTATTTTGCCCAAAAACAAACTTAATTTCACATAATAAAAGTATAAAACCACACGGCCCTATACAAGCAAATACACTATATTGTCGGCAGGGTTTTGGCACTGCGACCCGGGTTTTTAAACTTAAAACAAAAAAGTTAGACATTGTTTTGTAACCAGTTCCACTTGAAAATTGTTTATTTTAAAGGATAAATTCTGTGACCTATATGTACTGTGTCAATGGTTTTAGTTAAAACCGATACTGAGTATATTTATCTCGACAATTGAGTTACAACACCGCAGAGGAAATGATGGCAAAAGAATAATAAAATGGAAAAGTTCAAATCAATAAATGTGAAAAGTTTGCAAGATGCTGTTTCACGACAAACTGATAAATAAAACCGAAGAATATGATGACTGTCAAAATGACATTTTTCATCTACTTCAATTTAACGATTTTAAAATAAATTGAGATTAGTTGACACTTGGTTGATAATGGCAGATATGTTCTATGGTCTTCCGTAATACTTCAAATCCAAACTATGATAATGTTTTCTAGTGAATCTTTAATTGACAAAACATTGATAATATTACTATTAGCAAATGTTCATACGTTAAAGTTTCCGTAAGAATAGGCTAAATTTACATGTGGTATATAAGAAGTCCGGTTATATAAGGCAATAGTTAAACAGCAACTAACGAGAATTGGGATGCAGAAGATCGCATTATGTTTAACTCGAACAAAGGATTTTCAGTCGGCTGTAAAATTAGTTGAAGAGACCGCAAACGTTAAACAGACGGCCGTCCTACAAAATGTTCCTCAATGTTACGAACTATCAGTTCAAAACTTGTTTTTTTCCTTCGAACGCCAAACTCTACCCTTATTGAGTTCACAGGGCGTACCGATAGGTTCAAATGACTTTTGGCGAAATTTACTTTGGTCAATTTAGAGTTGAACGTACTTATGTCCTAAATTCATTGTCTTTAAAACTTTCCAACTTTGTCTGAAGCTAAACAAATTTCTCTTGTTCAAATTTAAAAGAAAATGAGTAGTGATGAACAAAATTGGAGCTGGTCTTACAATTTTGGTCTTGGTCTTGCAAATAAGCAAGACTAAAATCATGTGTAAATGTAAAATTTATAATTTCACTTTATTTCTAATAAATAAATTTCGAAAAATAGTTATCACGATTTAAGGTAGTTGTCGTGGTTAAGGCACACCGTCAGAAAATTCTTAATTTTTGTATACTTATTAAGGACATGATAATACAATTACCCTGAAAGTTTGAAGTCGATCAACCGTATATAATCCGAGATAAATTCAATTAAAAATTGGATAATTAAGATTGATTGCATACTATCTCTGTAGTTCTGAACCAGTTTCTTATTTATAAAAAAAGAACTAACTGTCAGAAACTTTCCAAAAACTGACAGTCTTTCAATGCATTTGTTATGAGTTTAGAAAAAAATAAGAATTTTTTTTTGATCGTCTAATTATTTATAAATAACGGTTTAAAGTTCAACAATTTATAGAAAAGTATACATGCATATGAATACTGTATGGGTTACGTTTCCACGGGTACAGTCTTGCGTACAAATTATAGATCACTTAGCTACAAGCTAGTATACTTTTGTGGCGCGTATAATCTATAACTTTTTGACAATATTGTACCACGACAACTGCCTTAACAGGCAATACCCTAATATCAAGACTAAGACCAAGATTAGTAAGACCAAGAGTACTACTAAAAATAAGTATTTCTGTCGTGATGACAGTGTCCTTGTTAACTTATCTGGTAATTTGACTGTTAATACTAAACTAAACTAAATAAGTGCAATATTTTTACAGTTTCACAGTTGCCAGGTCTCGATTCCTAGTCAATTTTCATAATAATAGAATGACCCACTACGTATATCTACAGAAATGATAGTTTGACCTCTGTGTGATAAAGACAGACGACGGAACTGAAACATGAAGTTCATTAGACAATGAACTTCTTGTTGTTTCATCGGATGTCCGACAACTTGCTCATTGATTTATTACTGGAAGCTTGTCATTTTAACTAGGGTTAGTTGTCTTTCAAAGAGCTGGTTTTCTATTGAACTGCAGCAAAATTTAGTCACAGAAGGAAATAGAATCTAGATGAAGATAATTAGTATATATCCAGTTACAGCCGCTTTTACTTGAATTTTGGGACAAATCAGTTTACACATCAAGCAACAAAGGTTTAAGATAGTTTCAATTTTCTAATTTCGACAGGTGAAACTAAAAATTGGAAATAAATAACATCATAATGAAACATGGCAGCGACAACACATTTTTGTACAAAAAAAATTAGACTTGGACAAAAATTATTGAGCGAGCCAAATTTGTCACTCCAAAATGTTAATTTGACTTCCCATAAAAGATAAATTGAAATTTCGTGACGCGCTGTAAAGAAATGTTGATGAATGTCGCGTTTTTTGATTCAATTTTTAGGGAAAAAATATACGTTTTTTGACAGTTTTCAGTAGTAATTTAAATTCTGTGACGCTTAGTACACAGTTAATAAAAACAGTAATCAAATGAATTTTGCGACCCCAGTTCTAAATTTACTGAGAGTATATTTTGCAATCTGTGATATATTTCTTTCCGACCTTCTTGCCACAATAAAAACTGGTAAAGATCTGTAAGAATCTAATTGTTCAGATTATGGGGGTTCGATCGGAAACTGTGTGAGCAGATTGGACTAGGAAAACTGGTCCGCCATAATATACGAATCAAATCAAATATTAATCAAGGCGTCGAAATGTCTAACAAACTCCATGCAACATAAATTGGCAGCATTGTAATAATTTTAACAAATCCATATAGAGATTTGTTGTAATTATATTGTATTGCATCTTTCGTAACAAATTAAGGTGACTCGTCTTGTTCTCAACCATTTCTCTGTTATGTAATACAAGACAGACTGCTGTAACTCTATTAATTAGAAACTGTCAGTAACAAATTAATATTCATATACACACGCTGCGCTGTTAGTCACTAAAACTTACATAAACTCCATAAGGGCTTGGTACTTAGTTTGCACAAAACAGCGTCGCAAATGCATATTTTAGAGCCGTCCTGGTTGTTTTGTGGGAAAGAAAGACCCCCACCACCATCCAGTTACCGGCACAGAACGTGCGGTCGTCGGTGATTGGTTATCGCTGATTGTCTTGTCAATTGTCGCTTTCCTGCTATAAAGTACAGTCCAGTACGCTATTGATTAATAAGAAGCGTTCAGAGAAAAATAAAATTCAACCGAACGATCAAATTAAAAACCAATTAGCAAAGAATGACAATACTTCAGATTATTCAGAAACTAGTGGTTTTATCTGGGGATCAGATTTTTATGACTCTGATTCTCGGCAATATCCTATCTTAATTTCCTTAAAGAACAAGCAAGAGGAAGTTAAAAGAAGATCTCGGGTAACTGCGTAATGACACAAGGTGCATTTTTTTTTTCAAAAATTATATATAATTTACATACATTATTATAAACAGGTTATCGTGTTAAGTTGTTTCTTTCATTGTTAATTGATCAAGATGCCTAATACAATTGTACATAGACAAGCACGAAAAATATTTTTTTGGATGACTTTATGCAAGGAATTAGACCATTAAAGAAAAATTAAAAAATTAAAAATAATAATATAACGTAAGTTTTTAGATTTTTTAACCGACTGTACCTGCGCAGCCTCTATTTGCATTTAGCTTTCGAGCCTTTTAGATCCATGGCACGTACTATACTAATCATTAGTGAGCGGAATTGTGTTATCTCGATCACAGAACAGTGTTTTATGGTCTTGACTGTGAAATTCAATTTTCTAAAATATTATTGCAGTGAAGTAAAACTTCTTTTGGCTCACTATAGTAAAATTAAATCATGAAATTGAAAATGTAACGAACGTGTCGCAATGTATTTATATATTAAACGTGTCATTTCAAAACCGCTATTTAGACATGAAAACAGCTATTTTAAAGGAAGGTGTGCAAAAAAAGTATACGTTGAGTTTTAAGTTGAAAAATATTTGTATGACATTCTGGATATCGATCTTAAGGTGACTGCTTACCAGCTGTTCAATATGCTCTTTTTTTTCACCCGTATAACTCTATTCTACTGCCTTCCCGTAATTTGAAATATCGTGACGTGCTGTATAGAATTTTTGACGAATTTTGAATGGAATTTTTAGAGCGCAAATCTGTGTTTTTTAAAATTGTTAAGAATCAAGCCAAATTTTCTGAAGCTTAATGTTTAATTACAGCTAACAAAAACAGTAAAAAACGAATTTTGCGACCACAATTCGAAATTTCCCGAGAACATATTTTACGATCTGAGGGATGTCAACTTAAGTAAGGGATACTTTTATATGAATATGCTACGACTGTCTTTCCAACCCTAGTTAGTTGAGAGAACTTATCAATCAATCATTATTACACACGGTATGTTAAACTTTATCGTAAGTGCATGTACATAATATTGCTTATATTATAACCTCATACTGATTACTAATTTTCCCATTAGATTTCGTGCTCCTTGTATAATCTCCATGGTTTATGGTGTGACTTTAAATTACACAAGTACTCGCCAAGTAACTATTAAGTCCTGTCACTTGACCAGTACCTCATAATCAAGGTCACTAGAAACTTAGGTTGGGCGTTAGCATTATTGAAGATGTGACTAGGCGAGAAGCGAGAGAGGGTAGGGCAGTACACTTGTGAGGTAACATGGAGTATTTTTGCAAACAGTTGGGATAAACAATAATTGAAAAACCAAATCATGAACAGCAGTAACGTAAGCAATCGACTCAACCATGTTTATAGTCTCTTATGCCCAACCTTCTAGTATTCTAGTAATCTTGCCTCATAGTAAGTAGTCGGATTAAAACTTGAAAAAAATATTCAGGTCGCTATTTAAAATATTAAAGTTATTAGTACTTCCGTTTTAATCTAGTAACAGGTATTATCACCAAAACAAACATCAATTCATCTTTAAAGTTCAATTCCAGATATATGTTATAATAGAAAACAGTATCATGGGTAATTGGAATAATGAAAATAAATCAATTTAAACACTCATTGAAACGTTGCAATCAATGAGTGTTTAATTTCTCATTGATTGCAACGGTTCAATGAGTGTTTAAATTGATTTATTTTCATTATTCCAATTACCCGTGATACTGTTTTCTACAAACAACAATTTTTGCGCTTTCCGAATCGCGGATTCAATAATCTTCTCGAGAATGCATTCTCAATCCTGCCGCTAAAACAACTGTGACTATTGATTTGAATATCGCAGCCGATAGATCTGTTGGAATCAGAGACACGATTACGAGACATCTTTAGTTCATAAAAGCAGTATTTTTTATTTTGCTTTGAAATGAATATAAAGTGAATAGATGAATGGTTGCTCGTGAATTTCATTTTATTTGCACCAATAAAATTATATTTTATAGATGACTATAAATTTTTATGCATCCTTTGTTATTCATTATTCCATTCCATCGTAAGAATTAAAGCTTCTAGATTTTAGAATAGTATATAATATATAAATATCAACAAATTCAAATAGAAAGGAAGTAATATTGCACAAATATGTATACTGACAGTGCAATATTATGAATGATGGAAATATGTCGTCTGTTAAGAAAATGAAGAAAAGCTGCTTTATATTGCTACTAGCTGCCGGGCTTGGCTTCGCCCGAGTGTCATATTAAAATGCATCCAAGTAAAAGACCGCGCACACTTGTCAGCCACGACCTGCATAGTATAAACCTGCACGACGTTGCATACTAAACCAGCACGAACCAGCAGATTTTTTCGTGATGTGCGGTAGACATTTTATAAGCAAAAGGCGTTAAAACAATATGTTTATTTAAAATTTATTTTGATCAGAAAAGTGTTCATATTTATTAACTTTATTAACCGAGCTGGGTAGAGTAGTGGTGACAGCACTAGACTCGCATTCGGGTGGTTTGGGTTCGAATCCCGGCGGGGGCAGATGTGGCTCGGACTTTTTCCTACTGCCTCTCGCCGAGAAACGGTAATTCCTGTACCGGCCGTTTTGATTGAGGTTTTCCATGGTTTCCCTTAATTAATTCCAGATAAATATTGAGATGCTTCCTTATTTAAGGCTATGGCCGATTACCTATCAAACTCCTAGTTCAAAAATTACCTGCCATATCCTAATTTCCAATAATTCCTTCATTCGCCCATTGCTATTATATAAGTTGAAGTTTTTAAAACTGTAGAAAAATAACGGGAAG
Organism: Venustoraphidia nigricollis; assembly: GCA_034508555.1. NCBI lineage: Eukaryota > Metazoa > Arthropoda > Insecta > Raphidioptera > Raphidiidae > Venustoraphidia > Venustoraphidia nigricollis. The sequence continues at coordinate 14,468 of JAVRKA010000111.1, forward strand.
TGTGGTAGATGGAAAATAGTAATGGTGCGTCTGTTATGACATAAAGTCGAGAAACGGACGTTAAACGCATTATTATTATTATTATTAACTTTATTAACTGATTTTAAAGTCAGCAGTTTTTATTGCCATTACTTCCATTACTTGAATTCAAATAACAACAAAGCATCTTCAAGCAAGTGCCAATAAAACAGCTTACATAAGAACATGTCTACCAACTTAGTGAAAATTACATTTGACTTTCTGCCAACATTACCGTGCCAAATAATTAATAATAGATTTTTATTGAGGCATCAAATATTTGAAGTGGAAAAATGCATCTACCTTTTCGAATGTTAGTACCTACCACAGTTCACGAACTAATATAATTGCTGTTTTTACCAATTAAAACAACAATTCTAATCTGTTATTCATAACGTTTCAATTACGTAACCTTTAAAACATTATTTTCTATACATACAATGATTGAAAAAAACTCTAGTAAAATTAATCTTAACATTTTAAGTACAGGTAATTAGTTTTCATTAAAATCATAACAGTAAGGTGAGACACATAAACTTTTTATAATATCTATTTTAACAATTTTAAATTTTGATTTCAAATTAATAATAATAATAATAATAATAATAATGCGTTTAACGTCCGTTTGTCGACTTTTATGTCATAACAGACGCCATTCGCACCATTACTATTTTCCATTTTACCACTTCCCGTTATTTTCTACATTTCCAAAACTTCAACTTAACTAATAGCAATGGGCGAATAAAGGAATTATAGGAAATTAGGATAGGATAGGTAATTTTTGAATTGGGAGTTTAACAGCTTAAATTGACTTCTCCTATACGTGTAACTACATGTCTTACTGGAGTAATAAAATTATTATTATGATAGGTAGTCAGCCATGGCCTTAAATAAGGAACCATCTCGATATTTATCTGGAATTAATTGAGGGAAACCATGGAAAACCTCAATCAAGATGGCCGGTACAGGAATTATCGTTTCTCGGCGAGAGGCATTAGGAAAATGTGATTTCAAATTAATCTCAACCATATAATTAAGTTCCAGAAAAAGAATGATAGTTTTAAGATATTGTGCACTTTTCATTTACAAACTGAAGTGAAGAAACTGTCTGTTATTTTATTCTGTTTCGCTTGAGTCAATTGAAAAAAAGTTAAGTGTTTTCAGAATGTACACACCTACAAAGAATTTTCATTTGCAAGAAAACATGTATTATTTTTTCCTTTCTTTTAAGGAAAGAATGTAAGGAAAGTGAACTGGAGATAAAAAGTACCTACTTGTACTCATTTATTTTTAATCTAAAAGTTTTTTATTTATTATTTAACCCTTAACGCGGCAACTTGTTATCTATTCGCTTATATATTTTTTCACGAAAATATTTATTTTAAATTATACTCGAACTTTTCAGTGCAAAAATGCAATCATATTATTTATATTTTTGTTTTTAGTTTTCATTTCGATTGGAAAAGTTTTGAGTGCTGTTTATAACTTTTAAATAATACACTTAGCATAAAATTCTATTATACGTATGCAAAAATTTGGTTATATTTATCAATATCTTTCGTGGTAACAAGAATTTGAGTTATACAAAGAAATGAACAGAGCAAACCATATCCCTTGCGGTGTGTCGCGTTATTAGATCAGTATAATATGTATATTATTTCTCAAAGGTGTTTTTTGTCGGTATGAAATACTGTATCCAAATTAATGTTAGAGACGCCATTTTGGAGATTATTTTTGTTTCTAATGACGAAAAATAAGTTAATATCTTAAATTTAATGTTTTCATTAAAAAATTACAATTTACAAATTTTGACAATTTCATTACAGAAAATAACATTCAGAAAAAACAAATGTCGTCATCTAGTGGCAATCTGTTTAACAGTTGTCGGTAATATTAAGTGACGCAGTGGCGCTGAAGTCTCTGAATAGAATAGAATAAAATGTATTTCCATCTTATTATATTACGTAACTGACCATGAACGGCTCCATTAGAAAGTGTCATCAAACTTAAAGTGGATAGATCACGTAAATAAACTGTGCAAAAAACTTAATTATATCTACTATCAAATTAAACAGCTGAAAAAGTTCTATGATGATCGAAACTTATTAAATGTGTATCATGCATTATTTGTCTCCAATATGAAATATTGCATTCTCATCTGGGGAGCGTCACTCGATAGAGACAGGATTTTTATAATTCAAAAAAGAGTTTTGAGGATTATCTATAACTTAAAGCATAGAGAATCATGCAGAAATATATTTAAAGAGAAAAAACTGTTAACTTATTACGGTATTTATGCTTTTGAACTTTTTTTTGAACAATTTTTTCAATAAAAATGACTATAATAGCTCACATAAATATAATATAAGATTCCATGCAATGAGCATTAAACATAACACATCGTTTTTTGAAAGGAGTCCTATGTACATTGGTCACAAAATATTTTACAAACTTCCAGAACAATTGAGGCGCGCATCAGCAGTCGGTGAATTTAAAAAACAATTGAAAAAATACTTATTGGAGCTTTCACCTTATTGCATGTCACATTTATTGTGATATTTTGCACTCTGATGATTTCATCACAATTTGTCCATTACTTCCTTAAATAATTTATACTCATGTAATATTGTACCTGACTTGTTCTACGCTGTATGGTATGGCTTCATAGAATAAAACCTTTATTATTATTATTATTAGTGTATTTGCCATATGGCAACATACACTATTGGCGTCGGTCGAATGGCGGGACCTAGGGGTCGGACCAAATTTTCTCGACGTTTCATAACCTCCTAAACACTTTGGCACCATTTTTAAAAATGTTTATATATATATGTATATATATATTTATATATATATATATATACGTATATATATACGTATATATATATATATGTGTGCGGGCAATAACTTTCGAAAGAGTTAATTGATTTAAACGAAATTTGGCCCACGTGTTGAAATCCACCACCGCAAGAAGCCTATTTAAAATGGGCGTAATCGGGCCATTTTAAGGGTAGTTTTTAGGGGTTGAAAAATGTTTTTGGGCCCCAAAATACCGAAAAAATTCTCAGAATCATTTCAAAATTGATATTTAACCCTTTAGTAGTAATTAAAAAGTGTTCCTAAAATTTTAATGAAATCGGGCCGACAGGACCGGACTTACAAATTTTATGAAAATACTAGTTTACAGATAGTGAATTATTTTCTGAAAGTTGTATATAATTTGGTATAGAGGTTCGATTGATAATAATATTGCAACTGAGAAAAAAATGTTCTTTTAAGGGGTGTATTAAGGAGCCAAATTTTTATTTTGCCCAAAAAACCAACTTAAGTTCGCATAACAAAGCCACACTGCCTATATTAGCAAATACACTATATTGTCGGCAGGGTTTTGGCGCTGCGACCCGGGTTTTTTTATTATTTTAAATTGACAAGCGAAAAAATCTACGTTAAAATTATTTCAAATTATGTGTCTTGAGCGAAAATGAAAATCTCGAATCAATTACATGAAGCACTAAATAAATCAAATTTGCTTAATGAATTACCATCCACAAAGTACGATTTTTATAATTTTTAATAACTAATTCCTACTGTAATTTAATAAAATATCTGTGGTATATGCGACATATTATATAAAACATTGTTTTGAAGTAAATAAATAATAAAAAGTTTGCAGTAAATTTTATAAGACAGCACATTAGGAGAAGGAGATTAAATGTCGCAAGGGTGCTATTTCCACAAGAAAAATTGCAGTGCATTTTTTCGTATAGATAAAATTTATATCTGCAGAATGTAATGAATCTACAGGAGCCTAAGTCCTGTGTAGGGTAAAGCGAGGTCATTGGGCTGCAGTATTGCTAATGTGCGTCATTAATCAGTCTTAACCAGTCCCCCACCGACTCCACCCCCTTCTCAATGCTTTATTTTCACGTCTACAGTCGTTTTTAATGAAAAAAGTTGTAGCAATTAGTTGATTGCCGAACAAATTTCTCTATAGATGAAAATACGTAAAAACTTCAATACATAGATAAAGATAACGTCACGTTATCTGGTAGCTGAAGTGAAACAGACGCATCGCAAATTTACATAGGAAGTGAAATTGTATTTAAAAATATCTGATTTTGTATCGAAAAGAAGTGTAACGAGATATCAATAAAGACAAAAAAAGGCCTTTATATTTTTCACTGATTTTTCTTTCGGCACTTGGTAGAACATGATTAATAATAAAGCCGGGTCTAGACGTGTGTAACGTGTAATGTAAGATTACGTGTAATTTAGCGTCAACAGTGTGGACAGCACACGAACTCAACGCGCATCGTGAAAGCGAATCTTTGTCAAAAGCTGTTTCCACTCAGTTGCTACGAACATGCCGAATAGGAAAGTCATGAAAGTTGGTGCTGCTTTTATTTATATATATTTATTAACTGAAGATTTCAGATTTTTTTAAAGTAATCCGGATTTTTTGGATCCCAAATAACACGTTTTTCTTGATACAAACTGATAAGTTCAAGCGATTGTTCGTATCATGAACGTACACACGACACAATCGTCACGAACACCGTCCAAACGAGTACTGCGAGCGCCTTTGTGTTCGCGCTAAAAACCGACAGCCGATGGATCACGGCGAACGCCGGCGCGAGCGTTACATGTAATGCTCGTAGTGCCGTCCACACGCAGAATTCGTGTTACATTACATGATAGATTACATTACGCGTTACACACGTCTGGACCCGGCTTAACAGACAAATAAAAACACTATAATATTCTACAAAAATGTATTATTAAATTATTTCTCGACGATCGTTTTGGACAATAATTCCATCCTCTGGAATATAAAACATATACTAAATTACATATTTTGTAATGTGACATAAAAACATCTTTAAGAAATAACATAAACCGATTACGGAATAACCAAATAAAAATTGTTCCTGCCTTAACTGTTAAACATTACATATCAGTTAATTAAAATTTTTCGAAACTTACTTTGGGCCAAACCGTAAGACGAAAGACAGATCAAACGGTTGTTGATACAATATTAATGATAGGTGAAGCTCTATAAAGTAATCCTGCTTTGAGAACACCTAATTAACTCATTGTTTCGTCGTAACCTTCAGATTAAAGCCAAGCCTTGCCTTCGTCACGCAAAATCCTCATTAACGCCTTTTGGTTTGTTCATTCAGATTTGCGTAAGATCAAAAACTTTCTATCGTAGTTGAGTCTTCTGTAACATTCGAGGATCTTGTTGCTAGTACTTTGACATTAAGACCGGTATTAGTTCCTTCACATTCGATTATATGTATACTGCAGAACTATATATACTATGTATTGAACCTTAGTAGTCCCTTTTTGTTTACTCACTATGGAAACTTGATGTCGGCAATAAGATATAATAGGTGTGTTAGGTATAGTAAATAATTTAGTGAAATTTACTCTGAAAAATGTACGTCAGGTTTACCATATGTGTACACTTATAACAAATAGTCTAGTGGCAGACTTCACAACAAGGTTTAGATTTAAGTTAGAGTTAGAACAGAAAGACAAGTTGTTCTTATATTTTTATATTGTTTTTTTTATACCGGGTGTTTTTTTTAAAACTTTGAATGGATTTTTTTGTTGATACACCGGTTGAATCAAAAAAAGTTTTAGGCAAAAGTTGTTAGGTTTTGAGGGGGAAATAATTTACACGTAATACCAACCCCCTCCCCCAACCCCTTGGCAGGGGGTGGGGGTAGCTTTTGTTTTTTAAATGAAAACCCTCGATTTTTATGATTAAATTTTTTTTGTGTAAAAATGAACAACTTTAAAATTTAATTTACTTTAATCATAAAAATCGGGGGTTTCCATTTAAAAAACAAAAGTTACCGCCTCACCCTGCCGAGGGGGGGAGTGGGTTGGTATTACGTGTAAATTATTTCCTCCTCAAAACCCAACAACTTTTGCCTAAAACTTTTTTTGATTCAACAGGTGTATCAATAAAAAAATTCATTCAAAGTTTTGACAAAAACACCCGGTATATGGAGATCAATTCATTTTAAGACAAAAATAAAATGTAAAAAGCAGATAATGAAAAATGTAGTTCGTTTAACATTTGTCAAATTCAGACATATGTTTCTGATGCATTAAATAAAATATTTCAAAAAGTACAAGCGTATACATATATGTTATAAATGTGAAGTTACACTAATTTTTGAGATATACGAGGGTACGACATCTATATATAAAAAAATGTTTGTCTGAACGAGATTCATAAACTTGGACACCGTTTGACCAATCATCATGAAAGTTGGCACACATATTTTTTCATGGAGAAAGATTTTCTGCTATCCACTTTGTTGAAATTTGCCACTACATCTAAATCGCAGCAGAGTCGTAGGTAGCGGCTAGTAAGACATAAAATAATTTGGTACATCAAGATATAACAAATATTATTCTTATTGTTGATAAGTAAAACGTTTTTTCGTGTCTAAAATTTTTAGATCACGCTGTATACAAAGCATTATATAATTGAAATGTGGAAAGTCATATATAGAAATCAATAAAATTGGTTGGAATTCGCATTTCTGAATGCCCACGCACTAGATAATCTCTCTCATTACGGCAGCGTTACGGCGGACGTCGGGGGTGGATTTTTGGGGTGGTAGCGGGAATGCGTAAAGCCGGAGGAGAAAAAAACGTCGCTCAGGAAACCGACTCAATACCAGCGAGTGATTAAATATATCCGTGATTTGTAGAAGCGGTCCATCTTCTTCTTCGACTTCGGTTTTAACCTATTCGTTCCTAGTTTTCTAAAATGTATGTTTACATATTTAATAGTGTTGGGTCTCCTAGTGACAACACTAATACTCTACATTGTCGACCACAACATTGTTTTGTTTGAAGTTTCTATTAGCAACGCTTGAGAAACAAATAACGAAAGCAATATTTATGTATCTCAAATTCAAAAAGTTCTATTAAACGAGCAGCTAAATCATTGGCCTATCTGGGTAATTACTTTACTTCCATAGTGTTAGTTTAAGTACTATTTATTACTGTTTGAGTTGTATCTATAGACTGTAATAATTTGTATGTATATATTTTTGTAATAAGGACAGATGGAAGATCATTCCGTGGAATGAATCTGATCCTATTGCTTTGGCAATAAATATATCTATATATCTATATCTATATTATAATTTTAAATCTCGTTGTGATCAGACGCATTTAGACTTCGTCTTGATTAAATCAATTATAATGATCGTTTTGATCATTATAATAGCCGTACAGACAGATCTAGAAACTGCGACGAAGTGGAGGTAATCCTTATATCGAGATTAAAATTTAGCTTCATATTAGCGGCGCCGCAATCAGTGTAAGACAGACAAAAAACATCTTCCTATTTATAGTTATTGTTCAGATGTGGTCTGGACTCACGTTCTTTCATGTATAAATTTTAAAAAATGATAAGAATTTATTTTGATTTTGACATTAACACAGTCTTCGTAAAGTTGACTTAAGTGTTTGTAATATTGTAATTTAGAAAAAAACTTACCGATACAGAAAACAGCTGAATTAAAATAGATGTATTAACTTACCTGTAACAAAAAATAAGCAATTAAAAAACAGAAGGTTATGTCATAATAAAGGAAGTTATTTAGTTTTATCATGCGAGGTTTGCAGTTGAATGTTTGACTTTCGCTAAACAAGATATATCTTTTATACAAGAGTAAACTGCGCGAAAATTTATTAAAATGGCTTTAGCCTTCGTGTTTTAGAAAAACACTGTTTATTTTTTGGTTTCAAATGGGCTAGCATTTACAATCAGCGTCCGTCTTCACCTGCCTTTACGAGAGCACGCAATAAATATTCATATTTTTATTCGTCCTAAAATTTCATCTATCAGCAAAAATAGATTTCACATTTTTCAGAACTGTTGCAGCTATCTGATTTTAATTGGTCCTATTTTGTATACTAATTTTTACTTCTTGTAGATTATCGTGTAGAATTTTTTTTATAGATAATAACATTTTAACGGTACCAGGAGTGTACTTATATAAGTTACTGGTAGATGTTAAGAAAAATAGCCACAGATACACAGTGAATTCAGACATTCACAACTATAATACGCGCGAAACCTCGATGCTCCGCATAGATAAGCATCGACGCAACTTTTTCAAATATACTCCACAATGTTCTGGGGCTATTTTTTTTACAGGCTACCAGTGACTCTGAGAGAGGACAGAAATTTTATGATATTTAAGAAACATCTGAAATCGTTTTTAAGTTTAAAATGCTTATATAATGTAAGTGATTTTGTGTAATTTAATACGTATATTTATGTATTGACAATTCTCATTTGTGTATTCTACAACATGAGAGATGCTAATAAAATTAAACTAAACTAAACTATAGACGCTCGACAACTCGGGTCATTAGCGCCTTAATTACATCAAATAACACAAACACTTAAAACTAAATGATATCACAAAACATCCAAGAGCAGGGGCAAGATTCGAACCCACGATAGTTAGTTTTAGGTTAGAGTTAGAAACAGAAAAACAAATTATATTTATTTTTTTATATTACTTTTATATTGAAACTGATATATTTAATACACAAAAAATGTTAAAAATGGATAATGAAAAATGTATTCCGTTTAACAATTATTATCAAAGTCAGGCAACTGTCATGTGATCTACTCTACTCTACGTTCCCCTGCTCAAGAGTCGGGACTGCTAGAGTTTACTCCTTTTAATCCGACACTGAGATAAACAGAACAGTGTATCACACTCCTTTGTGTAACAAACGCAATAGTGTAAAAAGTGATATAACTTTTTACACTGGAGTACGATACGAAACACAGCTTTAAAGTTGGTAAATACATTTCGTTCTCGATGCTTTTAAACGAATTTATCTACAGATAATGTGACACAGTTCTGCATTTTTCCATTGTGATTTGTCAGTTTTGTGAAAGATATTCGGCAAAAGTTGCAAACTTTTGCCGACTACCGACCAAGCCGATTCTATCAACATGAGGTCTGTCTGTTTCTTTCATAAATTATATTTTATAAATGAACCCTGTGTATAAAATCCTAGTTTTTTTTCATTTAGACGTCTCGACTGCTAATTTGCTAACTAAGAATATATTTATTATAGCACAACTATAAAGATTATTAAAAAATTGCGAAGCAAAATAACATGCAAATCAGAAAATTAATGTTATACAAAGATATAACTGAAATGAAATATTAGCTGAAATGAAGCTATACGATTTGATAGTGGTTTCAAATGCATATGCTGGGATTTTCATTTAGCTTACATTGTAATTTTATCTACATATATGGCGTAACATACCAGGAAAACAGAATACTATGTAGAAAGTACATAAAATCATATTTGCATAAATCAAAAAATATAACTTTGCACATTGTATATTTTCAAGGCCAGAGTGTGAATTTATTTGCGCAAAAAAAACGTTAAATGTGTCTTAAAATTCACCAATGGTTAACGTTTGAAAAGTCGACTGTAAAATTTTATTCGTGCATATGTCGTAGGATAATTGAAAAAATCGCATTTTCACGAAAATCCTAGGACTTTTGAAAAAAACGGAAATTGTAATCCGGTTCTTTTGCAATTGTCCTATATTTCAAGCGAAATATATTGAAATCGATGACCTGATAAAATTCACCCTGGTTCATTGACGATTTGATTGAAATGAGTTTCATTTACGCCGGGTTAGAGATGGGAAAAACGGGTCTTTTTAGTGATCTGCATCTTTGCATCTGGATCCCGTATGTGAGCCGGCTCACTGAACCGGTTCAAAAAGACCCGAGTTCTGAATATGTTACTGCAGTCCTAGTTCAGTCAATCATATCACGACCTGTATAGAATCAAGAATGCATAGCCAAACATGTGACGCATGAGTCAGTTGAGCTGACAGAATAATCAAAGCAAAAATTGATACGTAAGTGTAAAATGTGCTTCTGTGTGTTTCACTGAGTTATGCGGATCCGTTGATACGTCGGTTCAAAAAAAAAGTCGGCTCTTCTCACGGATCTTCTGTCCGAGTCGGCTCTTTGAACCGGTTCAGATCTGAGTTACCCAACTCTACGGCGGGTTAAGATTGTCTGACACTGCGTTTTGAAACCCAGTCTTAATCTGTTTCATTTTCTGAATCTATCGAGCGTTTATCTATTCTTGTGGTCACTGAACATACCTATAACTTTGTACTTTAACCAACAGGTTTCGTGTTCGCACACATCCCATTTCCCGAATGTATTTCCGACCAGTGAGTGCCTACATTCCTCGCTTTATGCATAATTTATGTAAACCCCTTTACTCCTGTAATAGTGTCGTGTTAGTGTAGCTGCTAGTGTAATGTTTTGGGTTCAACAAGTTCGAAGCATTCTGCAACAGAGATGCGCGAATGCAAAGTTGTCAAAGGACAGGACAAACTTGTTCCCACATCCATTTACTGTCCTTTATGTTGTGTATGCCGCCCCCGCGCCACTTCCAACATCAACCCGCAGCTTTGTCCGCCGCATTAACAAACACAAAGAACGGTGGCCTAAGCAGTGGCGTAACTATAAGATCGAACACAAGGGTTACGCTGATCATCGATCTTGATTCTGGAATCTTCTGACGGCTTCCGCGTAAGGTAGTTGTCGTGGTACAATATTGTCAAAAAGTTATAGATTATACGCGCCACAAAAGTATACTAGCTTGTAGCTAAGTGATCCATAATTTGTACGCAAGACTGTACCCGTGGAAACGTAACCCATACAGTATTCATATGCATGTATACTTTTCTATAAATTGTTGAACTTTAAACCGTTATTTATAAATAATTAGACGGTCAAAATTTTTTTCTTATTTTTTTTTAAACTCATAACAAATGCATTGAAAGACTGTCAGTTTTTGGAAAGTTTCTGACAGTTAGTTCTTTTTTTATAAATAAGAAACTGGTTCAGAACTACAAAGATCGTATACAATGAATGTTAATTATCCAATTTTTAATTGAATTTATCTCAGATTATATACGGTCGATCGACTTCAAATTTTCAGGGTAATTGTATTATCATGTCCTTAATAAGTATACAAAAATTAAGAATTTTCTGACGGTGTGCCTTAACCACGACAACTACCTTAAGGCTGTCGGAACGCTCTGAATTTAAGCCAAAAATAGGGCTTCGGCTGATAGCTGATTGTAGACTTATTCGTCAACATTTTGCAAAAATTCTTTCTCTATAAGGAAGATAAAGGACAAATCTAGGTCTCTAATCAACTACTTCTGTAATTTATGTACGATTTACTAGAAAAAAGTAGGCATTAATTGTGCCAAAAAACAGGTTTTCAATGTCACACTACGACCTTAATCGTACTTATTACACAAAATTGTTCCATCACAAACCTAAAGTGATTCTTCCTTTTTCAGAAATGTTTTTTAACTCTTCAAAATATTTCCAAAATTTAGAGTAATCAACTGACAGCGGCACCCTTGCAATAGCATTTTTTAGTCTCGTAATGTTGCTTAAATCCACAGCGTTCCGACAGTCTTAACTATCGACTGTTCGTTGTGCCATGTTCTCGGAATTGATTCAAAATTGACATTTAATCTTTAAGTATCAATTAGAAGGCGCTCCCAAAATTTGAAAAAATCGGCTTGACAGAACTGTGAATAGAGAATTATACTTACGGCTCTATATAGGTATAAAATTTTGAATTGATAAAACAGAGACGAAATATTGAAATTAAGAAAAAAACTATTATTTTAAGGGGTGTATAAAGAGTTTAAATTTTTTTGTATTCTCCAAAAATAAACAAATTCATATAATACAGTCACGCTGCCTGTATTAGCAAATACACTATATTGTAGGCAGGGTTTTGGCACTGCGACCCGGGTTTTTTTTATTTGCAGAATTTTTTGTGCCACCGAAAGTTTCGCTTCATTAGTACTTCTTTGTTATCGATTCTTTCATTTTTAGTAACGCTACTGGTCATACATGTCATCTCCTACATAACTACTTTGTCGCTTTAAAAGTCAAGAATGTGACGTCACTTATGTGCTGCTTGTCTTTTATGACGGAAAACTGAATACCAAATTAAAATACGTTTTACTCCTGGACATTAGGTCAATATTATTAATTGTGTTAAGCTAATAGCCTCTTCTTACACAAAAAAGAATCTATGAATAACAAATCCATCCGTTATTTCTACTGACCTTGGTATATAATCTAAATGTTAGGGTCTACTATTAACGAATTCAACGGAACAGATAACTGTATTATCAGCCGAATTGATGATTTATCAATCATAATGATGAACCGACTATAATCAACGCTGGTGTCAGAATAAACAAACGCTTTGTTGTTGAATACAAAAAAATACCCTAATTAAATTTTTTTTTAATTTATTTAATATTGTTAATCAAACAAACATTTACTAAATAGTATTCTATATATAAAGAATGTACACACGTTTGTAGTTAGGTATACTTATTTAGCGTGATTAAAAACTAATTTTTAATTTACGAGTGCATGCAAATAATTGAGATAAAATCTTCAAAAAGTTTAAGAATAATTAACACTTACAAAAATTAATTTGAAAACAGTTTGAAAGTTTTATATCAGTTTTTACTATTGAATAATCAAAACACGATATTATAAATTTCGCTGGATGACACTTAAAACGATTAGTCGTAATCATTCATAGTCGTTTACAATATTATAAAGTTTCCAAATGACAGGGAGTGCATTGATTTCGTCCATGTTTCATTTCAATCGGAGCCTCAAACTGTCGAATTTTCGTTAACTGTGCGCGAGCAACTTCCGTTGTCTACTAAAACTTTACTCTTAACGCGCCAAAAGAATTATAACTACAAAAATTTTGTATGCTTATCTATCAACCTTTTTTGAAGTAAAATTTCTTAGCGAGAATTTCATAAATCTTATTTTGTCTTGCACTTGACCGATTTTTAAATTGATTACAGCATGTTCACCATACTGTAGGTTTATTTGAATAGTGTATTGTAGTAATGATAATAATGAATATTATATGTATAATAATGGTATAGCGAGAAAATGATGCCATTGAAGTGATTGAATTATTGACGGGCTGTCAGATGCAGGTCTCATCATCCACGCAGGATCGATATACCGATTCAGGCTGCTGTTTATAATACGTCCATTGAGATTTTAAGGTGGCTGGAGCACTACAACTCTACACGCAAGTTTGACTTTCCGTTCTTTAACATAAAAATATAATATAATCAACTAGAAGTTTTTAACTCTTTATGCAATCACTACCATAATCAACCATTGAGGCAAGTGGGTTGTTCTTGCCTCTCGCCGAGAAACGGTAATTCCTGTTGAGGTTTTCCATGGTTTCCCTCAATTAATTCCAGATAAATATCGAGATGGTTCCTTATTTGAGGCCATGGCCGATTACCTATCAAACTCCTAGTTCAAAAATTACCTACCTTATCCTAATTTCCTTATAATTCCTTCATTCGCCCATTGCTATTACATAAGTTGAAGTTGTAAAAAAATGTAGAAAATAACGGGAAGTGGTAGATGAAAAAATAGTAATGGTGCGAATGGCGTCTGTTATGACATAAAGTCGAGATACGGACGTTAAACGCATTATTATTATTATTACTACACTATCTTAAAACTATTTTTGAAAAGTCATTTCTTTTTAAGACGAAATCTCGAGAATAAAAAATGATACCGACTACGTTAGGGTGCCAATCGACGCGTTTTAACGACATTTGGATCCGAATGAAATTTTATCGTAATTGGCAACGTAATTGGTAATATCTTAGACTAATTGGTACTGCTCTCTGTTATTCTCTAGAAATGAGTTTTGACAAAGGCAATTCCACAGATAAGTATTTGAAAACGTGGATTGTACTGTAGATCTTTTACATAATCGAGAAAAAAAAATATTAAGGAGTTTGTTTGTGTCTTGTTATGATAATATGCTTTTTAATAATTTTACCTGATTTTGCTTTTGGATAAACAAGCAATAATTTGTGAGAACTGAAAACAAAAAACAGGTTACAAGGGAATTTTATATCTGAATTTGTAGCGCAATTGACCGCACATGTCTTGTTCTTATTAAAGATATTCTTCTGTAAAATGCATCTTAACAGAAATTTTATTTCCAACGTTTTCCTATTTCGTTGCACCGGTTGTCATATTATAACGGTAATTATTATTTGTTATGAATACACATTATTTTAAATGCTGCAATCTAAAAATCCAAATCATAACATTTAAAACAATGCATTCTTATCTATGTTATACATTTTGCGATAACGGAAATATCCAGTATCGATGATTTTATATAGATTTAAAAGCTGTAAAATTTTATTCATATTTTTATAGACAATACTCGCTAGTGCTATCAAAAATTTTGATCCAGAAAACAGCAAGAAATTGGAAACCATGGGGGGTGGATAATCGTAGGAGACACAGGCATAATATACGTTTCGCCGCCTCCAACAAATTATTTTAAGTACCATTTCATATTTTGTTTAATTCCAAAAAAACAGTCTTGAACATTTTTAGTACCAGGGGTTTAAGTGAATGGTTTCTAAAATATCTATAAATAAAGTTGGAATAATAACCATATAATAAATGTATAGTTTTCATTTAGATCACATAAAAGCTTTCATAAATCTAATTAAAATGTAATTTATAATAGTTATACCTACAAGGTATTTATTAATTTATTTTCGCGATTTTATTACCAACTTTGCAAAATTAAATACGTGTTTTGTACCAATCATAATTTATCAATACACTGTGATCTTTGCTTTTGGTAACATTACTAAATTATTATTTTTAGGAAAGGCTTTATTAAATTAATAAAATTTTAATTAAAGTGAATGGTTGATAACTGTTAATTTTAGAAAACAAAAGTTTTTAACAAGGTAAACAAAATTTCATGTTATACAACTGTAGGTGTTCTATTTCTACAGGCTAATTGTTGTTTAATTTCACAATTTTATTACAAACTTTGCAAAATTAAATCTAAGGCTACCACGAAAAGCAAGATAAGTGCAATTTATAAAAAGGCTGTGACACTATCAGATTCCGATATTCATAACAACCGAGGCTCAAATATAAAATGAAGCAAATGGCGTCATCTATAACCGGGATTTTTCGTAATTCCGGCTAAATTAGGAAATAAAATATTAAACAAATATCCACATCGCTACTTGCAGATGCGATTTATATAAATCCCTGAAGGCATTTTTATATTCATATATTGGAAACCATCTTTATTCTTTGTTAGAATATCTTTAAAATATTTAATTTTGAATAAATGATACACAAAAACACGATGACAGTAATTATTTAAAGAAATCAGATTACTCGATTAGAAAATCACGTCATTTTTTACAGCGGTATTTAAACGGAAATTTTACAATAAATTGATTTGTCATTTTTTATCCAGGTACCCGAAAATAGACATATATCATTTTTGACTTATCTTGCTTTTCGCGGTGGTCTTAGAAATATGTATTTGAATTTTGAACAAATCACCGTTACGACTGTAAATAAATGTGTTGCCATGCTACATTTTTAGCGAATAAAAATTATATAAACGCGAGAGTATATACAGACAAAGGTTATTATTTATATAACTCGGATATCTGAAATAAAATATCTTGTTTTGGGTAATTTACAATTAGAATGTAAATAGTTCTAGGACATGAAAAATATATTTTATAAAAAGTGCTTTTGTTGACATTTTTCTCTTTTATATTTAGACAAAAGCAAAAAAAGCATTGATATAGCGCGGCCATATTTTTTCTGTTTTTGTAGACTACATTTTAGGAGAGATATAAATTCAATCAGAAACTATATAATGCTAACAAATCTTTCTTTAAAAGATACTACAGTGTGAAACAATTTAATGAGATTTAGTTAAAAAGACAAAAAAATATATATTGCTATAGGCGGATGAGTTATAAAACAGGGGTGAACCAATTCTAATATAAAATAACAGATGTGCCGGTTCTCATAATATTTATTGTAAAACGTAACCTAAGATTCTATAATATTAAAAAACAATACGCTATACATAACCAAAGTAAAGAAAATAGAGTTATTGTATTAATTTCAAATAATTCTAATGTTATTTTCTATAATTTTGTTTCTATTTTGGTCAACCTGTGAAGGGATAAGGTCGGCTTAAGACTTCATTTCAGTGTATCTTTAGACTTGGCTTTAAATAAAATGTTGTCAGTTAAAATTGCTTTCACAAAACCTACATCTCTCAACAGTATATACCTAATGCTGTAACCATAAAGAACTTCATGTCGTCACACTGCGCCCCATGTAGTCCTAGAGCCGACCGTCTGATTTCCTATGTATCCTATGTGAGTTAGTATTGGGATAGACAAACAGGGAGCTGCAATTGGATATTGTCCAATTTTTTACTGATTATTACTGTAATATGTAGATTAATGGGCGACAAATAATTTATCCGTATTTTTTCGTTTCTAAAAATATCAATAAATAAGACAGTTATATTCAATTAAAAATTGACTCCATATCAAAGAAGGGGGTTGATTTTTGAATTTAAAATTTGTCGCAACGAGTCATATTTAGGGACGTGATATATTTTATTTTTTATATCTTCAATTTAAAGTTTTATGAAGTTTTAAAATCCATACAGAAAATAAATAATTTTTAGTATCTTTCAAGAAATCAAGGCAACGAAGTGAAAAATTAATATTCATAATCTTGGAAATATGTGCAAACAAAGGTTAGTTAAGAGGTAGTCAAAAGAGTAAAAAGAGTTGATTGAAGTTATAACAAGATCATGTTTAGTTTACCTGGTCCTCTGTATGATTACAGAGTGCGCTGTTTTCCCTGAAAATAGGTAGACAGACGCTGTAAGTTAAAAACAAAAGTTACAAACTCAATTTTAACCCATTAGCGCCCATAACAACGCTAACAAACCAGGCCCGGTTTTAATTGGACCGTGTAGTAATGAAATGAATTTGCTAGCGTTCCAAGATAAAGGCCGCTGCACACAAGGATGGTTTTGCTACCGGATTGGCTGTTTTATTTCCCTGCTACGTTCCAAGCGTGCTATGTCGCTGATTTTTGTGATGGTTTATATGTGCTGGCTTCACACGATGAGTGTTCTGAAGCTTGATTTGTAGTTGGTTTTGTTCGAAGGTCAATAAAAATGGACGACAAAGCGATTATAGTAGAAGTTGTTCATCGCGAACGAATAACAATTGTTGCGTTATTGTTTTATTAATTAATTAGCTATATAAACCGTCATAAATGAGAAAAATATGACGCCATGTTTGCTTATGAGGTTTGTTCAGGTCGCCCAAGTGACAAGATACTGGTTCTTTCTTAAAGCCAGCACGAGAAAATGGCCCCAGTACTAAGCTAGCTTGTGACCACGCAGCGGAGCCTGCAGTAGCGTCAATCCTACTCTCGTTGCCAGCGCGGCTGCAAGCAATCCAGCAGCAAAACCAACCTCGTATACAGTGGACAAACAAATTTTTCTCAGTTCATTTTTCCAATTCTAGGATTTGCTTATACAGCAGCTAACTTGTTTTTTTATAAAATCGATTAGTTTAATTTACCCCCCTCGGACCAATTTTAAATAGGCTTCTGATCGCAAATTAGCTTTTTTTGCATTCTTGAGTTTGGTTTTGCACGGCAATAGGGATGTTGACTGTATTCAAATAAAAACATAATTTTAACGAAAAGTAGTAGTTTCTATGATAGAAATACTAAAAAACATTATATTTTTCGTTATTTTTAAGGAATTTAATTAATATTTAATAAATAAAACCTAATAAAATCACTCTTAAGTCACGTGACAACAGACATCAATCAGAGCGCATGACGTCATATATTCAGCCGCTGTCAAAAAACTTCATTGTTTGGTTAATATTTAGTGTGTAATTTATTATTATTTGTTTATAGGAAACGTCAAATTACATGTAACTATAGCAACGACTACGAAACAACTTTTCATCACCTCAGTTTACTAACGTTTATGAGCACAGAATTCGCATCTATAGGGTGGTAGCTCTCGTGTAAGCTTTTGAGCCTCCTTTGGTATGAACAGGTGACGTCACGCGACTAGATTTGGCGTTTTGGACCGAAATTTGAAACTGGATTTAAAATACATGATTTTTAAGGCTTGAGTTGTATTTAAATAAAAATAATAAATATTTGTGGCAATATTAGGTACTTATGCGCGATTTAAAACACTTTCCAAAAAAAAGTCAACATCCCTATTCTTTAATACTTTTTCAGGCCATAAATTATATTATTATATACTTTTCAACAGCGATTTGTTGACAAGTTTAAACGTATTTTCTGTTTGTGTTCATGATTATTGTAAACACTTTGAATAAATATACAAACCGTATGACTCAACAATTTTCATGAAATTTTATATCTCGTAGCTTTTAAGGTCATTAAAACACGATTCATCGTTAGTTTTTCGAAATTAGAGTAATGAAGCAATTTTATTATTTCAAAAATTATTTCTATGATCTTTGGTGAAAACAGGCTTAAATAATGTTGATTAGATAATTTGTCTAGAAGTTACATTGTTCTTCAACATGTTTCTATATTTATTTTACAGACCAGTTAGTACTAACAACGCGTTGTGAATTTAAACGAATGACTAATTAGTATTCAGTGCAGTTGTCGGTACATAAGTTGTAAAGTTTCTATTCGACCTGTATAATTACAATTCGGTGGGATTTGGTCAAATGAGACCGACATTTGGTTCAGGACCGGCGACGATTCGGACATCAAAAGGTTGAAGTGGGACTTGTCACGTTGCATAATATTATAACTGAATCTAAGTTGTCCGCACAGGTGTTACTCTGTTAATTACTAAGTTTTGTGCCTTACTTCATAACATCTTAGTGCTGTCGCTATTAGCGCGATAACTTTCAAGCGCCTTAAGGCCTTATTGTATTCAAAAAGTTATTTTCGGTTGTAGGAATAACATATTTAATTTTTGGTTAAGATGATTATAAAAACTGCTCTCAGGAAATTTTCAACTGTGATCGCAAAATTCATTTGAATACTGTTTTTGTTAGCTGTGATTAAGCACTAAGCATCACAAAATTTGTTGCGTTATTTAGACAGAAACATATTTTTGCCGTAAAAATTTAATATGAAATGTGATATTCGTCATAATTTCTTTCCAGTACGTTACGAGAGTTCCAATTACGGGAAGGCTAATTAATATTTTGAAGTTTTTTTCTATACAAAGCGATGTTAAAAATACTGAAAAATTTGACTTGCTCAATAATTTTTTTCAAATTAATTTTTTTCTGTATAAAAACGCTGATTTGAAATCGTTTATTTAGATCAAATATATTGTAAAAATTTGGTTGTCATATGGGAAGAATGGTATTTATTTCTAGTTTAGTTTGTAGCATAAACATTAAATATTGAATAAGTTTTTCTATAGAAATTTGAAAATTATCAAGTTCGTAAATGGGCTGCAGTTTCAATAGAAATATCCAGAAAGATGGAGTTGGAATCGTAGGGAATTGGACAGTTTATGAAAAGAATTTACTTTGATTAAGTTGAACGTTTCGTTGCTAATTGTAACTTCCTCAGCAACTTATTCTTATAATTCTATTGTTAATTTTGTTGATATTATTATCATCTTGTGGTAAATTTTTTTTTCCCAATTCCCTACGATTCCAACTTCATTAAAATTATGGACACGAATTTACCAACATTACATACAGAAAGATGTTTATAAAAGTCGGCGTGGCTTTTTTAAGTGTGCCACATTTATAAAACATCTAAAATATTGTGAGTTGTCTTTTTTATTTTTTTTTAAATTACATCCGATATTTCAAGTTTAAAAATGTCACGCAGATCAATAGAGAAATAGGGCGCATCCATTATTTTACGAATTTATTTAAATTTTAAATATAGGCGTGCGAATGAATACATTTTACTCATTGTCATATGAGTTACAGTGCTGTCTATTTTTTCATTAGCTGATTTCCACTGGATGATTTTAAAATTGATTTAAATTCATATTAATTCTAATTTGTGTGCGGGGTTAAATTACTTTTACACAAAAAGATAAAATCAAACAAAAAAATCTGTCTGTAGACACGACCATCGTGCAATCGATACCAAAGGGGCGGTTAAAATATTATAATGCGTGATTAAAAACTGATTTTTAATATACGTGTTAATAATTTATTGAAATCAAATCTTCATAAAGTTTAAAAATAATAAAATTAACCTGAAATATTTAAGAACACCTTCAACATTTTATTTTGGTTTTTACTTTTATAAGATTTCGCTGGATGACTAATTGTAATCAAAAGTTATAGTTGCCTAGTATATTATTATATAGTTTCCGAATGAATTGATTCCGTTCATCTGTCAGTTCAGTCAGAGCCTTCTTATGGCCAACTTCATACTGTGGAATTTTGTTTTGGTAACGCGGCCAACTTCATACATTCCAATTTTCGTTAGCATAGCCAACTTCATACAGTCGAATATTCGCTAGCTTTGCGCGTGCAGCTTTCATTGCCTGTTAAAATTTCACTTTTAACGCGCCAAAAGAAGTATAATAATAATAATGCGTTTAACGTCCGTTTCTTGACTTTATGTCATAACAGACGCCATTCGCACCATTACTATTTTCCATCTACCATACTTCCCGTTATTTTTTTACATTTTTAAAACTTCAACTTATGTAATAGCAATGGGCGAATGAAGGAATTATAGGAAATTAGGATAAGGTAGGCAATTTTTGAACTAGGATTTTGATAGGTAATCGGTCATGGCCTCAAATAAGGAATCATCTCGATATTTATCTGGAATTAATTGAGGGAAACCATGGAAAACCTCAATCAAGATGGCCGGTACAGGAATTACCGTTTCTCGGCGAGAGGCAGTCCCAGCCACATCTGCCCCCGCCGGAATTCGAACCCGGACTTCCCGAATGCGAGTCTAGTGCTGTCACCACTACTCTACCCAGCTCGGTAAAAGAAGTATAATAACATTATTAATTCGGTATAAAAATTATTTTTGTTATAGATCAAAGAAATTACCCCGTAGCAATATGATTACCAGAGAACAGAGATAGGCCTGTCGGCATACATAAAACTGTACGGGTCATTCAATGTATATCGGTATACTTTGTGACCACATATATTATTCGATTCTAAAACTGGTTGGGGCAAAAGCGCGTCGTCACAAACCGAAGTTCTTCCAGGTGCACATCACATACCTGCCGTACCGAAATGACATCCCGTGTCGGTTGATACATTATTCATGCCATCATCTTATACCTCCCTCTATCTCAGTTTACCTTTCCCCCTTTACCCTTGCCACCTGTGCACAGAATGGGGAATATTATTAACAAAATTGTTATCATTATAAGATGATAATATTTTTTATACATTTACAATACTAACGAGAGAAAACCATTTGGTGAAATCGATCTTCGTGCAAACAAAAAAAAAGTACTTTATATAACTATAACTGGTGGTTAATCACTCTTGTTTTTCGTCTGATAACTAGCTGCCTATTTTCTTTCCGACGCTGCTTTAGCTTCAATACCAAGGCAGAAATACATTCACAAGGCAACTGTCAACAATCTTCAACTGTTTAAAAAATAGTTATTATTAAATGAAATAGGGATGTTCACTGTATTCAAATAAAAACATAATTTTAACGAAAGGTAGTAGTTTCTATGATAGAAATACTAAAAAGCACTATATTTTTCCTTATTTTTAAGGAATTTAATTAATATTTAATAAATAAAACCTAATAAAATCACTCTCAAGTCACGTGACAACAGACATCAATCAGAGCGCATGACGTCATATGTTCAGCCGCTGTCAAAAAACTTCATTGTTTGGTTAATATTAAGTGTGTAATTTATTATTATTTCTTTATAGGAACCGTCAAATTACATGTAACTATAGCAACGACTACGAAACAACTTTTCATCACCTCAGTTTACTAACGTTTATGAGCACAGAATACGCATCTATAGGATGGTAGCTTCCGTGTAAACTTTTAAGCCTCGTTTGGTATGAACAGGTGACGTCACGCGAGTAGTGTTGGCGTTTTGGACCGAAATTTGAAACAGGATTTAAAATACACGATTTTTAAGGCTTGAGTTGTATTTAAATAAAAATAATAAATATTTGTGGCAATATTAGGTACTTATGCGCGATTTAAAACACTTTCCCAAAAATAGTCACCATCCCTATTATTAAGCAAATACTTTATCAACTTGTTAAGAAATATAAGTTCTCTGGCTCTGAATAATAATTTAAAAGCAGTAGATAGTGTCGTAATGAATATCAATGATTTGTAAAGAAATTAAGACTTTAATTTTTCTAAGATGGTAACAATTAAAGACATTTTCATGTAGTGAATGAATTTGCGTCGAATTTTTGTATTTCGACCCAAAACTCTTAATTTTTCCTCCGTTTTGCTTACTCGAAACATCATAAGCCCCAGGGCATTGGGATTCGGAGATTTATGGACATTTTTGCTTTAAAGAAGTCCATTCTAGATTACCGCATTTTCATGGAGTGAACTTTATTTGCGAAACTGACAGTATATGTGCAATAAACAGTAGGGGAAGGTAACAAGCAAGGCGTATCGTGTAGTCTGACTGTCGTTTGTTTATGTATACCTTCAGTTGTTTACAGTGTCGACCATGTATACATATGTTACCAGCCTATTTCCTGCTACACATGTACATATGGCTAAAAGGACCGGAAGTTAAGTGAAACTCTATAGGCAAAGGGAAACAGTTTGTGTAATTTGACGGTATCGAGTTTAAGTAGAACATGCGTTTTTGAAGTTATTATTTTTTTTTGACGCACTGAAATTAAATATTAGTAAAGGTTATCACGGTATAGTTCCGCAAGACTTTTAAATTAATAAACAGATAATAGCTATCGTTCGCTATAATTGTTAAGAAACATTCATTGTTGAAAATTATTTTCAAACAATCGTCACCGTCGGGATTTAAACCCGAATCTTTCCACTTTCGCTATATTATGAAGATTTAAAATGTTGAATTGTGTGCACCGTAGAGTAACTGATAACTCATTCCACCGCGAAAGTGGAAAGATTCGGGTTTAAATCCCGACGGTGACGATTGTTTGAAAATAAAAAAAATTTCTAATATAGCATTGCAACAATGAATGTTTCTTAACAATTATAGCGAACGAAAGCTATTATCTGTTTATTAACTGAAATTAAAATTTTAGCAGGCAACGGAAGTTGTGCGTGCACTGCTAACGATAATTCGACACTGAAGCTGGCTGAGCTAATGAAAATTTAACAGTATGAAGTAGGCCGCGCTAACGAAGAGTCGACAGTAAAAGACCCAGACTGAAATGACAGAGGAACGAAATCAATGCAGTTTCTGCCTTCTGGAAACTATATAATAATATACTAGACGACTATGACCTTTGATTACAATCAATAGTCGTTGAAGTATGATCCAGCGGTAAAAAGTAAAAACAAAAAAAAAAAAAAATTGAATGTGTTGTCAAATATGTGAGGTTAATTTTTTGTATTATTCCTAAACTTTTTAAAGATTTTATCTAAATAAATTATTTAGACGTATATTAAAAATTAGTTTTTAATCCCGTCTATTATAATTGAGTATTTGTTTACATGTAATTTTCAGTATTTTAATTTACGCAATTTGTTAAAAATAAAAATCGTAGGTACCTATATAAATCTTTAGTGATAGATAAAAGATATAACGTTGTGTTATAATAAAGCATATAAATTATATGACAAGAAAAAATAGAGTGATGAAAAACAGGGTGAGCTACTAATCATTTTTTTTAGATTCCCTGTTGACCGGTTGTAACGGTAGATGATCAGTAGCCACTGAGCAACATGGCCATCTAACTAGTATCTAGTTTACACTGTAAAATATTTTTTATATCAAAAGGTTGCCACACACCACACGCTACTTTTTGTATCGAAAATATGAGTTGTGTATTTCGGTGAAGATTGTGACGTCTTACCCAAATCTTTCCAGGTCAACTTTCTGTGTAGGTAGTAGGTTAGAGTTGGGTAACTCAGATCTGAACCGGTTCAAAGAGCCGACTCCGACAGAAGATCCGCGAGAGCCGACTCACTTTTTTTTGAGCCGACGGATCAACGGATCCGCATAACTCAGTGAAACACTTAACACACAGAAGCACATTTTACACTTACGTATCAGTTCTTGCTTTGATGCATCTGTCAGCTCAAATGACTCATGCATCACATGTTTGGCTATGCATTCTTGATTCTATACAGGTCGTGATATGATTGACTGAACTAGGTAACTCAGTGGCAGACTGCAATAACATATTCAGAACTCGGCTCTTTTTGAACCGGTTCAGTGAGCCGGCTCACATACGGGATCCAGATGCAAAGATGCAGATCACTAAAAAGACCCGTTTTCCCATTTCTATAGTAAGTACATTGCAAATATCTAATTTAGTATATTATGTTTTTTATTTTTTCACGGGAAATTGGACAATTGAATTTTAATATAGATAAACTAAATTAAAAAATTTGCGACGTTTCGTTAATTCGTTTTAACTTCTTCCCGTAAAAAAATAAAAAACTTATTAATTATAATGGATGTGAACAATATTGAGAATTAGTATATTATGTTTTATATTCCTGAGGATAGGCTTATTTGAACGTCTATAATCTACAATATATCTACCGATAGACTTATTGTCCGAAACCATCGTCGAGAAATAATTTAATAATAAATTTTTATAAAATTTTCTTCAAGTGTTTTTATTTGTTCTAAAAAATCAGTTTTTTTATGTGGAAATATCACTACTGGCAGCCCCATTTTTAGAGTTTGGAGTCAATATCCTTCTTAAAATAATTTTTCTATAGTAACTACATATAATATAATCTTTAATGCAAAGAAAAGAATATGATATTTAAAACAGAGAATATGATATTTAATGTACGTACTAAGTAGACAATGTAAACTAGGTCAGTGAAAATGGAACGTTGAAGAAGAGTGAAAATGGAATGGGTTAGAAGAAAATCAAACGTCTTGGCTAATAAATCATTGCGTTAGAACGCCCACCGCTCTATCCTACAGGAAACATACATTTTTTCCTGAACCCTTAAAATCAGAATGTTGCGGCTTACTTTTTAGTTATGCGCTTGAAAAAACACCAACTAACATTTTTCGGTAAACGATGATTTAACGTTGAAGATATTTCTAGAAGCTTAAAGTTAGTGAACATTATTAAAATGTAATTCAATTTCAATTTAATGAACAAAATCGAAGTGGGAGAATTACAAAGTAATTGAGGCTCATACTTACAGGAACCAGTTACGTTAATTTTATTAATTAAATTACTATAATAAAACCTTTCTCGATCCAATATATCAATATCAATAAATTGATATTGGATCAAGTAAGGCTTTGTTATTATTTCATTATTACAAACACTGATCTTCGTAACACCTAAATAAATTAATTTTATTATTATTCCCTTTTATCGATATATATTATTTCTCAAAGATGTTTTTTGTCACTATGAAATATCTCCCTTAATACTGTATCAAAATTAATGTTTGATGCGCCATTTTGGAGATTATTTTTCTCTCTAATGACGAAAATAAGTTAATATCTTAAAATTAATAAGATTAAAAGTTATCAGGAAATTGGACAAAATAAAATATGCAATCAATTCTGCGACGTTTCGGTTTTTTAATTAAAGCTTCTTCAGGCTTCTTGATTAATATATTTAAATAACAATAACTTATTATACATTACTAATACTCATAAACTTTTCCAAAATTCTTTAATTTTTTTGTTTTTATTAAAATATATTAAAAATCAATTGACAGAAAAAAATTTTTTAAATTAGATATTAAAATAGAAAATATAATTTAAAAATTTTTTTTCTGTCAATTGATTTTTAATATATTTTAATAAAAATAAAAAAATTAAAGAATTTTGGAAAAGTTTATGAGTATTAGTAATGTATAATAAGTTATTGTTATTTAACTATATTAATCAAGAAGCCTGAAGAAGATTTAATTAAAAAACCGAAACGTCGCAGAATTGATTGCATATTTTATTTTGTCCAATTTCCTGATAATTTTTAATCTTAAAAAATTATGGATGATAATATTAATACTTAAAATTAATGTTTTCATTAAAAAATTGCAGTTTAAAATTTTTAACAATGAAAACATTAATTTTAAAATGTTACCTAACCTAAATGGTATTGTCATCGGTCCTTGATAAGTGTATAAAATTTCGGTTTAATCTGGCGTTTTAAAGTGGGTGAATTTACATTCAAAAATTATTTTTACAAACAAACAAATAAAACATACAAACAAAAAACATACAGGTGAAGCGTGTTAAAAATCTAAAATAATGTGCCTTTATATCTACGAATGTCTGTAATGCAACGTCCAACTAAATTGAATTACGTATAGCTCAGAGAATAAAAGTACCTATGTATAAATGGATATAGCCATAACTCAATTTTGCTATCTTTACTTCACTCTATTCATTACTTTAAAGATTTTTTTTGCATCTGAAATATCTTGATTAACTGAAAGAAATAATAATTTACAATATTAAAGTATACCTACAAAAGGGTATTGTCTTGATACAATAAATACTCGTGTCAGAAAAAGAGCACATCGGACGATAGACTGTCGATTTCGTTACTTAAGTAAAAGAATAAAAAACGTTAATAAACAACTTGTGGTAGGATAAGGCGTCTACAACCGTTTAATATAATACACAATATCTAAAATTTTGAAAATAAAATTGTACAGTACGTTTGATTTCAACCAACATACTTTATATATTAATTTTCTACATTTGAATAACAATGAATTCAGGTTATATCAAATAGTAGACTCACATATTTCAGTTTTATTTGTTTTGTATCCAAATTGAACAAAATAGACTACCTCCGAATCTATTCAAAACCATGGCAACGGGTTTAAAGTTTTTAAAATTTTGTTTCTGTGCTATTATTTATTGTAAAAAATAACGTTTCGCGCTTTTTTTGAACTGAGCCTACTATTTGACATAACTTGTATTGAATGTAAATCCAATAGAGAAACTTAACGCGTAAAGTCAATATGTTGGTGTTGATGAAATAAAAATAAAAAAAAAACACGCCTATATTACCACGCACTAAAAGTAGAAAATGAAAATGTAAGTACAGAGAGTGTCTCACGTTTTTAAATATTATTTATGAGATCTATTTTCTCCTTCCTGGCGCGATATAATATAAACATAATAATAATAAATGTATATTGAACATAAAACGTATCTGTTGGTTATTTTTCTTAATACCTATTTTTCTAATTATTATTTTATCTAATTATTACTAAAGAATATTTTTGCTTCAAATTCATTAAAGAAACGTACAAAATAGATATAATTACACAAATTAGTTGTCCACAAGTTATGTGTTATTCGTCACCGAATTAAATAGTTCAAAATGAAACTTACTAAAGCAACCCTATTAGATGTTAATTTTGCCCTAAAGTTTAAAGGTTCAGTCATTAAATATAATCTCATATGTATATGACAGCTTGACGAAAGGTTTTATTTACTGCCCAGTTCGGTTTACTCCGGATTCAAATCGTCATTTTCGTGCACCGATCATTTCTCTTTTAGAGTAGCATAATAATATAAATAGATAAATATTTCTTCGCGAAAGTCAAAAACAATAGAATATAATATGTAGTATAATAATTAATAGTAAATATAAAAATTACTAATTATGAAGCGACGTCTTATTGACAACCATTTATTCAGAAGTGTTTTATATGGTTTTTGAAAATTGTAACATACCTTACCATCATATATTATGCTGCAATTTTATCAATACTAAAGATTAATGAGACAAGGCATGACCTAACTACACTCATTGTCAGAAGTAATTTGTAAGTTCGTGATAGTCCCGTTAAAGTGAAAACATACCTCAATTTCATATAATGTAATCCAACAAACCCGAAATCCTAGATTTGCTCAACTTTTACTTTGTCGAAATTTAGATCACTAACGAATTCTAATGAAAAGGCAGATTCATAACGTGCTTATCGAATTATGTAATTTTCTATGTTTTCCACGAAATAGTAGTTGATGTATCTCGTTCGTAAATTTAGGTTTCATACAAGATTCTGTTGAAACGAGAAAGCTATAATATTATTAAGAACAAAATACTCATTACATTTTTAGCACGTGCCTTCTATAAAATAGCTAATTTTCAAATCATAATAAGTACATTTGTAATATTTTAAACAGCTCAATTCGTCCATATAAACTAAACTATATGTGGTTTTTTTACATTAGTACGTAACATTTCCAAATTTAAAAGAGAATTAAAGGCTGTTCTTCTTAAACAATGTCTGTATAAGATAGATGATTTTATTATAAATGAATAATTGTAAACATATCTTTCTTTTTTGACGAATCCTATACATATTTATATGTCTTTGGATCAATAAATTCTATTCTATTCTATTCTATTAGATTACGTTACAAGAAGTAAAACATCCCAGTCTCTTAATATAATACTACAAACAGAGTTAAACGTTGTCTACAATGGACCCTACAACTCTAAAATAAGAATATTTAACAAACTCCCGGACTATGTAAAAAACCTGCCTTTAAAGGAATTTAAAATTAAATTAAAGAAATATCTTACAAACGAAAGCCACGACACACTAAATGAATATTTTAACTAATGATTTTATGTTGTATTAATTGACGCATTTTATGCAGCTCTGTACTGTTTTTTAAAATAAAGATGTTATGTATGTATGCATATACTGTGCTTGTCTCTTTTGCTCATATGGCAACTAACAGAGACAATACTATAAGATTGGTAAAATCGTATTACTTTTGTTTTACTTTAAAACGGGTCATTTAAAACCGCTATATATAGACGTGAAAACCCGCTACTTTATAGAGAATCGTGCAAAAAAGTTATTTTAGTGTCTTTACATCGTTTGCTCACATCTACTGGAAATGTATTACTATTATAATTTCACAACTATGTTAACGATTTACAAATTTATTCACTACCCTGCATGCGGAAATTAATTAATTAAGATTAACTTTCTTCAAAAGTCGTTTATAAATGTAATATTATTTTCCCCAGAAATCTCGTATTTACGATTATTTCCAAACATTTTGTACATAAGCGGTATTTTTGCGATCTTATTATGAGAGGCGTACAAACTTTTTTCATTTCTCAACAAGTTTATCGTCGGATTGGGGGAGAAAGAAAGCGGGGGGACAAAATAAAGTAAAATAATATCTCCCCAAACGTGAATTCCTCTTTCTTTAGCACTGTGTGCTGGTTTAAAAACACTGAATTTATTGTCGAACCGGTCCTCTTCTCTATGATCGACTGTAACGATGCCAGCTAAACACAGTGGCGTACAAAGAAGGGGAAAATTGATAATTAATTAATTTATTTGTGACGACGGACCAATAATAATAATTTCTATTTTTAACCGTTCAAAAAAAAAACAACATCATTATGTTATTATGTTGGTGTAAATACATAAGTAAAAATTATTATAGTAGTATACTAACCGCTACCCGCGGCTCTGCAACGATAACAGTAGTGGAGCCTTGGCTCCGCCTGGCGCCATCTTAAGGCGAGTTACAACAAAGTGGATAGCATAGAAACTTTCTCCATAAAAAAATACATGTATGTGCCAAATTTCATGGCGATCTGTTAAACAGCGTCGATGTCTGTAATTCTCAAACAGACTAGCATCCATTTTTATATTTGGTGCAACTAGTTTATTAAATATATCTTTATACGTCTGATATATTATAAAGATTTAGCGCATGCGTTGCATTCTATACTTTATTCAACGCGTTAATGGTTTTAGAGTTTTATTGAAATGTCAAACACCGAAATGAGATTAGACTGGTGTTATTGTTATACTGGTTTTCAATACAGCATCAAAAAGAGTTATATAAATGTCCATTATGTAACTGTTTTGCATTAAAGTATCGATAAACGTTACATAATGAATAAAATTCTATTTAAGGTTTCCTTTACAGACACAGAAAAACACTAAAGGCATGAATGTGTTGAATAAAGGCGTTTCTTTTAAATCAGTTTAGTTAAGTTTTATTTATGAAAAGGTATTATTAATATACAACAGCAAAATTTAGTCTCACTGACGAAGCTTCTTATATTTTTCAATATTAAATTAAATTGTTTATCCAGAACGTAGTTCTAAAAATTAAAATAATTAAATAAATTACTTGCCTTGACAAATGAAATGAAGGACAGATATTTTGATTAAATTTACAAACAGATTGTCCCCTAATACAATCTGAGACTATGCCCCCCACATACAAGCCACGGGATCATATTGATTTCACGTTAAGCGAACATTTATTCCAACCGCAAGACGTTCTACAGGAGCAGGGGTTCTACAGGATGCAGAAACCGGCGGTAGGGTCTATGTGGTACTTGATCTATACCGATCTTATATTCTTCATATATTACATGTATTGTATGTAAATGTGATGTTATATTATGTTATATTCTCCACAATTTAGTTGCGGCGTCTTATTAGTAAAATATAGGTATGGGGAGACATACATCTAATAATTTCAAGAGACAGTAAAAACGGAATATCTACTACATAAAGAGCTTATTGCCTGGTTAACTTCTTTAGGCGCGATATGAGGGGTAACTCAGATCTTTTTCTAATTGAAGTAGTTTTTTCACACGGAAGTAACAGATACTATTCGCACGTGTACCAAAATACGTAAAATTTGAGGCACTTATTTTTTAATTTTGCGACAATTTTTCGTTGATTTCCATTATAATTATTCATTCAATTTAATATTGGTAAATTGTCAACACCAAATATTTTAATATTAGTAGATATTTTTTATACGCTTATAGCTACGTACTTGCTGAATTAATTGAGAATAATTATTCTCAATTAATTCAGCAAGTACGTAGCTATAGCGTATGAAAAATATCTACTAATATTAAAATATTTGGTGTTGACAATTTACCAATATTAAATTGCCGTTTTCCGCATAAAAACAGTCCTAAAACGATACACAAAAGTTCTATGACTTAGGTCCGTATTAGTAATGGAAAGTTCATCTTTGATTCATTCAAGAGCCCTCGCTACTGTGAGAGTTAATATTTAGCTATTGCTAAAAAAATTAGCTCTCGCATGTAGAGAATTTGAATGTTGTAAATCGCTATATTATGAAGGATTAAAAATTGAATTGTGTGCACCGTAGAGTAATTGATTAACTCATTCCGCCGCGAAAGTGGAAAGATTCGGGTTTAAATTCCGACGGTGACGTGTTGGAATAATAAGATTTTTCTAATATAGTGCTACAACAATGAATGTTTCTTAACAATTATAGCAGACAAAAGCTATTATTCTCATTTTAATTATACTTTTTGGGGACTTATTTTAGGGGAAACTTAAAACATACTTGGAAAAAGCGGGAAAACTCCTCGAGACTCGATTCCCGTGATATGGATGAACTATTTACATACCTACAAGGTTGTACGGAACCTTCGATGCGCGAGTCCGACTCGCACTTGATCGGTTTTTTTATTGTAAAAATTCTTCTATAAATGTAATCTTAAAGTTTACTGTCATTACTATTTTCAAAATGATGAACGGCCCTTTTACAAGTAGTTGCCCATGCATCTCGAATATTACACAAGATGTATAACTGCAGCTACGTAATTGATGATAGTGTGCAAAAGTAGACGTGCTAACCCCTTCTGCTCGACCGTCTGCCATCAAATATTCACTGTTATTGCGCCGACTACCGTTTTAAGTAGCCATTCCGTTTACATGCCGGCTTCCGCAGTTCGTACTCTTCGAAAAAGGAAACTATCTAAAAAGTATTACTAATGACCGGGGATACAAGATCGGAATATTTTATAGTATTTTTGTATCAATATACAGAATGTACAAAAATCTACAGCCAAGGTATTATCTAAATTTAAAATAGATAAAATTGATAAAATAATGAAAGTTATGTTAATGTAAGATCGTGTATGACTATATTATAATTTGACGATCGTTTACACATAGTTTAGGTGAGTCATACAGTGTTTATTTCTATTAATTTATTAAATCCATAATGTTTAATATTTTTTGTGAATGTTGTTAATCTACACTAATATTATAACGAGGAAAGATTTGTATTTTTGTATGTTTGTAATGAATAAACTCAAAAACTACTGTGCCGATTTAACAAATTCTTTCACCATTAGAAAGCTACATTCACCCTGAGTAACATAGGCTATATTTATTGCTAGAAAATATTAAGGATCCTTACTAAAACTTTAGTAACGTAACACAAGATGTAAAAAAAATGCCATAAAACATCTTTCGTCGCATGCGCTGCGGAAACTATTGATGATAGAACAAAAGTATGTTCTACAATATTAAAGAACATATCAATAACTACAAAAAACTTCGCGATACTATATGTCCAACTATCGTTATGTCACAATAACCACTTTTTACATTTTAATAATAATCTATATAGATAAAAGACGATGTATATGTAATCTATGGACCATTTTTGAGAAAATTTTCAGACAATCTTTAGGTTAGCCCAGCGGGTGATCTTCTGAAGTTTGGTAGCGATCGGATCGACAGAATTTTTTGATTTTCTTTTTGAGAAATAAGATTTTTCTTCGGTTTTTGAACATTCACAAATAAAAGCGATTGAATTCGCGCAAATTCAATACACGTTGAGAATTTAATGATAATGATTCTCATCTTTTATATCCTATATATTACATTTGCACCCGGGCGAAGCCGGACTGGGCCGCTAGTTGTTATTAAATATTTTTCAGAGCTTGATAAAGTCTTAAGAATAAAGATGATTCCAATTATCCGTGATCCCTATTTCTATTAATTAAAATAGAGTTTTATTAAGGTTACTGAATACCAGTTATTAAAATAATATGCTCTATCCATCGAGTAGTGCATGTAAAATGCACTTACGTTTTGGAAATCTTTAATTTCTATGAAAAATCTTTGATGTTAATCCTTCAAAACAGATTCACATTCTTCCCGTAAGACTTTTAGCCAAGATTTTAGGTTTATTTGATCTAAATAAACAATTTAAAACCAAATAAAAACTAGAAAATTAGTATAAGTTGTAGTCAAATTTTTGTACAGAAAAAACTAAATTTTAAAAAACTTATTGAGCAAGCCAAAGTTGCCAGTATTTTTAACATAATTTTGTAAAGAAAAAACTTAAAAACGTAAATTTGCCTTCCCGTAATTCGAAATATCATGACGTGCTGTAAAGAAATATTCAGAAAATCACGTTTTATGATTCCATTTTTAGAGCAACATTAGGTATTTTTTGAAATTTTTAAGCAGCAAGTCAAATTCCACGAAGGCTAATGCTTGGTCACAGCTAATAAAGCAGTAATAAAATGAATTTTGCGACCACAGTTCGAAATTTCCCGAGAGCATATTTTACAATTTTGCTTTTGCAGTACAGATAATTAAAATGCCTATCCGAAGGTATTACATATCATGTAAAAATGAATCAACATACACCGAAGTGGGGCAGTTGTTTAATTGGACCAAAGTGATCTAGTTCCGATATGCTATAATCAGCCGGAATATACTTCGTTGCTAAGCAACCTTGTATAAAACATTGAGTAGTAATTCTATAATTTTAATATAGTACCTATATTACGATTTATAACATATTTTTCTCGTTTTGCAAAAAACATTTTCATTTGATAACAGGTTTTAATTAAGTTGTGTCCTACTGTTTGCAATGCAAATACATTCTGTTAAACTGCATGTATATCATATATGCAAAACTGCATTTTAATTCAAAATACATTTAATTTTGAAAATTTCCAAAATAATGAATTCACCTTAATTAGGTGTATATAGTAGAAATCGAAAAATATATTAAAAATAAACAATGTAAATTGCAGAAATTGAAGAAATACTTGGAAGCTTGTTTTTTAAATTACATGTAAATTTAATAGATATTAAAATAAAAAAAAAAACCCGGGTCGCAGTGCCAAAACCCTGCCGACAATATAGTGTATTTGCTTATACAGGCAGTGTGGCTTTATTATGCGAACTTAAGTTGGTTTTTGGGCAAAATAAAAAATTTGACTCTTTAATACACCCCTTAAAATAACATTTTTTTTCTTAATTGCAATATTATTATCAATCGAACCTCTATACCAAATTATATACAACTTTCAGTAAATAATTCACTATCTGCAAACTAGTGTTTTCATAAAATTTGTACGTCCGGTCCTGTCGGGCCGATTTTATTTAAATTTTAGGGACACTTTTAAATTACTACTAAAGGGTTAAATGGCAATTTTGAAACGATTCTGAGAATTTTTTCGATATTTTGGGGCCCAAAAACATTTTTCAACCCCTAAAAACTACCCTTAAAATGACCCGATTACGCCCATTTTAAATAGGCTTCTTGCGGTGATGGATTTCAACACGTGGGCCAAATTTCGTTGAAATCAATTAACTCTTTCGAAAGTTATTGCCCGCACACATATATATATACGTATATATATATATATATACGTATATATATATATATATAAATATATATATACATATATATATAAACATTTTTAAAAATGGTGCCAAATTGTTTAGGAGGTTATGAAACGTCGAGAAATTTTGGTCCGACCCCTAGGTCCCGCCATCCGACCGACGCCAATAGTGTATGTTGCCATATGGCAAATACACTAATTACATAATAAAATATGCAAAATATGGGTGGAACATTTTCTGTACAGGTTAAATCCAAAACATGACATTGTTAATTCTTGCTAACTGATCCCTTACTTTTCTCGATCTTTTTTAATTTTTTGACGCTCGAATTAAAATATTAATCAAGCTTTCCTAAAATTACACACATGCATGGCTTTTCCTTTTCACGACTGCGCGCTTTGAAAAAGAGTTTTAAACGTTGTCAGGGATGTATCGCTGACAATTATATTAAATATCGTGGGTCTGCGTCCCACTTGATATCTACATTTATGCTTATTTTCGGTTCCGCCAAGCAGTTAGATATGTTGTTATTTTTACATAAGATTCATTAACAGTTATTATTTTCTGTGAAAAATAATAACAGGCAATGATTAAATATGTTAATTTTGTAATATTTTTGTTTTTTTTCATCTAAGTGTTTATATTTATAAAAATTATTTGAATTCTAATTAACACATTTATATTTACTGCATTGTTTTTAATGTCACATTTTCTTATACAAGGTTCGGCAATGAAACGGGAAGATTTGGGGTGGGGCTTGCAGCGCGCGGTGAAGTGGTAGGGAAGACAGTCACAGGCCTGCCGGGACCCGAGTGGCTTGCCATTTAGTCTACAATGGAGCGTTGGACGGGTGAGCATCGCGGTTACGCAATTAAGGCTTATTATCAAAATGGCGAGAGTTTAGTGCAAACGCGTCGGGATTTTAGACGGCATTTTAACATACCGCGTAACCAACCTGTTCCGTCAGACAATGCGATTAAAATATGGGTAAACAACCTCGAGCTAACTGGATCGACGTCTAGAAAAAGAGGTGGTAGTGCCAGAACGATTCGAACCCCTGAAAATATCGAACGTGCTCGACAAGCAATGTTAAGAAGTCCACGTCGATCGGCCATCCGTCACGCCACACATAGGTGTCAACGGAGGACATTTGACAGATATAGTGTTCAAAAAATAATTTTTTTTAACATTGTATATCAAATGGCTACTCTTTTATTTCCCATTAATGTATTAATAATTACAAAAAAAAGATTTTTTCAACAAAAATAATTATTTACGAAATCTTCCCGTTTCTTTGCCAAACCCTGTATATGAAAAAGTTTAATTAAATGAAAACTGTCCCAACGCAAAAAATTGACGCTTCTCAAATTCTTGTGAAATCTTGGCTATATCTGAATTAATTTCGAGCCGACGCACAGTTCAAGTTGTCATAAAATCAAATGTTTCAAAATCAATTTAGATTAAATGAAATTGTGAGATCAATTTTCTATAAAAGTAGCTTAAAAATATTTTATAACAGATTCAGAATCGTTCTGTTACAATTTTGCGGTTTTATGTTCCTTGAAAGGGCTTAAATGAGAATATCTATAAGTCCAATTTATTTCTCAGCAATTTTATGACCGCCGCCGGTCGTACGGGCTTTATTACAGCCTGGCAAGTTGGTAACACTGCATCTAACGAAGAGGACAGCGAGTGAAAAAGGCTTCGGGGTTTTAACATACATATTTTGAATTTTAAATAGAATATTTAAGCTTAGCTACTGCCTGTACAATAATGCGTGTGGCCATTATATTATACAGTTTTATACAGACTGTTTTAGTCTTTGAAATCAATTTTTATCCACAAAAAACAGACTGATATATTAACTAATATTTGGACCATTAAAATTTTTTCAACATAAATAACCATTAAAATATCAACTAAATAAGATAAGATATTTAAATTAAATAATCAGTTTCATCAGACCAAAAAATTTTAATGTTGATTAAACTTTCATAATACCAATATGGATGAATAAGATATTTATTAATTAAAAATACTTAGTAGGTACAAAATAAGACAACGTATAAGCATTAAAAAAACGCATTCCTAGTGACTTGCTGTCTAAAATAAAAGAGAAAGAGAGAGAAAAAGAAGAAGAGTAAAGACAGTACGATTGGGAAAAACACAAAAATCAACTATAATATCGTAGAATTCTAAGACGCAACAAGATTATATTAAAAGACCAGCCGAAACAATATTAAATTTTTTCGATTAAGTACAGATCGTCATTTTGAGGTTTTTTATTTAGAAAATATTTTTTATCGGACTGTGAAACTATAAATGAAAGTATTTTATTTAAAAAACGTAGTTGCCTGCCAAATCTTATACAAAATTGGTTTTACCAAAAACATTATTTACACAATTTATTTTAATTTTCGTAAGTAGTGCATTTTCAGTATTTTTATAAGAACCGAGATATGTAACAAAATACCGTTGAAAGCTGTTATGACTAGAGAAACTTCAATGTCAGGTAAAGCGGGAGACCCAAAATAATTAAATCAGCTATAACTTGTCAATATTCAATATTTTGACATTTATCAAAAGCAGTGTTTTTTGCTTAAAAAAATAAGCTTTACTGGAATATTTAATAAAGAGCAGGTACCGATAGATATACTAAGCTAGATAGAGAAAAAAGATGAGAAAAGTTCTTTAAGTTAAAATGCGAATTTTCAAGTACAAAGTATTGGTAACAATATTTTTTTATTAATAAGTTTACATGTGAAGACGGGGAGGTAAATTTAAATTACGTTCTAAATATATATTACACGTAATTATGTCAAATATATTTATAGATTTGAAATGTATTTTTATGTCTTCTCTCTTCCTTTTTTTGAAATAGGTATAGATATCAACAGGATTTTTTTCTTTTGCTTTGATTTTTCAAACATTCTGTACACTGTACAGTGTATACAAAGGAAAAAAATATTTTTATGTTGGTAATATTTTTAATAACTGTTGAAATATAGCAAAATAATGAAATTACTATCGTTTTTATGTCAACAGTTTTTTGTGAGTAGAGAAAAGAGGTTTTGTTAGTTAATTAACAATAGAGTTATTTGATATGTAAATATTTTTATAATATCTAGATTTAAATATTTTACAAATGAAAAATATATGTTAATTTTTTTTTGTCTATGAAACCTAAACGATATTTTTCTTATAGAAATATTTAAAGGTACAGTGGATAACAAATAATTTTTTTAATCGTCAAGCATTCGATGAGTAAATTGGTAAATTTTCAGGCAATATTTGAGGTTAATATCCTTGTGAAACTCTTGTAGTCCATAAAACTTAGTCAAGCGAATATTAGTGTGATGCAATTTTAACACAAATATTAACCTCAGCGTTGCTAGACGTCCCGATTTTAGCGGGACGTCCCGATTTTTAAATCAAAATTAAATGTCCCGTGCGGGACAGGCTCAGTCCCGCTTTTCGGGGATAACTCGACCGTGCATAAATAATTATTCTCTTATTGTAAGTTGCAACTTGTAACACTCACTCCTCAGACTATTGTTTGAAACGCCATATTTTTCTAATGAATAAAACTTTTTTGATTTTGATTTCTGTTTTTTTTATTTTTTTTTATTCAGAAGACGAATAAGACAACTATTTAACGATAGGGTAAATCTGATCTAAAATATATTTTTATTAAAATACATTTTCTATGGCTATTTTTGCTATCTTTGTCACGTAAATTTGAACTCAAATAAAAAGATAAATATTTTAAAACTTCTGATTATAAACGTTTTTTACTATGGCCCGCTTTCGACGAAAGAATCCAGCTTTTTTCACTCAAAAAGTTCCAAAACACTGATTAACCTCAAATACTGCCTGAAGAAGTTGAGAAATAAACATGTTACCACAAATGTGTGATGCAATTTTAACACAAATATTAACCTGAAATACTGCCTAAAGAAATGGAAAAATATCAACAAAACTTTGCAACATTTAAAATCGTAACATCTGTTTTTTCAACCTGTCCAAGTACCCAAGGTCATCATTATTTAGTAATCCTAATTTAAAAAATATAAAACTGTATACCTCGTTATGTTTATTCCGTTTTGGTGAAATATCGTGAAGTGACAGTTAAAGAGACAACTTGGTTGGTAGTTAAAGGGCAACAACCTGCCGGTGTGGTGATGTTTTGATCTACATTATGATACCGCTGAGAATATTCTTTATTTTATGGCGCCTGGTTTATAACAAAAAGGGGCATTAATCCCCATTCGGGTTGCCTGCAATACACATATCATATATGGGGTGTTAAAATAACAAACCGAATAATTTATTTTATCTGGATTCAGTATTTCTGTTGCACTACGAGAAGTCCCTAAAATTTTTTATAAGTCGAATTTATCAGAATAATTGACTTTATTTCTTTTTTGTCCTTGGTAATTAATATAAAAATGATCCGTCGGGAAAAAGGACTTTTTAAGTGTTAAAAAGTCCTTTTTCCCGACAAATCATTTTTATATTAATTACCTAAGTGTTTACTTAAAAAGTCCTTTTTCCCGACAAATCATTTTTTTATCAGAATAATCTCTCATTTTAGGCACACTCATTGAATTTATTGTATCTTTCGCAATGATAGAATTGTATATTACACCGTAAGGGTAGGAATTTCACCTTTCTGGCCGTGTGGTGTATATTATTTTTCTTTACACCCGATTGAAAATACTTACTTTCGTATCAGTGTGCACGAGAAAACTGTTTTGGCCCGCTGTTACAGATGGCGTCCGAGTAATTCTAGCAGAGCATAAATATTAAGATTTCTGCCTCAAAATCGAATCCGAAAGTACATACTTTCGACCGGGTATAAAGGAAAATATTTTCTGACTACATTCTGGAGACTTTGACAATGACAAATTTTAATAACAAAACTGAAACCAGTTTGCAGATGCAGAATTTATATGGTTCGTTCCAGTACCCAAGATTTGGCATGAAGACTGGTGAAAGCATTAACTTGATATTTAAATTATTATTAAAAATTCTGTTCTAAGAAATTATTCTAGATAACACTTAGTAGTAGACATTGTTTTCATTGTATATTTTTATTTATTTTAATGACAGGTGAAAACATTTCTCAAAAGAGTAATTAATATCAACACGCAAGAAAAACTATTGACAAATAATCATTCCTAAAAATGAAGGGAAATTCTTCAATTTCGCTCGTCAGCCACAAGCTCTCCTATAACTTTGTCGCACAGAAGGTCGACCTATAAAGCACGACGCTGTGGAACTTTACGCAATGCATAAAATAAAAAGGTATTTATTACAGTTTTTATAATGCGGAGAGCAAAAAGAGTTGAGAGCAGTAAAACGCGTAACTCAGAGCCCAAAACAAACTCCTGTTGATTTAGGGTATGTTTATATGCCAGTGAGACGGGTTATAGTCAGGCCTGGATTAAAGCAATTTAGTTTTTTAATTCAATCTTAATGCATCATCTTAATAAATGTTTTTTTTCTCCAAATATAAGATCACCAACTGTTGATAAAAGCTGCAGTTTTATGGAATATCTGTAGAGTGGACACAGCGTGGAATTTTGAATTAAATAATGAGATAATCATTCTTAGGATTAATCGAATGGTATTAAAAATTTAAAGACTCTATACGAATTATTTTTATTATCGAATGATTCATTTGAAACGATTACTTCAACTGATGTATCATAGAGCCAGGCCCAGACATGTGTAACGTGTAATGTAAGATTACGTGTAATTTAGCGTCAACAGTGTGGACAGCACACGAACTCAACGCGAATCGTGGAAGCGAATCTTTGTCAAAAGCTGTTTCCACTCAGTTGCTACGAACATGCCGAATAGGAAAGTCATGATAGCTGGTGCTGCTTTTATTTATATATATTTATTAACTGAAGATTTCAGATTTTTTTAAAGTAATCCGGATTTTTTGGATCCCAAATAACACGTTTTTCTTGATACAAACTGATAAGTTCAAGCGATTGTTCGTATCATGAACGTACACACGACACAATCGTCACGAACGCCGTCCAAACGAGTACTGCAAGCGCCTTTGTGTTCGCGCTAAAAACCGACAACCGATGGATCACGGCGAACGCCGGCGC
The DNA here is from genome assembly GCA_034508555.1 of Venustoraphidia nigricollis. Taxonomy (NCBI): domain Eukaryota; kingdom Metazoa; phylum Arthropoda; class Insecta; order Raphidioptera; family Raphidiidae; genus Venustoraphidia; species Venustoraphidia nigricollis. Next base: position 55,203 of record JAVRKA010000111.1, read on the forward strand.
GAGCGTTACATGTAATGCTCGTAGTGCCGTCCACACGCAGAATTCATGTTACATTACACGACAGATTACATTACGCGTTACACACGTCTGGACCCGGTTTAATGTACTATTCGAGAACGAGTGAATATTTCAACTCTCAAATAAATTTTGGTTTCGGTTTCGATTGTCAGTTTTGAGAAAGAGTACAGACGTACATAGAAGACTAAAATAATAGTATTCAGTACTGTGCAATGCATTCTAGCATCTGGAGTGGTTAGGGTACGAATAAAAACACAATTCATTCTTTCTCTTCATTTGATATGAATATTATAACGAATGAATTTTCGATTACGAGAAGAGAGAGTCATCTGCATGCAGTGCTTCATGGAACAGTGGCAAATACAAGACTAAGTAATCATATAATATTAAGGTAGTTGTCGTGGTTAAGGCACACCGTCAGAAAATTCTTAATTTTTGTATACTTATTAAGGACATGATAATACAATTACCCTGAAAATTTGAAGTCGATCGACCGTATATAATCCGAGATAAATTCAATTAAAAATTGGATAATTAACATTGATTGTATACGATCTCTGTAGTTCTGAAGCAGTTTCTTATTTATAAAAAAAGAACTAACTGTCAGAAACTTTCCAAAAACTGACAGTCTTTCAATGCATTTCTTATGAGTTTAAAAAAAATAAGAAAACATTTTTGACCGTCTAATTATTTATAAATAACGGTTTAAAGTTCAACAATTTATAGAAAAGTATGCATGCATATGAATACTGTATGGGTTACGTTTCCACGGGTACAGTCTTGCGTACAAATTATGGATCACTTAGCTACAAGCAAGTATACTTTTGTGGTGCGTATAATCTATAACTTTTTGACAATATTGTACCACGACAACTACCTTAAATACTGTTAAATTTAATCTGAGAGAAACCATTACATGCAATGAGTTAAAATGTAAAGAAAAACTGTGGCATAATAATTTATTACGGAAGATTGTATTATAAGCCGTAGTATGTAGGTATAAAAATCATTCGAATGATTTTGGATAACCTCTCGAGACATTTAGATTATTAGTTTTTTGTATATTGTGTTTTACCAAAGTTGATAAAATACAAATTTTATCTTAATTTTCAACCTGGGTTTCTTTTAATACACGTTTCAAACCACAAAGTTGTTATAAGCTCATGTATTGCAATATGTTCAACGAGGTTCTCAAACACATTGCGTAAGCTAAACTAGTTTTACGATATGATTTTTACGTCTTGCTGCATTGCGCAACCACTGAATGCAGTGGTACGTCTGAGCTGTGGTCATATAATGGTGTCGATGGATCGATCTATAAGACTGTAAAATGTCACCTTTGACTTGCAAAATGGCAACCGTTTCAAACCGATTTTTTTATTACACCGTAATAATGTACGACTGAGAAATGGCGTTAGATGAATTTGAAGATTATGGCACACAGATGTAGTTTCAGATAAGGAACTAAAAAAGTTCAAATGAAGTCTAGTAAAAACATTACGGCGAAAAACATTACTTTCTTTAGTGTCGCTATGACCTTGTAAAAAGGTAATTTGAAATTTTTTTCGCTGAATTCGGTAGTTTTTACATTTGGAAGCTGCTTATAGTGTGTTCTTAAAACTTTAGATATATTTTTGTTATTTTTTCGATTGAAAAATCTAACCATGTATTTAAAAATGTACGAGATAGAATTTATGTTTTTTTTTTTTGATTGATCGCCAAGATAACTTTCATTTTCATTTAGGTTCCATACAGTTCTTAGTTTTTTACGTCGGGCAGTGCGGTAGAGAAGATTTGTAACGGCTGAAAATAGTAAAGCGCGCATGAAAGCTAACGAATTAAAAACAGTTTGTACGTTATTTTAATTAGGCAAAAATGTTGTTAAACCGTTTTTCGCTGTGCGATAGTGAAGATTTGTAACGGTTGAAAATAGTAAAGCGCGCATGGAAGCCAACGACTTAAAAACAGTTTGTACGTTATTTAAATTAGACAAAAATGTTGTTAAACCGTTTTTCGCTGCGCGATAGTGAAGATTCATAATGGTTGAAAATAGTAAACACATGTAGAGCAAAGACTTACAAACAGCTTGTATTTTAATTCAATTAGACAAAAAAAGTCCTTGAATCGTTTTTTTTAAAAATAAATTATGTTGTTTTGTACGTCGGCACTCATAACTGCGTAAAAATTAAAATTTTGTCTAAATGATCCAATTGGGACGCGGCGCAGTCACGGACGATGTGGATATTATAACATATTCATAGAGCATACAATGTAATAACAGTATGCAAACATTCTTTATACGCGACTTATCAAAAGAGACCGTGAGCAGACGTGCGTTGGAAGTACCAACATATCTACCTGTACAAATATTACGTGCTTCTTCCTATTAGGTTGGCAGCACTGACGCAGTCACTGTCAGGTAGCTACAAATTGTTAAAAAAAAGCTCGTCCGTTTGCCACAAAATTAAAATTTTCAATTTCAAGATTATTTGTTATAATTTCATATTGTGAATATATTATTGCTCAAGAGTGTTTTTGTCGGTATGAAATATCTTCCTTAATACTATATCAAAATTAATATTTGACGCCCTATTTTAGAGGTTATTTTATTCTCTCTAATGAATCTTAAAATTAATGTTTTCAATAAAAAATTACAGTTAAATTTTTTTTAACAATTTCATTACAGAAAATAACATCCAGAAAAAACAAATGTCGTCATCTGTTGATAATTTGTTTATTTTAACAAGTTGTCGGTAATATGACGTGTAGTCTGAAAAGAATAGAATGCAATTTATTTCCATCCTGTTATATTACGTAACTGACCACTAACTGTGCGAAATATTCACACGGGTCCGTTAGTCATTTATTAGTTTGTTTGGATGTGAACTAACGATGAACAAAAATAATAATAATAATTTTATTGATTCATACAGATGTTTAATACAGATATAAACAGTTAACACATATATAATAATAATTTTGATCAATAATTAATTTAATTATTTTAATTAATTTTAGTTAGTGTTCCGTAACAAAATTGGTCAAATGAAACACTTGCGGAATCATTTCTGTGTCTGTCTTTAATTTAAAACGTGATCGCTTTAAATAAAATGAAAATCGCGTAAAAAGTATCTAGTAAAACATTAATTTTCAAAGTTACATTTTAAACTTTTAAACCAAATTTTTTGTGGATTTTATTTTTATGATGCTAGAAAAACTGGAACACGTAAACACGGTGAAAACTGAAACATCATGTCCGCTGGAAATGTAGAAATGTAATAAAAATGCTAAGTAAGCAGGCATGGAACTGCTTAGTATTGTATCATTAGGGGAGAGTTGTCAAAATAATACACTTATTTTTACTAAAAAATAAAGCTTCATCATAGACAGTACGCTTCTCTTATTTTTTTTTTAATTAGTTCCGAATGTATTATATTATATTATTCCAATATAGAAAACGTTTTGTCAAAAGTTTTAAACAACATATTTTTTATTTTTTTTCAAATTAATATAAATTAAGACATTCATTTCTTGCCCATTATTAATACATAAAGGAAATCGCTAATCATTATTCAAATATTTTTCTTTGTATTTTTTCAAATTTACTGATTTAAATGTTAATATTTGGTTTCTGATACTATTTTAAATATTAAATCTAGATTTAAAACTGATGCTTGGTTATAGAAAGCATTGTTAGAAAATCTGATTTGACAAGGACTTTAGATTACATATTTTTCCATAATAAAAGCGTTGTAGAATTTTAAATCGATCCAGCTTGAAAAATAATTATTCGATTTAAACGATATTTTTTTAAACCGTGTATAAACGTATTCAACATCGTTTTTTGTACAATTTCCAATTAGGAACGATTTTTTTCTACGCATTTTGACCAAAATTTAGCTTTTTCTATCTACATCAGTAATTTGTTTTTGTGTGAAGACAATTTTAATATTCTACTTGACAGGGAGTTTCACAACTACATTAAACTGCGTGCAAAAAAACTGTAATTATATTATCACAATTTAAGATCATTGTCTAATCTTTTTGACAATGCTTTCTGCAACCGAGCGTGAAACTCAGCACAAGTATAGAAATGGCAAATTTCAAATTTTACTTAAAAAGTCATATTTTATTAGTAGGGGAGATCCGCTATGAAACGGACATCTCACTTCAAATGTCGTTATATATTGTAGAGTATTTCGAAACTTCATGTTAATTACAGAATATAAAAGGGTAATTATTATGCTATAAAACTGTGGTCATATTAATAATTTCTAAATAATTTTGATTAAAAAAAAAAATTTATTAAAAAAATATTACATTTGTCCGTTTCAAAAAACCCGTGGATTGAAACGGACAGTCAGTGTTTTGAAAAGGATAATGCTATAAAAAACTATTAATTTTATAATTAACACAAAAATGAGTAATTTAACAACAGTTATTACAATTTTCGTGCGCCCAGTTTTTACATATGTAACACTTTAGCCAGTCTATGTTGCTAGAATTATATTTACCCTGACAATATACACAACTGTCCTGCAGACTGCTGTCGTTTCCTTTATTGTTTCCCTTGCATTTGGTTTCCTTTTTTTTCATTTTTTCCTTATTCTCCTCGTTAATAGTTTTAGGTTTCTCTTTTTTAGGATAATAATTTAGAGGAATATCATCGTCCGTTTCAATGCATCAATGTATGTCCACTTCAATGCATTTGTGGATTTTACTTCAGAATGTCGAAAAAATGTGAACAATAATTATTTATAAGAAATCTGCCAACACAGATTGCTTCTACATATTACTACCAAAAAAGATATGTAACCATAAAATATCAATTCGTAATATGTTACCTGTGCCATGATTCACTATTTTGGTTGAAAATTTACTTTTCACTTAGAAAAACTTCTTTCACTAATGATACCTACGTCGTCAACTGAACTGAGCTGTCAATGCGGTGGAGACATGCAATGGACACAGTGTTCCCAACAGACAATCTTAGATCTTACCATCATGCACAGTATATGAACTGCAGTTATTGTCCGTTTCATAACCCGTCCGTTTCATAGCGGATCTCCCCTACATAAAAAATGTTTAAGATAATAAAAACGTCGGTATATATAGTAATAATAATAATTATTATAGAAAACACTTCAACATTCCTCGGTAGTATAATATATTCAAGACTTACTAAAATATTTTTTTATTTAAAAATGACAAAAATGCGTTCACAAATAAAATAAACAAACGAGTTACAAATTAGCAAACAGAATAACAGAAAGACATGTCACAGCATTGTGTTCAGAGGACAGAATAAAAAAAAGAAACTATATTACATTTTGTAATTAAATTAAGATGTTAATTTTTTATTCCCGGCTGCGTGACTGCTTTAAAAAAAGATGGGTATAGACGAGATTGGCATAAAAAGAAGAGATTAAATGGCAGTTAGAATGTTACTGTTTTAATACGGCACGCACGCGCAGAAGGCTATGACGTCGTTACCTTTTATTTAGTTGTTTTTTTTTTTTAATTTTTATTGCGTAGTTTTTTTGCGAATTGACTAATTATAATTTTTATATCAGACCAAAATCGTGGGCTGCATTTAGTAGAAAATGTTCATATTACTAAATGAACCGAGCTGGGTAGAGTAGTGATGACAGCACTAGACTCGCATTCGGGAGGTCCGGGTTCGAATACCGGCGGGGGGCAGATGTGGCTGGGACTATTTCCTACTGCCTCTCGCCGAGAAACCTCCTGTACCGGCCATCTTGATTGAGGTTTTCCATGGTTCCCTCAATTAATTCCAGATAAATATCGAGATGGTTCCTTATTTGAGTCCATGGCCGATTACCTATCAAACTCCCAGTTCAAAAATTACATACCTTATCCTAATTTCCTATAATTCCTTCATTCGCCCATTGCTATTACATACGTTGAAGTTTCAAAAATGTAGAAAAATAACGGGAAGTGTGGTAGATGGAAATTAGTAATGGTGCGAATGGCGTCTGTTATGACATAAAGTCGAGAAACGGACGTTAAACGCATTATTATTATTATTATATTATTTACATGTTTTTTTTAATTTTTATTGCGTAGTTTTTTTGCGAATTGACTAATTGTAATTTTTATATCAGACCAAAATCGTGGGCTGCATTTAGTAGAAAATTTTCATATTACTAAATGAGCCCTGGATTTTTATTCTAGTCTGATTAAAGCTCCAAATTGGTGACCCATAATTATTTTCTAGCTTTGAGTGCAATAAAACTAATAGGATTTTGTTTTATAATTATATCGCTAACCTCGTTTTAAACTCCATGGCATGAAAGTATATTCAATATTTATACCTCCTAATCTCTAAAATACACAATGGACCAACCAAAATAGATAGCGATTTTATTTTTAGTCCATAATAAAGCCCTTCTCTCCGCTTCTTCTCTAGACTGTCTCTAGAGAATTTTACTCCGCTAGTTAAGAATCACAAAGAAATTCACGAAAAATAAATAATAAAATCGGTTCTTTGATTTTTGAATTTTCTGAATATTTCTTATAATCGAATTGTGAATGGTGTAGCCTTATATTTATCTCGAGTTAAGGACTCGACCAGTTACTTTTCTTGTTAGTAACGAGTAGGCAATTTGAATTTCAAATAGATTTTGCTGTATAAATTAATTTCTGTTAATAAATTTAAGTTCAATTTTGTTAATACTTCTTTTGAAAGAAACGTTTTTAATGTTGCTTAATTATTAAAAAAAATATACCAATGTATTGACTTTTCGTATTACGATTTCGTTTTGCATACCGTCTGATTATTTTCAGGTTGAATATAGAGAATAGAACAAAATTCTCTTTGAAAATATTAACTTGATATTTTTGAGTGCTAATGTTGTCCCAAAAAGACCCAAAAATGATAGAATAGAATAGTTTAGAATAAAATATGCGAAAGTTATGGTTTCAGTTTGTCTTCTAACTTTTCAGAAATGAATACAGCTACTTTAAGATTAAATTTTTACATTGCAAAACATTGAAAATATTTTTAAATTCCCAATAACATTACCGATGCGTACATAAAAATGTAGTGTTAATTACCCGATTTGCTTTTATTTAAAATCATCTCTGCTATTAGCCAGTAAATTCCTCATATTCTTGTTTTAAAATTTAATTAAAATTACTGAAATTAAATGTAAATGGGAAAACCTGTACTAAATATTTTGATTTAATTATTTTTTTAGTCTGATCCATACTAAACTCTTCAATTCTACACCTATTCTGTCGTAGCCGAAGAGAAAGAATGAATACTGTCACAATATAATACGGTAATCCCCATCCCGCATGAAATGTGCCATACATATGGTAACTGTGTTGGTATTACAGATTTCTGCAAGCTCTCTAGACGCGTCGAGTGAGTTCTGTACATATGTCATTTATTATTATATTATAGCACTTTTCTGCTTCACCCAGGTCATCTACATAAATTGCTCTTCTACAATAGTGTCGACTCGTGAAAACCTATATTTCAGATATAAAATAAAATAACGTCCTTGACCGAAATATAGTGTGCATAAGAAAAATTTAAGTAGCTTCTATCTAGATTCTGGACGGCACTTCAGCAAAAAAAAAATAGTCAACAGGTTCTCTTCTAAAAATTGTAAATAAAGAATGTATCTCATAATAGACAAATTCCTTAGTTCGTTTTCCGATCTAGTCATTCTTTATTTTATTGTTCAAAATCTATTCGTGAGAGCTTTTTGTTCTAAAATAACCGAGCTGGGTAGAGTAGTGGTACAACACTAGACTCACATTCGGGAGGTACGGGTTCGATTCCCGGTAGGGGCAGATGTGGCTGGTACTTTTTCCTACTGCCTCTCGCCGAGAAACGGTGATTCCTGTACCGGCCATTTTGATTGAGGTTTTCCATGGTTTCCCTCAATTAATTCCAGATAAATGTCGAGATGGTTCCTTATTTGAGGCCATGGCCGATTACCTATCAAACTCCTAGTTCAAAAAATTACCTACCTTATCCTAATTTCCTATAATTTCCTTCATTCGCCCATTGCTATTATATAAGTTGAAGTTTAAAAAAAATGTAGAAAATAACGGGAGGAGGTAAATGGAAAATAGTAATGGTGCGAATAGCGTCTGTTATGACATAAAGTCGAGAAACGGACGTTAAACGCATTATTATTATTATTATTTTTGTTCTAAAATAAAGTGAACCGAAAATAATAAGCAATTTACCAATAATTGCTATACAATCATTTGACTCCAAAGGGACACCCGTTCTCTAACAATTTGGGGAAGCATAACCTCCATAACACATCTTCCTCAGTTAGTTTTCTGACTTATCTGTTCATAAAATATTGTTATGATTATTAAGAATTTCTTAATGATTACAATCTTTAGAATTATTTAAAATGTCATTTTTTTTAAAATAAACTCTCATAAGCCGGCATTAAGTTGACATAAAACATATTTTATTTGTTCATCATAGTTTTCAAAAAACGTTAAGCTCCTGGATATCAGTACTGTAATATAACAGCCGTGATATGACGGTGATGGACGCCACAAAAAACGTCTGTATAGAAGTAAATGAATTTGATTTTTTTCACGCTCAACAAAATTTTATTTCTATGCGCACGTTTTTTGTGACATTATTAATCGGCATATTGCGACCGCTATGTTACGGTAAAGTTTTCATAGGAAATCAGAGCTTTACGAAGGAATTAGCTTTAAGCAAGATTCTTCAAGTGAAACGTACTTGTTCAGAGCACCAAGAATAGTATTTAAAACAGAAAAGTTAATAAAAAAAATTAGCATCTATTTTGCGAACAGAAATTATCTCTTTATGTACGCAGTAGGCTTCAGCTGTCTTCAAAATTATAATTTATTGCCAGCGCGACATAGCAATTAAGTCACTAATGACAAAAAAGATAAATAATTAATGTTCTTTTTAATAACTCTGAAGAGCCAACTTCACAAGTTTTAAAAGAGATCATTTATAATGTGTGTTATATACCTACATAACGAATTGCTTTTTTTATATTTTTGTTCCTGACTGCCTTTTGTTTTTTTAAATGGTATTCAACTGTTTGTTAAAATTTCTGAGAAAAATTATTTATTTTTAAGCATGGCTTATTCACATGAAAACGACAACATAAAAGAATTTTTCCATGTCATAAAGTTTCAATTTTTTGTTATACCAAAAAACTTTAATATAATTTGATTACATAGATAGCTCTTAGTAGATTCACTTTCAACTATTTATTAATATATTAAGTATTTATTAATACAGTGGTACCTTGAGATACAAATTTAATTCGTTCCGGGATCATCGTCGTATGTCAAAACAATCGTATCTCAAAGCAATTTTTCCCATTTAAAACAATTTAATGTATATTAATGCGTTCTAGCGATATGAAACTATCCCAATAATAGGCGTTAGCGTATCTTTCATAGCCTTGTGGCCGGGTAGCCTCGTTTCTTCTGCGGTAATATAAGTGCGCCTAGGCATTTTTTTCCAAAATAACCCCGTTTCATCGCATTTAACACTTGTTGCGGTAGGTATCCTTCTTCACTAACGAGTTTTTCAAAAAACTTAATGAAATTTTCAGCCTCCTTAATATTTGCACTAAATACTTCTCCATGACGAATTACCGAATGAAATCCAGTTCGTTTTTTAAAATTGTCAAACCAGCCACGACAAGCTTTGAACTCTGGCCCACCTAAAATAGCACGAAAAACAGGCACAACACAACGAATAACACAGCTACGTGTGAACAAGGAACGATGCGGCGACGGTGTCAACAACCAAACAGAGCGAACGCTCTGCCATCTAGCGATCATCTATAAAATTATCGCGCATTAAAATTCGTATCTCAAATTTTTCGTCGTATGTCGAGGTAGAAATTTTCGAATATTATTCGTCGTATCTCAAAAAATTCGTATGTCAGGGCATTCGTATCTCAAGGTACCACTGTATATTAAGTGCTTCCAATTTAAAGATGTCTTAAAAATATTGAGGTTACCTGTTTCTTTATTCAACTTTTCGTCTTTAATAAAAAACAGAAAAGAAAACTTTATATTGATATTTTAATGTATTATTACATAAGAGCTCTTTGAAAGCTCAAAGAATCTTAATAAAAAGAAAAGTGTAGCTACCTACACCGTGCGTTCACAATCCACCTCTACATAGCATAGTGAAGCGACGTACGGTAATAATCGTTGACGTTTGTATATAAAAGCATGAAATTTTGAGAGATGGACCACAACATTTTAGATTGCGCCTGCTTCGTAAAAAAATATTCAACCTCTTTCAAATCAATATACAATCACATAACTATGAAAAAAGAAATCAAAATAGCTTAAAAATAAACAAATCACATCTAAGCGTCGCTCTCGATGGTACTCGCAATGCCATGATTCGAATTTATAACAAAGTGCCAAAGGAAATAAGCAAGATCACAATCTATGACAAATATAAATCTAATTTAAAAAAATTTTTGTTATCAAAAAACTATTATAATGTCTCATTTTATTTGAACAACGTGTAACGCAACTGTATATGTAGGACGCTATTACATCCTCTATGGATTTTAATAAAGAATATTATTATTATTATTAGTGTATTTGCCATATGGCAACATACACTATTGGCGTCGGTCGGATGGCGGGACCTAGGGGTCGGACCAAAATTTCTCGACGTTTCATAACCTCCTAAACACTTTGCCACCATTTTTAAAAATGTTTATATAGATATATATATATGTGTGCGGGCAATAACTTTCGAAAGAGTTAATTGATTTTAACGATTTTAAATCCATCACTGCAAGAAGCCTATGTAAAATGGGCGTAATCGGGCCATTTTAAGGGTAGTTTTTAGGGGTTGAAAAATGTTTCTGGGCCCCAAAATACCGAAAAAATTATCAGATTCGTTTCAAAATTGACATTTAACCCTTTAATAGTAATGAAAAAGTGTCCCTAAAATTTCAATAAAATCGGCCCAACAGGACCGGACTTACAAATTTTTTGAAAACACTAATTTGTAGATAGTGACTTATTTATTGAAGGTTGTATTTAATTCGGTGTAGACGTTAGATTGATAATAATATCGCAGTTAAGAAAAAAAATGTTATTTTAAGGGGTGTATTAAGGAGTCAATTTTTTAATTTTGCCCAAAAACCAACTTAAGTTCACGTAATAAAGCCACACTGCCTGTATAAGCAAATACACTATATTGTCGGCAGGGTTTTGGCACTGCGACCCGGGTTTTTTTATTATTATTATTATATTTTAAGGGTCATTTTAGGATACAGGGTTTGTCCGGTGCTCCAGTCGCCAGCAGCGCGCTGCCTGGCAAACGGAAAATATGGTGGAGAGTATAAGCTAAGTAAAGCGCCAGGCGGCATACGCGTTCGAGATCTGACAAAGCGAGGATCACCCGTGACGCAAAGCTATTTTTGAGTTTTTGTTACTGCAGAAAACGTCAAAACTGGAGCGTTCGCTGGAGCAGCCCTACGCAATTAAATTTTGCTTTAACCTGGACAAAATCGCTTCCGAGACGATTTGTTTGGTTAAGGAGGCTTACTACGACAATGTCCTGTCAAGGGTTAGGGTTTTCTGTCGATTCAGTGAATTCAAGAGTGGACTGGAGACCATTGAAGACATGAAGGGATCCAAACGCCCTTCAACGAATGATTTGGACGAAAATGTGGCAGACATCTATCCGATATTCAATTTCCGCCCACATGGGCTTGCCTAACGCCATTCATAGTTTCTTCATTAGGATGTTTATAATTCTGCAGATCCCTTGCAAAACTGTATTATACATAAAAAGGGAAAATAAATATAAATCATATAAAAAACAACAGCCTGTTTGTATTATTCTGCAATTACGATTTGTGTTTTGAAAACGGATTTATAATTAAAGTACAAGAGGTGTAGCTAAATGATGCATTAATAAAGGGAAGAATATCGTTATAGTACAAAACAAATGGGTAGAAAACATGACAGATAAAATATAAGAGAAACTGTATAGCCTTAGGTTTTATTATGCATTTTATGTTTTTTTTTTTACTTACTGAAAAAAGGTAGGTACATAGAATTCATTACCGCGAATATGTTTTTAATTATGTATTTTTGTCTTTCAAAGAAACACAAGTAATTATTATCTATTCACCTTGAATGGCTTTATACCGTTTGAAAAAGGGTATCAGAAAGGAGTTCCGTGCTTGGAGCTACTTATTTGTCGTTATTTGTACCGTAAAAAAAGTACATATCTACCAAATTTCGTGTTACCTGGTCGAAGAGTTTCCAAATGCAATCAGGGAACATATATGTGTTTGGTCTATTAGAGTAGAACAGATCACTCAGTGAAATTTACTCTGAAAACTGTACGTCAGGTTTAACACATGTGTAACAAACGGGTTAGTGACAGATTTTACAACACGGTTTAGATTCAGATTAGAGCTAGAACAGAAAGATAAGTTGTTTTTATACTGAAACTAATTCATTTTAAGACACAAAAAAAATGTAAAAACAGATAATGACGAATGTTTTTGGTTAAACAATTGTCAAATTCAGATATATGTCACGTGATTTACTTTATTCTATATACTCCTGCCTAAGGGGGTATTCTCATGTGACCACTTCGAAAAATCGATTTATTTTTTTCTTTCATAAAACTGGCAGAAAATAATAATAATAATAATAATAAACGTTTATTGTACATATAAAACGCACAAAAGGCATGGTTCAACTTTCGTATGAAGCCACCGAAGGGTTATTGTATGGTCCAGGCATAGCAGATTAGTGTAAGTATAAATTTTTCACGAAAATTCGGCTCTTGAAACTGTCACGATCCTAAAAAAAAGTATAGTTTTTGTACTCCTGAGGATGGACTTATTGTCCGAAACGATCGTCGAGAAATAAAGAATTATTTGTAGAATTTTCAAGTGTTTTTTAATTACTTGTTATTAAAAAAAAGTATTCAACCGATTGCTTTGAAATTTATATATGTTCTTCTACTCATTAATGGTTATCGGCCGTACAAAAATTGCTTATTTTCGAAAATTTTTTCTTATTTTTTTAAACGATTTTTAACAAAAAAATTAACAAAAAACACAAACTTTTTTTCTACAGTCCGCCATTTTTTCTTTCAATGAAATTGATTAATTTTGGTAGGGCCGATAGCGACATACCTACTGAACAATGATCCGTTCGATTTTTTTATTTCAGACAACATGAACAGCCGCTATTACCATGACCAGTGACCTGCTTTTTTTTTAGTGTCTAATTTAATTTAAAAAAAAAATATATAAAAAATGTAAAATAAGAGAAAAAAAAATTGTTTTTTATATAGCTTAAGATACAAATAAAAACATATAAAAAAATTAAAATGATTGAATGTTATTGTCATAAAAAAAATTCCCCAAAAAGAGGTAAAATTTATGCGTTCACATGAGAATACCCCCTTAAGAGTCAGGACTGCTAGTGTTGACTCCTTTAGTCCGACACTGAGTTAGCAAACAGAGCAGTGTATAACAAACGCAATAGTGTAAAAAGTGTTAACACTTTTTAAACCAACGACACCTACAAAATTGGCTCTTTCAGCCCTTCCTTCGTATTTTATATAATATGTTTCAGGTTCTGACAGGATTCATGATATTGTCACGGAATTCTTTTTTGCCCCTACCTCTTTTTCTGCTCCATGATAATTTCTCGCTGGTTTTATTTTATGCATGAAGATAAAAGAGAAAAAGAGAAATGGAATATAAATACGTGTTTAAACTGAAATGTCTTTGTTAACGCTCAATGCTTATTGCTTATGTTGTGTGTTTTAAATATGATAATTGATTTGTCTCTGCAAAAATAAATTGCTGTGTCAAATAAACGTTTTCCTTATCTGATGCTTTGTATATTTTTTTCTCGTGTAATTATTTTGTATACCGTACAAAATTGACGAGACATTTAATTTGCGTTATTATTAGTTTATTTGCCAAATAAGGCACTTACACTATTGCCCTCACAATTTCACACCATACAAGAGATAATTTTTATTTTACGTAATGTTAGGTGTGAACTTTTAGGCTCATTACGCACTGTCGACTAGTCGCCGGCGACTCGGTCGACGGCGATTGTGAGTTACTATAGTTTAAATAAGTGTTTACGCACTTAGTCGTCGGTCGCCCGGGCGACTCGAAGTCGACGAACGACTCGCCGCGACGTACAGGCGACTGCTGGTCGCCGGCGACCAATAGGAGCACTGCTTGAATTGGAAGCTTTCACACTGCGAGCAACTGTCGTAACGACCGGACTATTGCAACTTCTTCGACGTCCATTCTGCACGAATGGACTTGGAATACTGTCGCTCGGCAAGTCTCCCGGCCGAGTTGCCTATATTTTGGTCACCGAGAGACTGAGTCGCCGGCGACTAGTCGACAGTGCGTAATGAGCCTTAGAGTAATGAGCATTTTGTGTAAATCAAAGATGAAATTTCTATTTATTAACCAGACCTAAGTCACTGTATGTAACTTCTTCTTATAAATAAAAACCCGGGTCGCAGTGCCAAAACCCTGCCGACAATATAGTGTATTTGCTTGTATAGGGCCGTGTGGTTTTATACTTTTATTATGTGAAATTAAGTTTGTTTTTGGGCAAAATAAAAAATTTAACCCCTTAATACACCCCTTAAAATAACATTTTTTTCTTAATTGTAATATTATTATCAATCTAACGTCTACACCGAATTAAATACACCCTTCAATAAATAAGTCACTATCTGCAAACTAGTGTTTTCATAAAATTTGTAAATCCGGTCCTGTCGGGCCGATTTTATTAAAATTGTGGGGACACTTTTTAATCACTACCAAAGGGTTAAATTTCAATTTTGAAACGATTCGGAGAATTTTTTCGGTATTTTGGGGCCCAAAAACAGTTTTCAACCCCTAAAAACTACCCTTAAAATAGCCCGATTAGGCCCATTTTAAATAATCTTCTTGCGGTGGTGGATTTCAACACGTGGCCCAAATTTCGTTGAAATCAATTAACTCTTTCGAAAGTTATCGCGCGTACACATATATATATATATATATATATATATATATATATATATATATATATATATATATATATATATATATATATATATATATATATATAAATATATATATATATATATACACATATATATATAAACATTTTTAAAAATGGTGCCAAAGTGTTTAGGAGGTTATGAAACGTCGAGAAATTTTGGTCCGACCCCTAGGTCCCGCCATCCGACTGACGCCAATAGTGTATGTTGCCATATGGCAAATACACTAATAATAAGTATGATTGTTATAAACATTCATTGTTACAATACTAAATTATATAAAAATTTATTTTTTATCCACCAACACCGTCGGGACTTAAACCCGATTCTTTCCACTTTCGTGGCGAAATGAGTTATTAAATAGTAATTGATAACTCATTCCGCCGCGAAAGTGGAAAGATTCGGGTTTAAGTCCCGACGGTGTTGGTGGATAAAAAATATTTTTTTCTAATTTAGCATAGTAACAATGAATGTTTATAATATTTATATAGCGTTCTGTAGCTTTGTAGAAATAAAATATTTGTATGTATTATAAATAAGAGATACATAGATCAAAACATTATATTACTTTAAAAAATCTGCGAATTCATTATCATTATAAAATGCATTCTCCGGTACATTTTTTTTATTCTTCTTATTCTTTTTATCAATTTTAAAACTTACAGGTATTTTATTGTAGCGAAATTAGATAATTATTTAATGAAATATATTGTAGTTTGAAATCGTCAAAGAAAATTGAATCGATTAATAGAAGAGTTCACATACAGATCAATACATCATCTGTGAAGCCATATTTTACTTCCAGTCAATATAAATATAAATGGCGTTGAAGTCGCCGACTGACATTCGTAAATTGAAAACAGGAAATAATGTAGCGTAAGTAAAAAGTCGATTAATTCCGACTGGGAACTAGACCGACACGCTTCCCAATATGGTGGTAGTGTAGGTATTTATACACTCTCTAATGGTGATAAATCTTTACGCATTGCGTATTGACAAATCTCCCGCTCCCGACTCTTTTTATCGCGTTCAGAAAAATTAAATAGCTTTAGCTATTGCTGTGAGATTCATATTGTATCCTATACACACGCTGCAACAAAGTTAATCGGTATTAATTTTTTGTAAATTTCAGTATTGTTTCTTCCGCGCTTAGAATATAGATAGATATTTTGATTCACGGAAAGTCCAGTACAAGGATGTGACAAATCGAAAATGTAAAAAATCACATAAAAATACATTATAATATTGAGAATGACTCCGATTCTTATGTCCTCTTGAATTGAAAAATAAAATCCTCACAAGATAACAATAAAAAGGAAAACTATAATAATAATAATAATGCGTTTAACGTCCGTTTCTCGACTTTATGTCATAACAGACGCCATTCGCACCATTACTATTTTCCATTTACCACTTCCCGTTATTTTCTACATTTCTAAAACTTCAACTTAACTAATAGCAATGGGTGAATGAAGGAATTATAGGAAATTAGGATAGGATAGGTAATTTTTGAACTAGAAGTCTGATAGGTAGTCGGCCATGGCCTCAAATAAGGGACCATCTCGATATTTATCTGGAATTAATTGAGGGAAACCATGGAAAACCTCAATCAAGATGGCCGGTACAGGAATTACTGTTTCTCGGCGAGAGGCAGTAGGAAAAAGTCCCAGCCACATCTGCCCCCGCCGGGATTCGAACCCGTACCTCCCGAATGCGAGTCTAGTGCTGTCACCACTACTCTACCCAGCTCGGTAATTTTCTTTATATAAGCATACTTTAAGATGTTCTATCTAAATATAACTTTACTTATATTTTTTAACCATTTTTCACATATAAGTTTGTTCTGATATATAACAAACATATGATTGTTTTCAACACAAGTCTAATACTGTAAGATAGTTTTGTTTTCAGATGTAATTTGTCTTTATGTTTGAATCTGTAAGACCTGATGATGGCTAAAAGCTGAAACATGTAGTCTCGATTTTCGTTAGTTTTTGGTAATAAATTGCCTTTTTATTATTACCTTATGAGGATTTTATTTTTCAATTCAAAATACATTATATTAAGGAATCCTCTAAGGAATCAAACGCATTGATGGCTAGGAAGTCTTTAAGTTTTAAATTTGTTTATGTTATTAGTGTATTTGCCATATGGCAACATACACTATTGGCGTCGGTCCGATAGCGGGACCTAGGGGTCGGACCAAAATTTCTCGACGTTTCATAACCTCCTAAACACTTTGGCACCATTTTTAAAAATGTTTATATATATATGTATATATATATATATATATATATATATATATATATATATATATATATATATATATATATATATATATGTGTACGCGCGATAACTTTCGAAAGAGTTAACTGATTTTAACGAAATTTGGCCCACGTATTGAAATCCGTCACCGCAAGAAGCCTATTTAAAATGGGCGTAATCGGGGCATTTTAAGGGTAGTTTTTAGGGGTTGAAAAAAGTTTTTGGGCTCCAAAATATCAAAAAAATTCTCAGAATCGTTTCAAAATTGACATTTAACCCTTTAGTAGTAATTAAAAAGTGTCCCTAAAATTTTAATAAAATCGGCTTAACAGGACCGGACTTACAAATTTTTTTTTAAACACTAATTTGTAGATAGTGACTTATTTATTGAAGGGTGTATTTAATTCGGTGTAGACGTTAGATTGATAATAATATTGCAGTTAAGAAAAAAATGTTATTTTAAGGGGTGTATTAAGGAGTCAAATTTTTAATTTTGCCCAAAAACCAACTTAAGTTTGCGTAATAAAGCCACACTGCCTGTATAAGCAAATACACTATATTGTCGGCAGGGTTTTGGCACTGCGACCCGGGTTTTTTATATTTTTTATTTCGGGTGGTAAGGAATTATATATTGCAGTACCTGCATGAGTGGAAGATTTGGTAACAAATATATGATTGTGTAAATTTTGGTGAAGCATCTGTCTGGTATTATGATTATGTATTTGGGAGACCTCTGAGAATCTGGTGACTTTTTTTTTATAAATAAGGAAAAATTGCAGATATCATGCATGTAACACCGACTCTCAGGATTATCTGAGTTTAGTATCAATTCATATTAGTGTGTTACTATTGTTTTTAATAATACTATTGTTTTTAATTCTTTTTTCAGTTCTCGGATTAGCACTTAAGAATTGAAAAATTGGAAAAAAAATACGAATATTTAGACGAGATCGATTTTTTTTTTTTTTGGTGCACCGACACAAATATATAATTAATATTTAATAAGTTTCATTAAGCGCGTAATAAGAATGAAACAAGTCCTTCTATTGATGTGTTAGTTAATGTGGTTATTTACGGATATTTAGTGTTATTAGAGGTTCATATCGCCTCGTTAGTTCAAGGGGGAAGCCCCAACTCACACAAACAGGCGACCAACCAGCGTCGACGTGTCGTTTTTCATTATTACCAATTATGTGCGTTTATACGCATTGCGAATTACTAAGGTACAGGCAGAGATACGCACAAGTATGTGTACTGTACAGTCCGATGGGAAATGAAGACATATTTTAAACCGTCTTAATTGGAAAATTTGAAAAAAGTTTAAGTTTACGGCTGATATCCCGAAGATAACAACAAAAAAATGAACTTACAGGC
This sequence comes from Venustoraphidia nigricollis, assembly GCA_034508555.1. NCBI lineage: Eukaryota > Metazoa > Arthropoda > Insecta > Raphidioptera > Raphidiidae > Venustoraphidia > Venustoraphidia nigricollis. The sequence goes on from JAVRKA010000111.1 coordinate 73,936, forward strand.
ATATCATAATAACTTTTTAAAAACAAAAAAGTGGGAGCGTGTATAGTACGCGCCATGGATCTGAAAGGCTTGGAAGTTAGATGCAAATGGAGGCTTGCGCAGGTACAGTCGGTTGAAAAACTACAAACTCACGCTATATTATTATTTTTAATTTTTTAATTTTTCTTTAATCTAAAGGTCTAATCTAAATTTATTTTTCGTGCTTGTCTATGCAAAACTGTATTAGGCATCTTGATCAATAAACAATCACAGAAACAACTTGAGAATAGCGTACTTGACTGTACTTTATAGCAGAAAAGCGACAAGTGACAAGACTACCAGCGATAACCAATCACCGACGAGCGCACGTTCTGTGCCGGTAATTGGGAGATGGTGGGAGTCTTCCTTTCCCACAAAACAACCAGGACGGCTCTAAAATATGCATTTGCGAGGCTGTTTGTGACTAACTTCAGAACCTTTTAGAACCGTGGCGCGTATTATACTTATGTAAGAGCATTAGAAGTTATACTTCTTTGGGGTGACAGTTAACATCAATTAAACTGATATTCACATCTATAAAATATTTTTCAATAATAATATCAATATCAATCCCTACTATATATAAGTTATAAGCACATTTTTTTATTCTTATTGAAATAAAACACGTGTTGTGTATATGGAATATATATATAGTATATGAATAATTAGCATGGATACAGCTATTAAATGCGAGCATGGTCTCTGCCTCTAGTTTTTTTTTTGTTGGTAGCCTTTTTTGGGCGAGCCACTTTATCCAGTTAATTTTGATGTAACCGTGTACGCGCGTATCGTAAAAAAATCACTATCATAATTTTTTTATAACGCGTAAAAAGAAGTCTAACTTAAAAATTGAGTTGTATTCAATTTAGAGGACAGATATTTGAGAGGTGTACCTAGTGTTAAAAGTTGTCGCATAGTATATTTCAATTGACCGACTTAAACGGTAGTTTAAAACCGGGTATTACGATGGATTAACTAACAGGCGGTATACAGAAAGGTAAGCTTTTATACGCCACGTATGTAAATGCAGAGTAATTATTATAATATTATAAAGGAAATGATATATGTTCTCGACTCCGCGCTTGAAATATATTAACAACAGCGTCGCTAGCCAGTCGTCATAATTGGACCGTTTTGGAAATTAAATTCATAGTAAGATAAAAATGTTTTTTTTTTTTATATCCGGTCGAAAGTACGGACTTTCGGATTCGATTTCAAGGCAGAAAGCCTAACATTTATTCTCTGATGGAATTACTCGCACGCCATCTATAACATTGATATGTGAGACTGCTAACAGCTCTTATTGTGTATAACCTCAAAATTGCTTGCTTGAAAGTAATTAGTCTTTTTTTATAATGGTGAATAAAAGTTAAATAGTGGTGTTAAGTGCAAACAAATCAAAGAAAAAGATGGACGAATAATTAAAAACTTTGATAATAAACGCACTTTCGACCGGGTTTAAAGAAAAATAGTATACATCACACTGCGCGATATGCTGCCTGAGGCACCATGATGCTCATTCAGTGGTACCCGCCACTGACGTCGGTGTACAAAATTAGATTTATAATATATAATATACGGTTGTGTTGAATAATAATTATATAGGTTCTTTCTGATAACACAACAAGTGTTGACGTTGGATAATTTAACCATATTATGTGGAAAAAATGGCTTCATAAAATATGCATTCCGTTAAAAAGTAGACTACGTATTTTGTTTATTAACTGTTAGAATAATTGTGTTGTAACTTTTCGGTGTATTTTTGGACAGTTATTTATTAAAATTATTTAATCTGGGTTGTTTATTGAAGAAAATGTCAAACAGATATTTTTTTAACAAAAAGTATTAATTGAAATAAAGAATACAAGGAAAAAACTATTTCTTAGATAAACCACAATTTCAAGGGCAATACTCTCATCGTCGGCTCTTTCAATAAGGATTGCCTCCATTTTGACAGGTGAAAAGTGATTGATTTTGAAAAAAAGTAAATAGTAATTTAAAAAGAAATATTATTTAAAAAAATGATACAACATCGTAGAAAAATATGCCACTACTTTGAAAAATCATTTTTTATAATCAAAAATTTATGACAGGTAGGACAGTAACCTCTTAACCAGTTTTCGTTTACTTCCACCGGTTTTTCTGATTGGGGCACTTCAACCACCATCTCAATTGAATACGAGAGTGTTCTTCTACTGTTTTGTGCACTAATTTAACATCGTCATTAAAATTCTCATCTAAGTTAACATTAAAAAACGTTACTGGGTCAATTATTGCGTTAAAAAGTGCCCGAAATATTTGAATACATAAGCATGGCGACGACGTTTGTGTCTGAAAACGATGGAAAGCTTTTATTTTTAGTTAGTTTTGGGAAGTTACGCCATTCTACAGCGTGTTGAAATTGTCAAAAATTTATTTTCCAAATTGAATCTTCCGCTCGCCAAATATTCCGTCCATTACGAGACCTCGTGAGGTGGTGTTGTTAATTAGTCGGCGAGATCATGTGATTTAACGTCGTTAGATTACTTTTTATGGGGCCTTGTTAAATCTCGAGTTTATGCCAATAAACCGAAAAGAATTGATGACCTAAAGAACAGCATAATGTGAAGTTCAGCCTGCGACGCATACTTGGACTACATCTTTCATTGCGTTTTTTGCATTGAAATATACGAGAAATGGAAGCAGCATAACGTAACAGAATATACATGGACGCATTCTTACAATACGTTGTTTGAAAAGTTTCTATCATAGCAACTATAAAGGGAACCCTGCACACGCAAGGTATTATTATAGCGTCCTCGGAGCGCGCGTGTGCTGACTAAATGAAAGTCGATGCAACGCATGCAATTTAACGGCAGGGTGTTGCCATCGGCAAGTTCAGAATACATAATTATTACACGAGTCAGCAACAACAAGGCATGATCTAAGCGATCGTTGCACGGAGGATGTTCCACATTTTTAAGTAGCGTTTTCAATTTTATAGCTAGACGTTTTTCTAAAAGAATTTTAAAAATGAATAACAATTTCAGTTATAAAAAATAGTCTATAACTTTAAAAACTCATTATGTTTTTAAGTCTAATATTCAGCATGTGAAAATATCTACTTATCTTTATGGTCTTCATTTTAATATGTTGAATTTATCTAGAAACTACGGCACAGACGATTATTTTAAGGGGAAATTAGTGTAATTGAAGTAAATTGAATAGCTTGATTAATTGTAGAGTCTAGACACTCAGCAACTAAAATCATTGGCGTCTGTTAAAGTCAACAAAATTTATACATTTTTTATGAATGTTTTTTTAGTCTGTTGCATTTAAAAAAAATATTCGATAAGATAAATATATTCCAACAAATCTAATAAACCATAAGTACTATTACATAAATTATAAAATATGAGTTAAAAATGTCAATATTACAACAAATATTATTATTTATTCTCAATATTGTCCACGTCCATTATAATTAATAAGTTTTTTTATTTTTTAACGGGAAATTGGACAATTTAAATATAGTTAAACTAAATTAAAAAATTCCCCTTAAAAATAAAAAAAAAATTATTATTATTTATAAATATTTATATGTCAAGTGACAGGTTCTTAGAGCTGGTAGATAAAAAAAACTGGTGATTCCGACTAGAAAATTTTTGGAATATAAAAAGATAACATATTTAGAAAATATTGGTTGTCAATCTGCTTATGTAATAATTTAAATAAGAATACATAAGCAGCAACCTTTAAGCGAGTTAGTAACAAGTCAGTATAACTCATATATTTTGAATAAAGACGTCAATTTTAATGTTAAAAATCTAAGAGCTATACTTTTTACTCTTTTAATATTAGTACCAGCATCACATGAAAACGGTTGCAATCAATTTTGGTCTGTATTTACGCAATAAGCACGTGATTAGGTCTTCAGAGTCTCACGGATCTCAAAAACTTGATATTGCTTATTTATAACGATTTGTAAATTTGAAAAAAAAATATAAAAAGCGTCAAAATGAAACTGTGTTTGGGAATATCTTGATGCTTAAACTGTCATGAGCTTCATTTAAAATTGACATTAATTATTGGGGAAAAAATTTACGTTCACGATAGTGAAGCCGTGAGTAAATCTAATTCAAAAATAAAAACATGGAATAATTTGTTATTATAAAAAGGTCTCGAATTAAATGACAACTTCAACATAACGATAAAGTTTTCATTGCTTCTTTACCATCGTTATATCAGACTTTAATTAATTATTACTGTATATACACGTTGGACTAAATTTAGATAGAAACGACGCACGACATGGAAGCTAATTTCAGACGGAAATTAGTCGAATTACGGCAAATGTAAGCGCCACCTATCATTCTATTAATTAATTTTAGTTTCATGTAATGTAGATTCAAGGATTATACTAGGAGATGACTATACAATCAAATCAATATATATTACGGAAGTCAATATCTAATTTATATGTTAAAAAAGAAATATTTTGTAATGATACTAAAAAAACGACAAAAAATATGAAAAAAATTAGAAAATAAAATAAAAAATTTAAATAACCTCAAACCAAAACTTCTATCTTATTGTGTAGTTAAAAACAACTATGAAATAATTTATTTATCTTGAATGCGATGAGGAAGTAGTCTATTTTTTTGTTGACGTATTACAATAGACCCAAAACATTTATGAGGATTAAGCAATGCAGTGGACGTGTATCACCTCAAAACAAATTTTCCATTTCTCTAGTCCAGAGACGTCAAGAAGCAAATTAAAATTTACGTCGCTTGCGACATTTATTTTCGATTTAAATCGATCAGCTTATTGTGCTCCACCCGTTATAATAATAAAAAAATTTTACATTCTGAAACCTTAGTGAAAGGAAAATGTAAATTCGAACTTACCAAATGCAGCAGGAAAACAAATGAAAATTTTAACTCACCTGTGAAAAAAAAGAAAATAAATATTAATATTGCAGGATATTCTGTTATTAGATTTAAATATGAATTAAATTTGTCAATAAAGATTTTGTTTCACATTTATGTGACAGACTGCAATATAGTTGTTATTTTGCCATAACTGACATCATATTCATTTCTTATTTTCCAAGAAATAAAACAATAAGTATATGAAATTTCAGTACAGAATGTAAATTTCAAGAATATTTCTCTTCATTACTTTTCCTGAGAACAGAATAGTTTATGTAAAATAAAAATATGCTTTACTACTTCCTATAAAATAGCTGCTTGACATGAATGTATAGTGACTCTTCACGCACTAGTGCAGTAAAATAAAACAAAACTGGTCACGGTATACTAATTCCATAGTAAATCACTGCTTGGTCGTCAGTAATTTTTTTTAGCCTACTATTAGAGATAACGTTTGTTCAAAAGTCAACTGTTAAAAATTTTGAAAATGATAGGAAAAGCAACTATTTTATAGGAGGTACGCAAATAGTATAGCGATTCGTGTGACTGTTAAAATTCGATGAGACTCGTTTTAAGCATAATGTCACAGCTCGTTGTGATATAACCCATTACGACACTCGATACATAGTTCACTATTATATTATATAATCGTAAAAGAAGGTATTCTCAAGAGATGTGTAAACATTATAGCAGCTACATATAACCTCAAAACATTTTTTTTTCTAAGCACAAATATGCGACAATATCGTCTGGAGTATAGATAAAAGGTTTTTTGTTAGTAGACAGCTGATTAAGGAAGATGGAATATAGCATACAACGTTCGAAATCCCCATCATAACGTTACATTTGCGACATACTTCCATCGAGTCATTATCCCTGAAATTTTTAGAGATGAGTCTCAGAAAACATAAAAAAACATAAAAAAATTCAGACATTACGCGTCATTAATGTGTTTAAAAATATGGTGGAAGAGTCAGGTTGATTTTTTAATATCGTCCCGGCTCTTCCACCATATTTAAAAATATTTTTGATTGTTTTTACGATTAATTTTATATAATTTCCATTTTTATTCTACTCATAGATTTACGCTGGGTGTACTTTAACACTTATTAAGGTTTTATTTTTAAACGACTTAAAGAAAGAGGTTATCATTTTGTCACGTATATTTTTTTATGTTAAGTCAGTCATAACTTTTCAAGAGGTTAGGCGATTTGAAAAATTTTGAATTTATTTTGTTCAGAATGTTTACAGATTAGTCCCATATATATACTTTTAAATCGGTTCTGTCGTTTTTAGCAGACTTTAAAAAAGAAGATTGTCTTGTATATGTTACCTCATATCATCGGCATTTGCCAACCGATTTTGGTGAGTCTGTTACCATTTATTCAGGCTGGCTTCACATAAATTTTACTTAAATCGATTCAGTAGTTTTTAAAATTTTGGTTTACTATTAAAAACGCTTTTTAGTGACGTTTTATGGAGGAGGTGCATTTTATTAAAAACTGTTTTTTACATTAAACCTTGATGTAGTGGTACCAGAAAGCCAAAATTCTTGTGTTTACGTCAAATTCTTATAACAACTATTCAGCTAAAGCTAATATTTATATTAACAATTACTAACATGCTCGTATATTATATAATTTTTGGATTATTACTGTATTCGGATCATTTTAAGAGTCATTTTTAGGAATAAAAACATGATTTTGGGCACAAAATTATCGAAAAAAGTTTCAAAATTGTTTCAAAATAGAAATTTAACCCTCTATTAGCAATTAATAAGTGCATCTAAAATTTTTAAAAATCGACAGGACAGGACCGGGCTCACTTATTTTATGAAAATACTAGTTTGCAGATACTAATTTACTGAATTGTGTACTTAATTTGGTTGTGTTGATAACAATATTTCAACTGAGAAAAAAATATTATTTTAAGGGGTGTATTAGAGTTAAACTTGAGTTTACGTAATAAAAACACAATACGTGTATTAGCAAATACAGTATATTGCCGGCAGGGTTTTGACACTGCGACCCGAGTTTTTTTTTTTTTAGAGCAATGGAAGGACTGAGTCAGAACCTGACAGTGTTGCCATAGCTATCGTTTATTCGTCTACGGCCTACACTGTCAACAGAACAATGACAGAACGGCAACCTTCGACTAGCAGCAACAATGGACGCTAATCTAACATTCTGCTAGCCGACGATAAGATACATCCGTTAATTGAATCGTCACGCGTGACAGAGATACCGCTGTGCGTTCCATATGAAACAGACAGAGAGAGAGAGAGAGAGAGAGAGAGAGAGAGACACACACAGAATTGTGTTCGCCCATACATGTAAACCCACAACCATTAAGAGATCTACATTTCTCGCGCCTATGTAGATACTGTGACCGCAGTATAATAGGGTCTGATAGACCGTCAATAAACTGACCTGACCCACAAATACATACATCAGTACTTTTGCAGGGTAGTACGTAGAGATGGAAAAAACGGGTCTTTTTAGTGATCTGCATCTTTGCATCTGGATCCCGTATGTGAGCCGGCACACTGAACCGGTTCAAAAAGAGCCGAGTTCTGAATATGTTACTGCAGTCTGCCACTGAGTTACCTAGTTCAGTCAATCATATCACGACCTGTATAGAATCAAGAATGCATAGTCAAACATGTGATGCATGAGTCATTTGAGCTGACAGATGCATCAAAGCGAGAACTGATACGTAAGTGTAAAATGTGCTTCTGTGTGTTAAGTGTTTCACTGAGTTATGCGGATCCGTTGATCCGTCGGCTCAAAAAAAAGTGAGTCGGCTCTCACGGATCTTCTGTCGGAGTCGGCTCTTTGAACCGGTTCAGATCTGAGTTACCCAACTCTAGTAGTACGACAATTGGAAGAAATTATGACGTGGGTGAGCATCAAATTTGATCAAAAAATATAAATTACCAGCTAATTAACAGGTAAAATATTTGGTTAAAAAACGGTGGTACTTTATTTCAAATTTATTATATAAGACTATAAATCAATCAATCGTTTAATAACAAGATTCAAACCGAAATCTGTCCAGCGGCGACCTTTTTTTCACATGAATAAAATCTTGATACAAATAAAAAATACATCGTCACAGTCAAAACCGTTTACGACGAAATCGTTTAGAACAACATACCGGTTATATTGACCAAAATCATAGGTCCCGGCTGAATGCTATATGACCGCTTTATAAAAAACACTGCTTTTTACGACATACCGCATTAAGCGACTACATTTAATGTAATATCTTTATATCTTCGAAGAATTATATCTGTTAGAACGACCAGCTGTATTGTAAACAAAATTCCTTAGCACAGAAGTGTTCCAAACACAGATTTTACGAATACAGAAAAATGATAATGATAATATGAATATTATTCCTATTAATATCTATGGATTTATATGTACCCACAAATTTAATAATACTACATACTTAATAAAAAATTACTTGGCACCTCGAAAACATCACGGGTTGTTACGACTATCGGTTTTTACGACCAAATATGAGTAGACCTTTCGATGTCGTTATAACAGATTTTGACTGTATTTTAAAATTTCAAAAGTATTAAAATTTTCTGTGAACAATGCAAACACTTTGGAAAAATTAGACTCGAAAGCAGATAAAAAACAAATAAAAAAAAGACAAATCTATAAGCCAAGCGATTGTATAATGTTATCTGACAGCTTTGACTGTTCCAAGATTCCCAAATGGAGCCGATTAGAAACAATACCCAGTACTACCGTCAATCACTCGCAGGAATGGTTGTAGTTAGGCACAATATAGACGCTCGAGAGTCAAAGTCATTAAGTAACTATTTTAACGGTATTAATGGTTTAAAATTCAGTAAAATATTCAAATAATGTAAGCTGATTTCGATAGCAACGCGTTTATGTAGTACTAAGCCAGTATCGATTTTAGTCATAATTACAGGAACATTACTGTTAAATAAAACTTCTTGACTTCCGGGCCTATACGCCGTGGTCCATTGGTATTTCTACCTGACGTTTCGTCTACAACTGCGGTAGATATTATCAGAGGCGATGTGCTAGCACACGAAGTGTCTTTTTAGATTGCTCACAAGTAAGTGTGTCAAAAACGGCTGCTCTTTGCTCTTTTATGCAAAGTGTGCTAGTGTTCTCTACTCGGTCGTAGTTCGCTCTTGTCTGATTGGTCGTTGGGTTCAGTAGTTTAGTATGCCTCAATGCGGGTGTCCAGGCTTTTACGCCAACAACAGGTAGAAATACCAATGAACCACGACGTACAAGCCCAGAAACCAAGAAGTTTTACAATAACGCCGATTGTGAAAGCCTACACACTTGGATTATTGTTAAGTGTTTAAAATAATACATAAATTTCGGTAAGTAAATAGAAATTACAATATTAAAGAGAGGTTGTAGATTATAAATAAGTAATACTAGCGGTACCTGTGCGAATAATTCGCACTAAAATTCGTTTCTAATTTCTCACACTCTTTATAACTTTCTTCTTTTTGTTGTATTACATTACGAAGCTCAGTGACGGTTCAAGAAAATATTTTTCTAAAACTGTCATATAGAGGCGCAAGTATCGAAAACGTTGAGCTGAAGCGCCACTATATGAAAATTATTGATACATACGTGAGTTGATTTGAAATTGAACAAAAGAGTTACCGACCGTCAATCATATTGACATTGTTTCAAAATCAAAGCCGTCAGATGGCAGCATTGCTGTATTGTGTCTTAATGTATATCTATATATATAATTTTAATAATTAATAAATTTACAAAAACAAAAGCAATAATAAATTTTTTAGTTGTTCATGTCGGTAGAGCAAGCAATTATCTAAAAAATGATAAAAAATGTATGTGGAGCAATTGTGTGTTTTTTTCGAAAAAGGGAGGCAAACATCTTAACCTTAACGTATTAATATATATGATTGTATTCAGAAAATAATTATATTTAACATAGAAATGTGGATCAGTATAACCGTAGCGGTATGTTACACTTAGAGTTCTGACTCCAACCCTGGTGTATTGTTTCCTTACTTTGGCAGTATACAATCATTTTGATTCAGAAAGCTGGAAACGGAATTCACTATAAATTATTCTGCATGTCAGAATTGTAATAAAGCGGACTTCACCTACATATTTCAAAAGATAGATTGCAACTGAAATACACAATAAGCTTATTTAACATATAAATATTTAAATGGCTATATAATCTATTAACCAGATGTAACCCTGCAAACAAATTGAGTTGCCAACCCAAATTTATCGCATTTTAAAATATATAAGTACTATGTCAATCAAAGTGTATTTGCCATATGGCAACATACACTATTGGCATCGGTCGGATGGCGGGACCTAGGGATCGGACCAAAATTTCACGACGTTTCATAACCCCCTAAACACTTTGGCACCATTTTTAAAAATGTTTATATATATATATATATATATATATATATATATATATATATATATATGTGTGTGTGTGTGTGTGTGTGTGTGTGTGTGTGTGTGTGTGTGTGTGTGTATGGGCAATAACTTTCGAAAGACTGAATTGATTTTAACGAAATTTGGTCCTCGTATTGAAATCCATCACCGCCAGAAGCCTATTTAAAATGGGCGTAATCGGGCCATTTTAAGGATAGTTTTTTGGGGTTGAAAAAAGTTTTTGGGCCCCAAAATACCGAAAAAATTCTCAGAAACGTTTCAAAATTGACATTTAATCCGTTAGTAGCAATTAAAAAGTGTCCTTAAGATTTTAATAAAATCGGCACAACAGGACCGGACTTACAAATTTTTTGAAAACACTGATTTGTAGATAGTGACTTATTTATTGAAGGGTGTATTTAATTCGGTGTAGACGTTAGATTGATAATAATATTGCAGTTAAGAAAAAAAATGTTATTTTAAGGGGTGTATTAAGGAGTCAAATTTTTAATTTTTAATTTAATTTCGCGTAATAAAGCCACACTGCCTGTATAAGCAAATACACTATATTGTCGGCAGGGTTTTGGCACTGCGACTTGGGTTTTTTTATACTTAATGTCAAACGATTGATTAGTTTTCTTTTTAAAAGATATATCATAATCTCTACAATGATTCACTAAAACTATACAAAACTGAAAGACGTCATCGATAATTTCAAGTCACAAAAGTTAATGAAAATTGGACTCATAAAACTATGATAGATATAAAATCTCTATTTTTTGTCAATTATTTTCGTGGTATTTCTGTGTCTGTAATGGAAAATTATTAAAAAATGAAACATGTCACCAAAACTCTGATTACAGCACTGGATTTGTTTCGAAATATATTTTAAAAGCGAACGCTTAGTTTTCCTAACTATGACTCTAAAAAAGTCTACTGGACATTACACTATTAAATGTTTTTTTTTAAATTAATTTAACATAATATGACGAGAAACATTGAATCGGTGGCAGACTAATTCCATTTTTTTCATTTTTTGTTGTTAGTGTCTCGAATTGAAAAAAAATTATAAACTTCTAGATAAGTATCAATTATTTACAGTTGTCTACTAAACTTTTATGTGGCTAAACAGTCTGACATGAGTGAGATAACACACTGTTAATTTATTACAGTTGTTAAGAAGAAGTATTCAAATTAATAGTATTTGGCATTGTCAACGGTTTTCTGTAATTCGGTTGATATCTAATTATATATTTGTCACAGTTTCCAAACTAAATGGAACACGAGTCCGCCTTTATTAGAATTCAGTATGTAAATTATACAGTTCATTATTTTAATCAAAGAGACAGTCCAAAGCGATATAGTGAATTGTGAGATTGTTACACGATGACGTATTGAATAACACATGAAGGATGAACGAAAATAAACAAAGATAGATGCATGCGTTATGATAGAAAGAAGACGTATCGCGCGCTCTGTCGTTCGAGCGGAAGATTTTAATAAACTCAACGTATCAGTTTTTTTCTTGCATTTCATGATTTTTTGACGCATTGTGAACCAAGCTCCGTAAGATTGTATGATGGTGGAGTCAAAAAATCTTCACCAATGTCAGATTCTGATTGTTGGACCTCCAAGCAGCATCTCTTAGGTTGGGAAGAAAATGATTGCAGGCCCTTCCTCAAAGCTAACTGAGGACTTAATTAGACTCAACAGGCCGACACGCAGAAAAGCGATTGGGCTTTTAATCGGTCATGCTTTCCTGAGAAAACATCTACATGTGATGGGGATGCAGAAGAAATTAACACTATGTAGATTTTGCGAAATGGAGGATGAAACCGTCATCCATATCGTGTTCGAATGTGAGGCTTTAACTAACTTAACCATCTTTGGTTACATTGATGAGGATGAAATAGTTCCACAGGACAATCTAGTAGCCAATCTTCTGGAGCTCATAATAAGATCCAGATTATTTGTTGACTAGATACAGTAAAAAGGGAAGCACAAAAATCCTTTCAGGATGTGGTGCATTTGAGCCAAGAGACCACCTTTTAATCTTTAAGAGACTGCTATTAAAGAATTAAAAAGACCAACAAGCAAGAATAACGCCAAACTATCACCAATAAAAGTTTGGTGGTAAAAAATGGGTTAAACATAGCTAGTATAGGTAGTATACTGTACCGGCACAGAAGTAACTTTTAATAAGGTGACATTTCTGAAGCGAGACGCACCCGAGTGGTTCATTCCTGAATACTTAATACAAATATCAATTCAGAGCGGAAATGCTTCAGTTGCTCGACTACTCAAAATACAGAGAAACGTATTTCAATGAAAACACGCTGGAAAAGTATGCAAAGGAATTTTTGAATTAAAAGAAATATATATTCTAAAAAGATATTGTTTTAAAGAAGAACTCTTTGTATATTTAACGGACCTAATTTGAATAAACTATGTGGAATATTTTCGAAAATGCAGAAAATGTGTATGATATGTTTTATTCATTAGCCATTATTACCATTCCATCTCCACTAGTGGGGAGTTCTATTAATTTAAGTCAAAATTCACTTTTTAAAGTTTTACAATAATATAAAAACCCGGGTCGCAGTGCCAAAACCCTGCCGACAATATAGTGTATTTGCTTATACAGGCAGTGTGGCTTTATTTTGCGAACTGAGTTGGTTTTTGGGCAAAATAAAAAATTTGACTCCTTAATACACCCCTTAAAACATTTTTGTTTTTAATTGCATTATTATGATCAATCCAACATCTATACCAAATTATATACACTTTTCAGTAAATAAATCACTATCTGCAAACTAGTGTTTTCACAAAATTTGTAAGTCCGGTCCTGTCGGGCCGATTTTATTTAAATTCTAGGGACACTTTTTAATTACTATTAAAGGGTTAAATGTCAATTTTGAAACGATTCTGAGAATTTTTTCGGTAATTTGGGGCCCAAAAACATTTTTCAACCCCTAAAAACTACCCTTAACACGTGGGCAAAATTTCGTTAAAATCAATTAACTCTTTCGAAAGTTATTGCCCGCACACATATATATATATATATACGTATATATATATATATATATATATATATATATATATATATACACACATATATATATATAAACATTTTCAAAAATGGTGCCAAAGTGTTTAGGAGGTTATGAAACGTCGAGAAATTTTGGTCCGACCCCTAGGTCCCGCCATCCGACCAACGCCAATAGTGTATGTTGCCATATGGCAAATACACTAAAAATGATTTGCCGGGAAAAAGGACTTTTTAAGTAAACACTTATTTGTTATTTACAGTGACGTTTCGTTCCTTGTTTGGAACTTTTTCAAGCTTTAATAACTGTAATTGAATTTTTAAAAATACAATTTATAAATTTACAATTTAAATATAAAATATCAAATAATAATTATACACACCTATTAAATTATTTGATATTTTATATTTCAATTGTAAATTTATAAATTGTATTTTTAAAAATTTAATTACAGTTATTAAAGCTTGAAAAAGTTCCAAACAAGGAACAAAACGTCGGTGTAAATAACAAATAAGTGTTTACTTAAAAAGTCCTTTTTCCCGACAAATCATTTTTATATTAATTACCAAGGACAAAAAAGAAACAATGTCAATATGTTTTACAATAATATTTCGTTTTGAGGTCCCCTGAATCCAGAAAACCTATTTTTGGAAAAATTCTGTTTTTCTTGTGAACACGATACAGATCAAATGAATTCTCTGAATAGAACAAAATAAAACAAATGTCGCCATCTGATAGTAATCTGTTTATTTTAACAGTTGTCTGTAATATTAAGTGACGTAGTGGCGCTGGAGTTTCTGAATAGAATAGAATAAAATTTATTTCCACCCTATTATAATACGTTACTGACCACTAACAGTGCGAAATATTCGCACGAGTTCGCTAGTTTATTATTATTATTTAAAGGTGGAAAGTTTCGTTATGAAGTTAGTTTTTAGTTTATGAATAAAACTAAAACTAATAAAAATGCCATTGGCTCAATTATAATTAAATATGTAATATCTTGCTGAGCCTGTCGTAGTACTATGGAATTTTCATAAAAAAATATATCTATTCCAAACTATAAATAGTAAACGTTTATTAAGTCTATATAATTTCAAATCACGCCATATTGTATAATAAACAAACGACGTTCTTTTATAGCTGCTACACGCTAATATGATGTTACATACGTTAAGTGCATGTTATTATCGATAAACACTTATATAACATCACAGTCTAAAGTGCCGACGCGGTATATCAGACGTTTCAGCAACGCTTTGACTGCGCGTTGCCATAATGGGAAATTACTTCTTTTTTATTTAATGGCGTTCGAATGATTTTCAATCAGTGACGCCGTTAAAAAAAGAGCTTCTATTAAAATAGATATTTAAACACATCTCTTGCATCATCAACCTCGGTTTTCCCAACCATAAATTTTACATATCTGTACCACGAAATAGGAAATAAAAAGATATTTTTAATTAGTTTCAGTTAATGTTTACAGAAATGTACCACTTTCAGTTTAATGACGTTATGAACATTAAAATTTATCGTAGCGTCATAAGAAGATATGATACTATTAGTATAAATAAAGCTTATTACCCTGGCGGTAAAGTTAACGCGTATTAAAATGATTAAACATTTAGTCAGATCTAGGATATAAAATCAAAAGCTTCTAAATAATTATAACCTAAGCTTCTATATTTATCTATTATTAGTGTATTTGCCATATGGCAACATACACTATTGGCGTCGGTCGGATGGCGGGACCTAGGGGTCGGACCAAAATTTCTCGACGTTTCATAACCTCCTAAACACTTTGGCACCATTTTTAAAAATGTTTATATATATATATATATATATATATATATATATATATATATATATATATATATATATATATATATATAGGTATATATGTGTGCGGGCAATAACTTTCGAAGGAGTTAATTAATTTAAACTGAATTTGGCACACATGTTGGAATCCATCACCGCACGAAGCCTATTTAAAATGGGCCCCATCGGGTTATTTTAAGGGTAGTTTTTAGGGGTTGAAAAAAGTTTTTGGGCCCAAAAATACCTAAAAAATTATCAGAATCGGATTTACAAATTTTTTGAAAACACTAGTTTGCAGATAGTGAGTTATGTAATTTTGGTATAGACGTTCGATCGACAATAATAATGCAATTAAGAATAAAATGTAATTTTAAGGGGTGTATTAAGGAGTTATTTTTTTTTGCCTAACAATCACTTAAGTTCACATAATAAAGCCACAAGGCCTGCATTAGCAAATACACTATATTGTCGGCAGGGTTTTGGCACTGCGACCCGGGTTTTTTTTCTATAATTTCAGTTACAAGTGTTATTTCTACAGGGTATCTCCTGTTAAAAGTAAGTGATCAGTAGGTTTCCAAATAATCAACGTGTTTTGTAGTAAATTTTTCTATGAAATCAAGTCATTTGTGAAAACTCACGGATATATAAATTTGAATTTTTGAATTGATTAAACTGAGACGAAATAAAAATTAAAAAATATATAATTTTTATAAGTGTATTAGGGACCAAACATTATATTTTGCCCAAAAACAAACATATTGTCACATAATAAAGTCACACTGCCTGTTTTGGCAAATACACTACGATCCGAGTTTTTTTTTTTAGTGTATTTGCCATATGGCAACATACACTATTGGCGTCTTTCGGATGGCGGGACCTAGGGGTCGGACCAAAATTTCTCGACGTTTCATAACCCCCTAAACACATTGGCACCATTTTTAAAAATGTTTATATATATATATATATATACAGGGTGTCTCACCGAACGTTGGCTAACATGGGTAACTTTGTTATTAGTGGAGATAGAAAGTCGGTTAAATGGGCAAAGTAGTGCAGAAAATTGGGCTCATTAACATCCAGTCGAAAAAACAATTGAATTTTGACACCCTATGAATTTATTCAGAAAATAGTGAAAATTGCCATTTATGAAAACTGGCCATAACTTTTTTATTTATGAAGATATTTGAAAATTTCATTAACCATTTTTTGATAACTTTTTAAGGTCTTTTCAGTGGCGTAGGTTTAATTTTTTTATTTCCACTACATAATGAGATATTGACATGAACTTTGGTTTTTCTTATGGACGGCATTTTTGATTTTCAGATATTCGAATTCTACTTATTTTTCTGAATAATTTGACATAGCATATCCTATATCTAAACCAATCAGAAGCTACAAAACTGACAAAAATAGCTTTTTGGCGTTATCAAAGTGTGCCGTGTAAAACGAAATTTGTTGAAACAAATACATATCGACAGGTTAACAATCTGTCGAGCGATCGCTACAGTTTTGCTAATTCATTTTGTTTGATTTACTCTCTAAGATTGCTCAAGCATTCTCAAATTTGGAGAAACAGGTTATTTTTGTGCATACATTCAGCGTAACAAAAATACCACGTGGGCTCAAGCAGAATACTTGAACCTTTATCCAGAAAGGCGACAGCCTTATTCAATAACTTTCAGGAACTTTTCTCCATTAATTTCAACGTTTGCTAAACCTAATTCTTCTTCACAGTGTTGAATGTTGCCTTTTTTCTTTGAAAATGAACCGTATACCTTTAAATTTCTATTTAAGTTCCTAAAAGTTATTGAATAAGGCTGTCACCTTTCTGGATAAAGGTTCAAGTATTCTGCTTGAGCCCACGTGGTATTTTTGTTACGCTGAATGTATGCGCAAAAATAGCCTGTTTCTCCAAATTTGAGAATGCTTGAGCCATTTTAGAGAGTAAATCAGACAAAATGAATTAGCAAAACTGTAGCGATCGCTCGACAGATTGTTAACCTGTCGATATGTATTTGTTTCAACAAATTTCGTTTTACACGGCACACTTTGATAACGCCAAAAAGCTATTTTTGTCAGTTTTGTAGCTTCTGATTGGTTTAGATATAGGATATGCTATGTCAAATTATTCAGAAAAATAAGTAGAATTCGAATATCTGAAAATCAAAAATGCCGTCCATAAGGAAAACCAAAGTTCATGTCAATATCTCATTATGTAGTCGAAATAAAAAAATTAAACCTACGCCACTGAAAAGACCTTAAAAAGTTATCAAAAAATGGTTAATGAAATTTTCAAATATCTTCATAAATAAAAAAGTTATGGCCAGTTTTCATAAATGGCAATTTTCACTATTTTCTGAATAAATTCATAGGGTGTCAAAATTCAATTGTTTTTTCAACGGGATGTTAATGAGCCCAATTTTCTGCACTACTTTGCCCATTTAACCGACTTTCTATCTCCACTAATAACAAAGTTACCCATGTTAGCCAACGTTCGGTGAGACACCCTGTATATATATGTACGCGCAATAACTTTCGAAAGAGTTAATTGATTTCAACGAAATTCAGCCCACGTGTTGAAATCTATCACCGCAAGAAGCCTATTTAAAATGGGCGTAATCGGGCCATTTTAAGGGTAGTTTTTAGGGGTTGAAAAATGTTTTTGGGCCCCAAAATACCGAAAAAATTCTCAGAATCGTTTCAAAATTGACATTTAACCCGTTAGTAGCAATTAAAAAGTGCCCCTAAAATTTTAATCAAATCAACTTAACAGGACCGTACTTAGAAAATTTTTTGAAAACACTAATTAGCAGATAGTGACTTATTTATTGAAGGGTGTATTTAATTCGGTGCAGACGTTAGATTGATAATAATATTACAATTAAGAAAAAAAATGTTATTTTAAGGGGTGTATTAAGGGGTTAATTTTTTATTTTGCCCAAAAACAAACTTAATTTCACATAATAAAAGTATAAAACCTCACGGCCCTATACAAGCAAATACACTATATTGTCGGCAGGGTTTTGGCACTGCGACCCGGGTTTTTATTTTAATTGTTCCTCAACCAAACTTTTCCTCAGCGATATTCAATTGGAACAAAACTAAATACGGAGAACAGTTAATTTTTTTCTGTACTTTTTGATATTTTTAATACTAGTAATATAAAGTTAATAGACTATTGTCTAACAGGTTGCCAAAAATTTTGAAATTCACTGGCAGTAACAGTTTATTGTTGGTGTATAATATTTCGATCGTAAATAACCTAGCAGGTAATAGCCGTCTGTCGTGACTTGTATATTATATTACATGTAGTCACAAGGTGAAGTGCTTTAAGTCGATTTTATAGCAATCTGTAGCTTTTGTGTTTATTTATTTATTTAATAATAATATCAACAATTAGAAGAATAACCAATTAATGGTATTAGTTACCAATGAATACAGACTAAAGAAAATAAAACAAAATACAACATATAAAAAATATCGCGAAAAAAATACAAAAATCCAATTAGTAAGTCATAGAAAAACATTGATATGAACTCAATATTTTCAATAATTAGCCTTTTATATAAAATTAGCTACTAAACCCACCTGTTATCTGTTCTCTCCATGACTTGCCTCATTTTAAAATACAGACGTCAAAATGAGCTGACCAAAAATTTTATTTTTTTGTACCTCATTAGTTGAATAGCTATTAAATTCCATTTCATGTATGCAGTTTGTAGTTAATATAAAGCATTTCCCATTGATGTGATGATGGATAGCCCAAACCACATCCAGACTAATTTCCTATACAACTGTTAAAATCAAATTGAAATCGCACTAGCAGTTTTCAAAAAATCGCGAACATACATATTTAGAATTCTTTATTAGAAAATTAGATAACTGTCAAAAGTATATTTAAGTGCTAGATTTTAATTTTTGTATTTTATAATTCACAATTTTTATTTTTTAAATATAATTCTTCTACCCAATAATAATAATTATTATTAAAATTAATATGTTGCTACGATCAATAAAATAAGTTTAAACTTTTTTATCTACCTAATTAGCCCGGGCCAAGAAATATTTAAATGATCGTTGGTTTATTTTAGTAAGAAATCTAAGCGAATACTGACTGCAAATCCCATGAAATTCAATATTTATTAGACGATTACATAAGTTGTTAAAATAATTATACTTAAAATATTACAAAATAGGTTCCACAGTGTACTATGCCACAGTTCTTACATGTTTTAAGATAAATTTGGGTATCACAAATGACGACTTGGACGATTTTTAGATATACAAAACCCCTATTTAAATTCAATGAAACTTTTCGTTTCAAAATTATTATTGTTGCAATTAATTTTGCGTGTCTCAAAAAATGTAACTATGAACACTGTTTTTCTTACGTAGCGGAAAATTGGCAATGAGATGGTTATCGTAGTCTGACATAAACTATTTTGTCTTGTGACTTAAAACATAACAAGCGACATTCATAGTGCACTTTGATCACGTTAGACAGCGCTGCCGTAATGCATAATATATTATAAAGTTGGATTAACATGCCTTTGATAAGCCGTAATTACTATAATTCGCGCTTGCATAATAAGATGACAATCTAAGATATGAAATAAAGCTTCTCTTTTATATTGTATCAATATCTAAATAAGCAAGCCACAATATACTGAAATTTTCTTCCACACTTACAAAGTACAAAGAGAGATGCAATTGTTATCTCTTAAAATATTTTTATTTCACTAACCTTTAACATTCTGCTAAAACAGGATTCTAAGAACATCTGTTTTGTGATTGTATAATTACATTTTATATATATGCAGGAACAATCAACCCTTTCTTTGTAGAACATTAGATTGTACTCACAGAAAAACAAATAACTGGTAACTTTTCGAACTAAATTCAAAATGTACAGAAAAATGTAACTTCGATTACAATACTTTTCTTATAGAGAAATCTAAAGCTATTGTCAAACGAGATTTTCTGACAATGCTTTCTGCAACCAAGCATCATTGGAATCAAATATAGGGATAGGAAAGTCGACTCTGACTTTAGTCAAGAATCGATCTTTTGATAAAAATAATCGACTTTTTAGAGTCGAGTTGAGCCTGTCTCGAATCGATTAGAATCGATTCTCACTCGATGATTTTTCGACTTTTTTATATAGGTATTACTTAGTATAATAGTCGCCGCGGTTCTAAAAGGTTCAGAAGTTAGTCACAAACAGCGTCGCAAATGCATATTTTGGTTGTTTTGTGGGAAAGGAAGATTCCTACCACCTCCCAGATACCGGCATAGTATGTGTACTCGTCGACGATTGGTTAACGTTCGTTGTCTTGTCAATTGTCGCTTTCCCGCTATAAAGTACAGTCCAGTACGCCATTATTGTTTCTTTGTTTGTTCAAAATGCCTAATACGGTGATTCAGATGATAATTTGTCTGCTGAGAACCCCCAAAGTCCCACACTCAAGTACGACCAGGATGGATGACTTTAGTGCAAGGAATTAGACCTTTAGATTAAAGAAAAATTAAAAATTATAATATTGCGCGAGTTCGTAGTTTTTCAACCGACTATACCTGCGCAAGCCTCCATTTGCATCTAACGTTTGTACGTTCATAATTTAATAAAATATTAAAATATCTATATACACGAATTACAAAATTTCTAAAAAGTCGACTTAAGTTACAAAAGTCGACTATCAGAAATGATTAATCGACTTCAAGAGTCAAAGAATTTGAAGTCGATTCCAAAGTCTAAAATCGATTTAACGCGCGCTTTTTCCATCCCTAATCAAATATAACTTTCAATTTTATAAAAAACAATGTAGAGTATTAACGTTTCTGCAAAAATCCACCGCACTAAAACATTTTACCGCCGCTACTGTGTTATCGTCTTATATACGACGACTTCTCTTTGTAAGTGATACTAAAAAAGTATTTGAATACAGGACCAAGTTAAACAGAAAAAGTTCACTTTATCGTCGAGTGTTTAATTCGAAAGTTTTTTTATCGCGTAAATAAAAAAGTTTAGAAATTCAAGTTCCATCAATTAAGTAGATTTTTTTCTACTGACAGCGACTTGCAGGATTTGGAAACAATAAAGTGTTGGAATTAAGTATATAGCAGATACCTACTTGTTTATGTAGATAATTGTTCGCAAGTTAATAAAGTCACTTTTCATAAATATGATTTAAAAGGAAGGGTTTATTTTAGCAGAATATATTTACATAGCCAACTTTAAAGCAATTTTAAAACCACAAATATGTCAACATAGCAATTTAGAAAAGGACATTATGTTGAAAATTATCATTTCTAGCAACATCGATTGAAATTATGATTTTCAATTAGGTGCTCTGTTCAAAATTATTAAATTTTGATAGGACTGACGACCCTATTATTAAAATTACCTACCGCCAGCAGTTTGTATTTTTCACATAACTGTTCTTTACCGAGCGGTGCAAAGTAGTGGTGAGAGCGTTCGAGAGGCACTAGATTCGAATCCCGGCAGGAGTAGATAAGAATACCACTTTTCCTTACTGCCTTTCGCCGAGAAACGGAAATTCCTGTACCGACCATTTTGTTGAGGTTTTTCATGGTTTCCCTCAATTAATACCAGATAAATTTCGAGATATTTCCTTATTACAGACCATGGTGGAGTACCTGTCAGACTCCTACGCTCTCGTAGTTGCCTGATTTATTCTAATTTCAAATAATTCCTTCAGTAACTAAGTAGAAGTTTAAAAACTTAGCTAAATAACTGGCAGTGCGATAATGGTACGAATGGCGTCTGTTATAACACAATATCGACAAATGGACGGTAAACGCATTATTATTATTATTATGTAGGGTTGCCATTTCTAAAATTTGGCAACCAAGACAAGACGCGTGCAAAAACCCCGGATTTTAGAGTCCAGAACTCGAGCATGTCAACAGGCTTTTTTGAACATAGTCAGTGTAATAAAAAGCATTTGAAAATGTCATAAATAACCTTTTTAGTGTATTTGCCATATGGCAACATACACTATTGGCATCGGTCGGATGGCGGGACCTAGGGGTCGGACCAAAATTTCTCGACGTTTCATAACCTCCTAAACACTTTGGCACCATTTTTGAAAATGTTTATATATATATATATATATATATATATATATATATATATATATATAGGTATATATGTTTACGGGCAATAACTTTCGAAGGAGTTAATTCATTTTAACGAAATTTGGCACACACGTTGGAATCCATCACCGCACGAAGCCTATTTAAAATAGGCCTAATCGGGTCATTTTAAGGGTGGTTTTTAGGGGTTGAAAAAAGTTTTTGAGCCCAAAAATACCTAAAAAATTCTCAGAATCGTTTCAAAATTGAAATTTAACCCTTTAATAGCAATTACAAAGTGCTCTTAAAATTTTAATAAAATCGGCCCGACAGAACCGGGTTTTCAAATTTTCTGAAAACAGTAATTTGTAGATAGTGACTTATTTATTGAAGGGTGTATTTAATTGAGTGTAGACGTTAGATTGATAATAATATTGCAGTTAAGAAAAAAAATGTTATTTTAAGGGGTGTATTAAGGAGTCAAATTTTTAATTTTGCCCAAAAACCAATTTAAGTTCGCGTAATAAGGCCACACTGCCTATGTATAAGCAAATGCACTATATTGTCGGCAAGGTTTTGGCACTGCGACCCGGGTTTTTATTTATTTTCAGACCTTAAAATTAAATTGGTCATCTTTTATCATCATTTTAAATGTATCTAACAAAACAGAATCTTATTACAGTTTGTTACAAATTGTTTTAATAATCAGTTAGAATTTTTTTATTCTTAAATTTTTAAATCCGGACTAGAAATCAAGCCCCGCCCGGACGCTCCCCGGATGCTCTCTAAACTAGGACAAATCCGAGGAAACCCGGACGGATGGCAACCCTATTATTATGTAACTCCTCTTTAATTTCTT
Organism: Venustoraphidia nigricollis; assembly: GCA_034508555.1. Lineage (NCBI taxonomy): Eukaryota > Metazoa > Arthropoda > Insecta > Raphidioptera > Raphidiidae > Venustoraphidia > Venustoraphidia nigricollis. The sequence continues at coordinate 97,118 of JAVRKA010000111.1, forward strand.
TAGTTTTCGGGTGCCAATAAACTACAATATTTTAATCTTTAATTTCCAGTCCAGCATTTTTGGTCACTACAAAAGTTATTTGGGGACCACGTGTGTCCAACATACCTAATAATTGTACTTATTTGTCTACCCTTGAACTAAATCAGTAATAAAGGGCAACATAAAACTTCACAAATGACGCAAAAAGGAAAATACTAAACAAAGTTTGTTTTTATCCAGAAACTGCGTCGCCAGCTTTATTTAATTGTCGAAGTTTCATATGTAAGTCAACAATTGCCTCATCAATAAGTTTCATAAATGTAACAAAAAGGACAAAAAAAGGTCGATTGGTCTTTTGATGGTGTCGGTCAACAATAATAGCACGACAAATAATAATGAACTGCTCCAACCGCCAACCTCCACGGACGTCAAAATGTCGTGTGTTTGTGTTTTGTTTGTACAATGGCATCAAAAGAACGATTTCCTGTATGCGTTTGGTTGACTGCTTTGTCTGTTGCCAATGTAAAAAAAAAACACTCGATGAAGCTGCTGGTGATTTGTACGAAAAATGTAACTTTTCAACTGAATGTATCCTGTTTTTACAATTAGAAGTCAAACAAAAGCAGTTGGATTTGTTAAATATATGTTATATATATATAATAAATGTGGGGTTTTATACAGTGGCGGCTCCTTTAAATTTAAATAAAATTATTAATGACGAAGAGTCAAATAATCTGGCAGTTATTTGCATAAAGTCTAAAGACGTTCTGTAAAACATCGTCCCTTTAATTAATGACATGGAATTTTTAATATTCTGAAATAAACCAAAGCGCGAATTTAATTATTTCTACACAAAGAGATATATATATAATTGCCGTCACATTATGTGCACAAATTATTTTGAGAGCCTGACAAGTCGCTTACGGCGCGTCGGCGACTATGAATTGTAACTTATTTAAAACTAGGAATTTCGGTCTCTATTTTTCACAGCATATTTTCGATAGGTTTTACTATTGAAATATGAAAAAAAATCGATTTTTCGAAGTGGTCACATGAGAATACCCCCTTAATTTATAATACGTAACGATGGGAAATTGAAAAAATGATAATTCATGATAATACTAGATTGAAAACATTATTGCAAAATTTGTAACACCGTAATTTTTCATATTCCCAATACTCAGATCAGATTCTGTTAAAAAATCCCAATGTCTCGACTGGCTAGCATTCCTAGTGCGAAACCGGAAATTGTCTCCCAGTTAGCACAGGGCTTTGTACGGTGTTGATCCGGCCGTGTGCTTGGCAATACATCGGATGGAGAAGGATGGGGAAGGATGGGGAACGTAGTCACGGCGCTCTGTCGACGTCACATGTCGTCTGTGCAGCGCTGCGAAACAAGAACAAAACAAATAATGAAAAAGAACGCGCGCTTCTACCAATACAATAAACCCGGTATAGCAGGAGAGCTATTAAGCATTTTTGGATAGGTATTTGATGCACTGTGAAAATTTGTATAATACCTCTTTAGTAATATCCGAATACAAAAACACAGACCTGGCTGAAGGGTAGCCGGACTTATTAATTATTATTATTAATTTATTAATTTTTGTGCAATAAAAAATCCTTGAGACATTTTGAAATTTCAATAGCTTGAAATATTTAAGAAGTTGATAAATAAAAAAGCCGGATTTTTAATCGAGTCTAAAACTTAGCCAAGTGTTTGCAAAATTAGACATAATAAATATGTTTGAGGCAGGTTGAAATTTAAACAGAATAATACTGGTAACTCAAAAATAGATATATCAAAATGACAGGTCGTTTCGGTGGGACATTTTACCTGCCAGGCGATCAATATGTTTTATAAACCCGCTACTCTTCAGCCAAGTCTGTGTTTTTGTATTCGGATAATACTAAAGAGTTATTGTACAAATTTTACACAACGCTTCAAATATCTACCCAAAAATGGTTAATAGCTCTTGGGCTAGTAGCAGCAGTTGTACAGGATGTTTTATTTTTCCATTGAGTTGCAGCTAACTCTGTTACTGCAAACATAATTATTGATGCACGATGTTTATTTACCCTTTAGAATCGTAAACAGCACGAACGCACAAATTGTTTACTGGCATTCGCGAGAGTTTCATATCGTCAAACCTCGTGAAGACCTAATGTTCTCGTAAAACCGTAAGGATCCAGGGGAATAGGGAGGGGGCTAAGTAGTTGGAGACACCCCCAAAGCATAAGTGGCAGAACTAACAGATTTCTTAATATATTGGGTCATCTGATCTAGTTTGCTAGGTACTAATTTCTTTGTGAAATTGCACTCCGGTTCATATTTTTCTGTTCGTTTACGCGACGGTTTTTAAATCACTGAAGAAAACATCTTAATTTTCTGCGCACCTTAGAGCATTATTAACGTGGAAGGAAAGTTTGGTTGAGGAACAGTTAAAAAAAAAAACCTTTACCGATGTTTCGCTTGTGGCCTACGTTTCGGAAAATGTATTTCCATCTTCAGGGCCTCAGGCTAGTCATTTATTTTCCGAAACGTAGGCCACAAGTGAAACATCGGTAAAGCTTCTGTTTTTCAACTGTTCCTCAACCAAACTTTCCTTCCACGTTAAAAATATATATTGGAACAAAAAATATTAAAGACTTAGGGCATTAAATTACTATTATTAAAAATTGAATTTATTCTGATTTAGCGCAATAAGTAGTTAGACCAAACCAACCTCAAATACACCTATTATCATGATGTGGCACCATCGTTTATAGTATTTTCGTTAAGTAGAAACTTTCTAATTTAAAATTTCTATTGCAACATTATGTATATATAATAATATTTGGCGTACCCTGTTCTAATAATCCATCCAGTAGTCTCAGGCCACGAGTAGAACTTATATTATTTATATATACCCTTTCATCTTTGGCAGGTATCTAATATATTAAAGCTCAGCCGAACCATTCACCGGTTTGGCTTCTTTAATTTTCCAGCGGGTCGCATTGAATTGAAAAGCGAGCAGAGATCGGATGCCTCACAACACCCACTCATAACGGCTCGTACCTCATAATAATACATCTCTCGGATTTGCTCTTCACTTGACCTTTGTAATAGACAACACTTGAACCCTGCTAGATTACGTATCTCTGCAAGCACAGCTCTGTCCCCTCCATTCCTATTTCAGTCTTATACGAATGAAAGGCTATATTTGTCTTCATCATAATACAGGGTTGGCTCAATTCAATATATAAATCATTCAATAAGGTGAGTATATTCAATATACAATTAATATGGTATCAATAATGTTTGTTCTGTTAGTTATTTATGGTTTGTTGTGTTTTAATTTAGTTATTTTATTTCTTAATTTAATCAAATTTTATTTATTAGATCATTTATTTGAAGAAATTCAATGATTTTTTTTTGTAAAGATCTTGGGTTTCCAAAGGCAAGTTGACTTGAAGGCGAATTGATACTATATAATAATAATAATAATGCGTTTAACGTCCGTTTCTCGACTTTATGTCATAACAGACGCCATTCGCACCGTTACTATTTTTCATCTACCACTTCCCGTTATTTTTTACATTTTTTACAACTTCAACTTATGTAATATAGCAATGGGCGAATGAAGGAATTATAGGAAATTAAGATACAAGGTAGGTAATTTTTGAACTAGGAGTTTGATAGGTAATCGGCCATGGCCTCAAATAAGGAACCAACTCGATATTTATCTGGAATTAATTGAGGGAAACCATGGAAAACCTCAATCAAGATGACCGGTACAGGAATTACCGTTTCTCGTCGAGAGGCGGTAGGAAAAAGTTCCAGCCACATCTGCACCCGCCGGGATTCGAACCCGGTACCTCCCGAATGCGAGTCTAGTGCTGTCACCACTACTCTGCCCAGCTCGGTGAATTGATACTATATATAGAAACAATGTGGAGTAATATACAAGTACATTGGTATTAATACAACTTATTACTTTATACAGAATTGTCTCTTCTGATTATATGTCTAATACATTTTATTTCAGCTATGTAAACTTTATAGAATACATCATAATCTCATTTCTTTGTAGATTTTATGCATATAAAATTTACAAAGCAAACTTATGGAACCAGCTGATTACATATTCAAAAAAACCCGGGTCGCAGTGCCAAAACCCTGCCGACAATATAGTGTATTTGCTTATACAGGCAGTGTGGCTTTATTATGCAAACTTAAGTTGGTTTTTGGGCAAAATAAAAAATTTGACTCCTTCATACACCCCTTAAAATAACATTTTTTTTTCTTAACTGCAATTTTATTATCAATCAAACGTCTACACCGAATTAAATACACCCTTGAATAAATAAGCCACTTTCTACAAATTAGTGTTTTCAAAAAATTTGTAAGTCCGGTCCTGTTCGGCCGATTTTATTAAAATTTTAGAGACACTTTTTAATTGCTACTAACGGGTTAAATATCAATTTTGAAACGATTCTGAGAATTTTTTCAGTATTTTGGGGCCCAAAAACATTTTTCAACCCCTAAAAACTACCCTTAAAATGGCCCGATTACGTCCATTTTAAATAGGCTTCTGGCGATAATGGATTTCAATACGTGGACCAAATTTCGTTAAAATCAATTAAGTCGTTCGAAAGTTATTGCCCGTACACATATATATATATATATATATATATATATATACATATAGGTATATATAAACATTTTCAAAAATGGTGCCAAAGTGTTTAGGAGGTTATGAAACGTCGAGAAATTTTGGTCCTACCCCTAGGTCTCGCCATCCGACCGACGCCAATAGTGTATGTTGCCATATGGCAAATACACTAAAAAGAATGATAATTTTTGACTTTTTGCCTTCTTTGTATTCACAAGACGTCAATGATTAATATTTCAATGTCACTCGAAAATTGTGGATTATTTCAAGATTCCCTCTACTCAAACCATTATCTGAGTACTTTATAATGTTCAAAGTAATATCCGTTTTATAAATTACGTTGTTAATAATATAAGAATTGTATAGGCACTACTAAGGCGTGCAAACAAAAAAGCACCGACTAACAAGTTTATTTTGGCAAAGCATAACGAAAATTTTGTTCTGCCAAAAATCATTGTTAAAAAAATGTTCAAAATGAAGAATTTTATTGGACTGCTACGAAACTGAAATTGAAAAAAAATCCAAGAGATTTCGATATTTTAATATTGTTCAGAGGTGTACTTTAAAAACATTTCCAAAAACTAAATCTTTGGCAAGCAAAATATACAAATTTATTTTAAATATTTGACTTGTCAAAGACAATTATTAAAGAACTCGGATCGCAGTGTGAAAACTCAGCCGACATTATAGTGTATTTGCTAATTACATAATATGTGGCTTTATTATGTGAATTTATGTTTGTTCTTGGGGAAAATAAAAAAATTCAACGCCTTAATACACCCCTCAAAATAGCATTGTTTTCTTAATTTCCATATTTCGTCTCTGTTTTATCAGCTCATCATCTGCACAAAATTATATACCTACAGCCATCAGCAAGTATAATTCTTTATCCACAAACGTTTTCATAAAATTTATAAGTGCGGTCCTGTCGAGCTAATTTTATTAAAATTTTAAGAGCACCTTTTAATTGATACAAAAAGGTTAAATTTTAATTCCGAGAATGTTTTCGGTGTTTTCGGGGTCCCAAACCATTTTCAACTCTTAAATATACCCCTTAAAATAATCCGATTGTATCCATTCTAAATAAGTTTCGTGCGGTGATAGATTCCAACGTGTGAGCCAATTAAGGTTGTCGAGAGTTATCCTGCTAACACACATATTAATAATAGGGATGTTGACTGTATTCAAAAAAAACATAATTTTAACGAAAAGATGATAGAAATACTATGATAGACATACTAAAAAACACTATATTTTTCCTTATTTTTAAGGAATTTAATTAATATTTAATAAATAAAACCTAATAAAATCACTCTTAAGTCACGTGACAACATACACCAATCAGAGCGCATGACGTCATATGTTCAGCCGCTGTCAAAAAAACTTCATTGTTCGGTTAATATTTAGTGTGTAATTTATTATTATTTGTTTATAGGAAACGTCAAATTACATGTAACTATAGCGACGACTACGAAACAACTTTTCATCACCTCAGTTTACTAACATTTATGAGCACAGAATATGCATCTATAGGATGGTAGCTCCCGTGTAAACTTTTGAGCCTCCTTTGGTATGAACAGGTGACGTCACGCGACTAGTATTGGCGTTTTGGACTGAAATTTGAAACGGGATTTAAAATACATGATTTTTAAGGCTTGAGTTGTATTTAAATGAAAATAATAAATATTTGTGGCTATATTAGGTACTTATGCACGATTTAAAACACTTTCCCAAAAATAGTCAACATCCCTATTATAATCCTAAAATCGTCTTCTAATGGGTGGAAAGACAGGAAGTACAGGGGTGTCAATAATGAACCCATTCTAATTTTTAAAATACAGTTTGTATGGACTGGAAATTTAGCTGTAGGTTCCACTACTGTTGTTGCTGCCGTGCTTCATTACAATCGCGAGCGCGGCCACGGAGAGGGGCTAGTGTTTTAATAAACACAAGTATGATTCAATTTTGTACGAGCAAAGTTCAGGACAGACGTCTTAAACGAACCTAGTGCCGCTTGATTAATTGACAGCGAGTCACTGGGTCTCATTAAATACTGCGTCTGCTCTCCGCTGGGTAGCAGCACGAGCGATGGGACGAATGACGAATGCCAGCGATGCAGGGCGTTGTGATGTAGTGGGAGGCAGAAGGAACGGATCGTTTTTTGAGGTGTTTAATTGAGTTTACCGCTATGGCGCACCAACTGCCTTATTACTCTTGTCCGCTTCCGTTAGCTTCATCTTGTACGAACGATGTACAGTGACGTTCCGATAACCTAAACTGAAAGTCAAATCTTTTTTATCCTACTTCAGATGTCGCTAGAATGTAGTTTTACATCGCAGCCAATTTTAAATTAAATAAAAATTAGTCGGAAGTGAAGCTTAATAAAAAATGAACCGTTAAACATTTTTTTTATTTATACAATTAGAAAATGCGAACAAAAAAATATAAACAAAATAAATAAAAAAAACGTGTGAAAAGAAAAAAAATGTGAAAAAAATGAAATGAAAAATAAAATAGAATAGTAGATAAAAGTTGTCTTGAGGTAAAAATGGTGCGGTGAATTAAAAACGTGGAGTAATTTTTTGATATATTTCTAAGTGGTCCATAATTTGTTTAGATCTATTTATAATTTGGCAGCTGTTCTATAGTTACTAGAATCAACGCAGTCTATATTCGACAATCAGCGTTGTATTGCAGCTCTCGCAGTATGTGCCTTGAACATTATGATAATATTAATAAAAAAAAAAAATATTTTCATGATACCTAAAAGAGTGGACATAGCCGTTTTTTTCTTGTTTTAAAAAAATCACTCGTATCAATGTTAACGTAATGATAATATGCTTCATTACGTCCTGGATACTACCTACTATATGAATGTGGAAGTCATGAATAATTCTCAATAGCAATTTTTTGTGTTTATTATTATATATGAAGCGAATATAACGAATTCTGAATAATTATTATATATTTTGATGTAGCAGTTATATAATAATAATTTTGGGATATTGTCTGTAGTGGCACCTCTGGGTACAGCAGTGTTTTGTTAACGACGATGATGTATTGTTTTCAGTCAGGCGCGTTACCAACTCAAGAAGAACAGAAGATAACAGCTGTAATATGCATTTGATTGTTTAACATGTTTAGCGCCAACGTTTCAGATGTTGTAATTACTGCCGTTGATTTATTAACCCAAAGCGTCTTAAGCGTACCACCACACAATATAGCTACACTAGTCAAAACAAGTAATGTAACCGGTTGAAAACAATTCATACTTCACTGGGTTTGTTTTCAAATACATACGTCTAGAAATGTGCCGTTAGTAATATTTTAATATGCTTCCGTTAAGCTGTGACCAGACATGCGGGATTCGCCAAGCGCTAATCGCCTAGTGCCGAGTGCTTGGCTTCGTATTCGGCAAGTAGTGATCATGTTTATACAGACATTTGGGCTCTGTTTAAAAGCGTCGTAAGCGTCGTTTTCTTCGGGAACAGTGAATATAGCCGAGTGCAGTGCGAGCATCCGTTTGGTGCGAATCAATATTTTTAATCATGGACAACAATGATGAAATTTGCACAAGTATTCTCGTATTCGTGCACTTTGAAGTAGAGAGGCGAGCACTAATACTCGTCGCTCGGAGATGTACGAGCACCCATCCCCACTACTCGCTATTCGGCGAATAATCGGCTCGGCATTCGGCGAATCCCGCATGTCTGGTCGCAGCTTTAGAGGAAAGTTATCAAGACTCTCGTGAAATACCGAAATTTGGGAATATTAAATATGACAATAACGCCGAAATTTTGCAAATAGTTTCAACAATATAGCAATATTTCCAGTAGTAAATTCGACCACTATTTGTGAGTAATACATATATATGTCTGCAACTTATTTGGTATGTTACTGATGTGTGATCATCATACGCCCATATCGAATACATCAGCAGATATTTAGATATTGGACATACCCCACATGCCCCTACAAAAATCAACCAAAAAACAAAGAAAATCGAAAATTAGAAAAAAAAATCGGAAAATTTTAAATTTTGAAAACAAAATCGGAACTTTGAATTTTTCATCTAGATTTTTTTTGAAATTTCGAATTTTTTTCAAAAATTAAATTTAATTTAAAAACATTTTTACACATAATATATACTCCTCCACAAAATGTTTGCCAAGGCCCCCGCTAGAATAAATCCAGAACGGTACATCAGAAAGTTAGATATTTGCGTAATTTTCAATTTGATATTACATAACCTGTTTGATGACATCAGTGGCGGAGACATAGATGATAATGTAATATAATATAGTATTGAATTGTACAGTTTTAATTAAATCGAAAAGTAAATAAATCATATTGTGTTTAATTAGGCAATATAAACATTCATAAAACATTAATAAAACCTGCCGATATTTACATTACAACGTATCGAAAAGTAATTAATAGCAAGTAGATACATAAACTACAAAACAAGCACTCGGTGACAGAAAACCATCCGTTTTGTAATTTGATAAATTGCATTTATAACAGTGGTTCCCAACCAATGGACCGCGGACCACAGGTGGTCCATGAGAGCCTCGAAAGTGATCCGCGGAAGGGCCCGGCAGCACATAAAAAATTTGCCAATTAAGGCTGTCGGAACGCTCTGAATTTAAGCCACACTACGATGCTAAAAGATGCTCTTGCAAGGGTGCCGCTGTCAGTTGGAAATATTTTGAAGATTTAAAAAACTTTTCCGAAAAAGGAAGAGTCACTTTAGGTTGTGATGGAACAATTTTGTGAAATAAGTACGAATAAGGTCGTAGTGTGACATTGAAGACGTGTGTTTTTGGCACAATTAATGCCAACTTTTTTCTGGTAAATCGTACATAAATTACAAAAGTAGTCCATTAGATACCTAGATTTGTCCTTTATCTTCCTTATAGAGAAAGATTTTTTGTAAAATGTTGACGAATAAATCTACAATCTGCTATTAGCCGAAGCCCTATTTTTGGTTTAAAATCAGAGCGTTCCGACAGCCTTAAATGGGAATTTTAAAAGCGATATGTGTTTTAAAAAAACTGTGTGGGTCCGTTCTGATTTAATTTCAGGCTGAGTGGTTCGCAAACTTCTATAGGTTGGGAACCACTGATTTATAATATACAACGCGTAACTGAAATTCACGCATAATAAAAAACAACCAATGTAAAATTAATGAAGAAACTTTTTCCACGAAATAAATTTTTTACGTGCTAATTTCCTATATAAGGCAAATTTAAATGTGACGATTTTACGACCATTTTTTATTATTTGCAATGAAAACGGTTATGACATTAAATCAATTAAAATTTTGAACAAAACAAGTAACACAGTCAATATTTGCACATGCATTTTACGTGTTAATTCGCTATACCCCAAATTTTAAGTAGTGCAGTGTATATAAAATAATATAGTGATTTATTGAATTAATATAAAATACTGAACATACATATTTTATATCACATAATTTTAGAAAGCACTATATTGTCTGCGCAGATTATGCTTTCGGACCGAGCTGGGTAGAGTAGTGGTGATAGCACTGGACTCGCATTCGGGATGTCCGGGTTCGAATCCCGGCGGAGGCAGATGTGGCTGGGACTTTTTCCTACTGCCCCTCGCCGAGAAACGGTTATTCCTGTGTCGGCCATCTTGATTGAGGTTTTCCAGGGTTTCCCTCAATTCATTCCAGATAAATATCGAGATGGTCCCTTATTTGGGGACCTATCAAATTACAAATTCAAAAATTACCTACCTTATCCTAATTTCCTATAATTCCTTCATTCGCCCATTACTATTACATAACTTGAAGTTTTAAAGAATGTAGAAAATTTCGGAAAGTGGTAAATAGAAAATAGTAATGGTGCCAATGGCGTCTGTTATGACATAAAGTCGAGAAACGGACGTTAAACGCATTATTATTATTATTACTACATAATTTTAGAAAGCACTATATTGTCTGCGCAGATTAATCTTTCGTTCGTTATTTTTGATGGGTGAAGATTTATACGATGGTCCCCTCCCCAAAAAAAAAATATCTCAGTGAGACACTGACCAGGTGTGTCGGCGAAAAAATTTTCCAGGCGGATCATTTCTGTTTTATTTTATGCTCACGTCTTAAATAATCAGGTGATGCTGCCATTAGTATGAACTTATAAGTTACCATTGACAATATCAAACCACGATCAAAACCAGTCATGTATAAATATGTTCATGCATAAAACCGCGAGTGCCTCCTTTACATTCACCGTTTTTTTCATAAAAAAATTGCATGCGTGTGTCTCCTTAATTTTCTGACTCAGTATTTTAGTTGCAATAAATTCTAACCTATCTGTATTATTGGCTCGCATAACAATATGCGGTGTTAATGTGCGTCCAGTGGCAATAATCGCTCTTTTGCCCTGCTGACAAAAAATACCTTATCCACATTGACATAAATTTGACTAGACTAATTAAAAAATTTTAGCCAATTGGGTAACAGGACAATAGGGATCTTGACTGTATTCAAATAAAAACATAATTTTAACGAAAAGTAGTAGTTTCTATGATAAAAATACTAAAAAAACACTGTATTTTTCCTTATTTTTAAGGAATTTAATTAATATTTAATAAATAGAACCTAACAAAATCACTCTCAAGTCACGTGACAACAGACACCAATCAGAGCGCATGATGTCATATGTTAATATTTAGTGTGTAATTTATTATTTGTTACATGTAACTATAGCAACGACTACGAAACAACTTTTCATCACCTCAGTTTACTAACGTTTATGAGCACAGAATATGCATCTATAGGATAGTGTAAACTTTTGAGCCTCCTTTGGTATGAACAGGTGACGTCACGCGACTAGTATTGGCGTTTTGGACCGAAATTTGAAACTGGATTTAAAATACATGATTTTTAAGGCTTGAGTTGTATTTAAATAAAAATAATAAACATTTGTGGAAATATTATGTAAATAAGCACGATTTAAAACACTTTCCCAAAAATAGTCAACATCCCTATTCCAACTTTAAAAATATTCACATTTGACATATTTCAAAACTTGTTCCTAAGTCCTCGGACAACTTTCCATCTGTTTGACATATTATAATAAGTAAACTAAAATTTCTGTTAACGCGCGTGGTGACACGGGTAGTAACAAATATGATATTTTCTACTCGTTTTCATGATTACAAAATATGGTTTCATCTGTAAAAATTAATCAAAGCATGCTTGTCAGCTACCTAACGAATTTATTTTTGATAGATCTTCAAAACAAAAGAACAACATTTTTTTATTTTCAAAATATTTCCGAAACTATGAAGCTTAGAAAAAAATTTACGAAACTTTCTTAAAAAATCAATAGAATAATAAACCGGTATAAAAAGTAAAATACCTTTAATCTGTGTCGTGTTAACAAACAACAAGACGCATAGTGTACGATTTTTTAGTATTTTTTAATTAAGAAGTTTCCATTTGACTAAAGATAACTAAAGAAATGTTTCGATATCTTTAACTTTGATGAAAATATTTTTTGTGAATGAGCTAGCAAACTAAACTGAGCGAAGTCTGTGACTTTTGTACCTAAGTTGAAAAAAATATATTTTAGTTCATTTAATAATTGTTGGATCAGGCATTTTAAACAGAAATCGAAAACTAAAAAATGTATTTTTAAGTAGAAATGAAAGATTTAGGTTTTATCAAAACTTCAACTCGATATACTATGTCGAGATAAGGTGTTCTTCGTAATCACGGCAATATTGTGGTGGTATTTTGAAGCTGATACGTGACAATATGAAATGGGGACGAACTAATGTGTTTAATTTCCATAACAAATAACAAATGTACTTCTATCAAATATAACGGGCTATGCGGTTATATTTTTAGTATTCACTGCGTCCACACTGAAATCAGAGAAGGATTTTTTTGGTTAATAATTTTAAAAATACTTACGATTAAGATAAGATGGGAAAAAGAAAAGTAAAAGACCACGCAACTATACCAACACGAATAATATAACAGAATCTGTAACCTACACTATTTTGCGCACTATATCTGAACGGACCAGCATGAATCAGCCCTAACCAGCAACTTTTAGTGAATGTTCCGTCTGTGACAGACATTTTATTGTTTTTAAGTTAGTTGTGCCACATGAGCAGGTGTCATTTTTTTATGATGTCTAACAAGCAGGAAAAGGAAGAAATCAAGAAAAAAAGTCTTGGGTTCACTATATTAATGCAAATTAATTATTTAATGAAATGATCGGTTAAGCATGGCTAGATAAAAATTGCTGGCGATCGATTGATGGTCACTGCTGATTGCAGGTACTAGTCTAATATGTATTACTCCGTTAAATAACAGGAATACCTTTACGAACAAATGTCGGTATCTGGTGGCAATCTGTTTATTTTACCAGGTAATATGACATGTAATGGCGCTGAAGTCTCTGAGTAGAATAGAATAAAATTTATTTCTTAACTGATCACTACCGGTGCGAAATATTCACACGGGTCCGCTAGTTTTTTATTTGGATTATTTGAAATTCGTTATCAATGCGGTCCTGTCTTTGGACCATTGCTAGTGTACTATCAGACCCCAGCATTTAACCCTTAAGTGCACTGTTTACATACAAATGACTGTATTTACAAGGCTCGTTGATATGCGGTAATTAGTTTTTTATCGTTACAAAATAAATGCATGAGTATTATGTAAATGTGTGCTGTTGTTCAATCGATTACGAAACTGCGCGTTACATAATAGCATGTAAATAGTGGTTCATTGTATCATATATGTTAGTACGGAATAAATTAAAAAGTTTGAAGTGATGTAGATGTAATCATTTTATGACCACAATTTCGCTGACTACTTGCAACCATTGACCGAGCTGGGTAGAGTAGTGGTACAGCACTAGACTCGCATTCGGGAGCTACGGGTTCGATTCCCGACAGGGGCAGATGTGGCTGGGACTTTTCCTACTGCCTCTCGCCGAGAAACGGTAATTCCTGTACCGACCACCTTGATTAAGGTTTTCCATGGTTTCCCTCAATTAATTCCAGATAAATATCGAGATGGTTCCTTATTTGAGGCCATGGCTCCTAGTTCAAAAATTACCTACCTTATCCTAATTTCCTATAATTCCTTCATTCGCTCATTGCTATTATATAAGTTGAAGTTTTAAAAAATGTAGAAAATAACGGGAGGTGGTAAATGGAAAATAGTAATGGTGCGAATGGCGTCTGTTATGACATAAAGTCGAGAAACGGACGTTAAACGCATTATTATTATTATTATTATTACTTGCAACCATTGAGTATTGAAAAACACTAAGTTCTCTGAAATTTTGTTATTTGATCTCTACTGTAGCGTCATTTTGTGTGTATTTTTTATTACTATTAAGGTAGTTGTCGTGGTACAATATTGTCAAAAAGTTATAGATTATACGCGCCACAAAAGCATACTAGCTTGTAGCTAAGTGATCTATAATTTGTACGCAAGATTGTATCCGTGGAAACGTAACCCATACAGTATTCGTATGCATGTATACTTTTCTATAAATTGTTGAACTTTAAACCGTTATTTATAAATAATTAATTAGACGGTCAAAAAAAATTTCTTATTTTTTTTAAACTCATAACAAATGTATTGAAAGACTGTCAGTTTTCGGAAAGTTTCTGACAGTTAGTTCTTTTTTTATAAATAAGAAACTGGTTCAGAACTATAGACATCGTATACTATCAATGTTAATTATCCAATTTTTAATTGAATTTGTCTCGGATTATATACGGTCGATCGACTTAAAATTTTCAGGGTAATTGTATTATCATGTCCTTAATAACTATACAAAAATTAAGAATTTTCGGACGCTGTGCCTTAACCACGACAACTACCTTAATATATTACTTGAATATTTAAATAGTATATTACACCACAAGGGCAGGAATTTCAATCATCTGGTCGTGTGTTGTATACTATTTTTTGTTTATACCCGGTGGATAATGCGTTTATTATTAGTGTATTTGCCATATGGCAACATACACTATTGGCGTCGGTCGGATGGCGGGACCTAGGGGTCGGACCAAAATTTCTCGACGTTTCATAACCTCCTAAACACTTTGCCACCATTTTTAAAAATGTTTATATATATATGTATATATATATATATATATATATATATATATATTTATATATATATATATATATATATATAGGTATATATGTGTGCGGGCTATAACTTTCGAAGAAGTTAATTTATTTTGATGAAATTTGGCACACACGTTGGAATCCATCACCGCACGAAGCTTATTTAAAATGGGCCCAATCGGGCCATTTTAAGGGTAGTTTTTAGGGGTTGAAAACAGTTTTTGGGGCCTAAAATACCGAAAAAATTCTCCGAATCGTTTCAAAATTGAAATTTAACCCTCCGGTAGTAATTAAAAAGTGTCCCTAAAATTTTAATAAAATCGGCCCGACAGGACCGGACTTACAAATTTTATGAAAACACTAGTTTGCAGATAGTGAATTATTTACTGAAAGTTGCATATAATTTGGTATAGAGGTTCGATTGATAATAATATTGCAATTAAGAAAAAAAATGTTATTTTAAGGGCTGTATTAAGGAGTAAAATTTTTTTTTTACCCAAAAACCAACTTAAGTTCGCATAATAAAGCTACACTGCCTGTATCAGCAAATACACTATATTGTCGGCAGGGTTTTGGCACTGCGACCCGGGTTTTCTAAATTTTTAATTATTATCATGACAATTCGACCACGTTCCAGCAAATAGCTTGTTATACAGTCATGCTTAATTTTTGTTCCTTTTTTCGGCGCTTTTTTCTGTCTTTCCCTAGTTTACCTCCCGGATATAAAAAAAACTCTTTCATCCCGCTGTTACTTTCTTTCGAGGCGCTGTTGTAGATGGCGTGCGAGTAATTCCAGAAGAGCATGAATGCTAGGCTTTCTGCCATAAAATCGAAGCCGAAAGTACGTACTTTCGACCGGGTATAAAGAAAAAAAAATTCAATTCAATACAAA
The DNA here is from genome assembly GCA_034508555.1 of Venustoraphidia nigricollis. Lineage (NCBI taxonomy): Eukaryota > Metazoa > Arthropoda > Insecta > Raphidioptera > Raphidiidae > Venustoraphidia > Venustoraphidia nigricollis. The sequence goes on from JAVRKA010000111.1 coordinate 112,779, forward strand.
TTTTCGTTTAAAGTTATTAGCGTTCTTATTTGATATCTGTATTCTTAAGGCTGTCGGTACGCTCTGCATTTTGTTTGTGCTGAGGCCCAGCGGTAAGGGGCGAGGTAGGTAAAAGATATATTGTGGGTGTGACCTTCTTTAGCTCTGTCTCGCTCAAATCATCCTCACGTTTCAATTTTTGGATGGTGCCAACTACGAGGCTAAAAAATCTTATTGCAAGGGTGCCGCTGTCAATTGATTACTCTAATTTTTGGAAATATTTTGAAGATTTAAAAAACTTTTCCGAAAGTGGAAGAGTCACTTTAGGTTTGTGATAGAACAGTTTTGTGAAATAAGTACGAATAAGGTCATAGTGTGACATTGAAAACGTATGTTTTTTTAGTACAATTAATACCAACTTTTTTCTAGTAAATCGTACATAACTTACTAAAGTAGTCCACTAGAGGCCTAGATTTGTCCTTTATCTTCCTTATAGAGAAAGAATGTTTGCAGAATGTTGACAAATAAGTCTACAATCAGTTGACAACCGAAGCTCTATTTTTGGTTTAAATTCAGAGCGTTCCGACAGCCTTAATGCTCTATTTATGGTATTAATCTTGAATTACACAATCAATAGAGATTCCTTTCCTTGTGAAATGTCCGACCGTACCTACATATAATAACAGCTTGTCATCACTATGAAAACAGACATTTCAGTATGCGAACTGCGGCAGCAGGACGCTCTGGTTGCCATTTTTTTCCCTACTCAAAGCAGTGATGTTCGAGAGTTGAGCCACCAGAGACAAACGTGTCACGGCTTTTCACGTGTCCCTGAATAGCAGTTTGTAACTTGAGCTCTGAATTCGTATATCTCTGCATTACAAATATACAGGCTGAAAATAAGCAGTGAATTTGTCGACAGCTCAATTTTATTTTTAAATTAAACGAGTAAATAAACATTTGTGAATATTCATAAATTTTACAGTTCCCTAAATAATTGCCCTCTGCATATTATAAATGCATTTATTCAGGTTATTTTATTTTACAAATGTGTTTACTGTTCTTATTAAAATTTTATAATCGCTATCAATGGTAGTTAGTCCAGCAGCCACCGCCTGTTTTTTTAAGTGATTTATAACAGGCTGAATCTTCGTGAGTTCGTTCGGTTCGACGAGACGCCCAAGTTTTTCCTCTGCCCAAATTCTCAAAGAGGTAGGTAATGAACTGCGCAGATATAAAACATGTCGATTTGGTAGGGTGTCGAAATTGTCTGACCAACAGTAAATTTTTCATAGAAATTTTAAGATAATATGATAATAAACTCGGAAAAACAATTGTCCTACAAAATCGATGGTTTGAGTTGGAGCGTCCTCCACGCCGAATATTTTGTAGGACAATTGTTTTTCCGAGTTTGTTATCATATTATCTTAGAATTTCAATGAAAAATTTACTGTTAGTCAGACAATTTCGACACCCTACCAAATCGACATGTTTTACATCTGCGCAGTTCGTTACCTACCTCTTTGAGAATTTGAACAGAGGAAAAACTTGGGCGTCTCGTCGAACTGAACGAACTCACGAAGATTCAGCCTGTTATTAGTCACTTAAAAAACAGGCGGTGGCTGCTGGACTATAGATAATCAGACCTATTCTATGACTGCCACAATGATTACCAAGTGTTTAGCAAAATAAGTTTGTTTTTTATCCTGCTATGCAAAGTGATTACCCAAATAACATGTTTAACATTACAAACAGCGCTTATAAATTTTGCAATTACTATGGTTACGCAAGAATATTAATTAGAAATCAAATAGTAAAATATGGCTCTACTAGTTGTTAAGCCTGTCTCCGTCAGGCGCAATTAATAAATATTCAGAATAGCATCCTTATTTTACCTATAATATAGAATATGATCTACAAACTAATAATTCACTGCGCACATACTTATTCAACAGTTTTTTCAAGTGACTATTAGTTCATTAAACAATTAATTATTATTATAAAACTTATTTGACATCCGATATATCAGAATGTTTCAGAGTTTGTTGTTCGTAACCAAGGCATCCAGCTACCTATTCATGGCCTGTTATGTTCTATGAAGTTTTTTTTTCTAAAAACTCCCTTATTTCGATACCCGGCGGGGAGAAAATAAAAAATCCGGCTACGTTAGGTTCTTTCCCGTGTCTCCTACTATAAGTGTGCCAAATTTCAACTTTCTAAGTTTACTGGGATCTTCTGGAGGGTTTGGAAATACAGACATCGGGACATCCGGACACACAATAGGAAATTATATATATGTAGATGCCGTGTGAGGCCCTAAGAAATTTGGTTTCAAAGCACTTATACTTTATTAAATTAAAACGCAATTCATCATTTTATATTTTTTTAACAAATAAATAAAAACACTTGAAAATTCTACAAAAATTATTATTAAATTATTTCTCGACGATCGTTTCTGACAATAAGTCCATCCTCAGGAATATAAAATATGATGTCTTATATTCCTGAAGATGGACTTATTGTCCGAAACGACCGTCGAGAAATAATTCAATAATAATTTTTGTAGAATTTCCAAGTGTTTTGGTTTATTTGTTATAAGGCAAGATTGATTTTGATTATATTGTTGCCAGATCAAAATCAATCCGAACAAATCCAGGCCGGAAATCTAGTATTTTGATTATAATTAGCATTGATTATAAGATTATTTAGCATCCTGTGTTCAAAGTACATAGATGCATTGTGATATATGCATGATATAGTGTATTAGTAAATGCATAAACACTAAACAGAATATGCACATTCTGCCCAAGGTTCCATTTAGTGTCTGTCGCACTAATTAATTTTACCCAGAGCGACGAATGGTTGATTTTCATCATAGACGCATACATGCATACATACGATGGAGCAGCGTCGGACTGGCCATATAGTCGAGGTGGCGTTTGCCAGCCGGGCCCCAGCCTGCGCAGCACCCCCACAGGCCTGGCTTGCCGCAAGCCAGACGGTAGGTAGGACGGGGGTCCACGTAGGCTAGGTCCCAACTCTTACGACCTAAATGTAAACTATATCAGATAGTCGTTCATACAAATATTAGACAGAAATGAAATAGAAAAATTCGAAAATGGTTAGATCGGAGCAGGCCATCCCTGTTCCCTGAAACTAGTTTTGAAAATTGCTGAACGGCGATAACTTTTGATTAAATCAACTTATTTAGACGTGTATCATTATAGCATAATACATTTGACATTGTTCCAGAGAATTAAAAAATTTAATTAAATTTTTAGATGTTCCTAAAAACTCGATCGATTCGATACTTAGGTACCTAATAATATATATCGTTGATAATTAATAATTTGTATATTTCATTATTTTTATACCATTATCCGGTCCCGAGTCCCAGGCTTGTGGGAAGCCACCCTGCCCTTCCGGCCCAGTCCGACCCTGCGATGGCATACGAAGAATTTTGTTTGGGGGCGTATTGGGTGTAAGAGTTATGAGACATGGGCATATTCTGTCGTCATAGGTACCTAAAATAAGGTCATAAATGTGGTAAGTGCAATTCGGGCGCCAAAGTTAAAAAAACTCGGATCGCAGTGCTAAAACTCTGCCTACAATTGGTGTATTTGCTAATCCAGGGTTTATTACTTGAATTTAAGTTTGTTGTTTAACAAAATAAAAAATACACTCCTTAAAATATGTTTTAATTGCAATATTATTATCAATCAAACATCTACACTAAATTAAATAATATTCTTCAGTTAATAATTTATTATCTGCAAACTAGTGTTTTCATAAAACTTGAAAATCTGGTCTTGTCGGGCAGATTTTATTAAAATTTTAAGGATACTTTTATCTCCGCTCTTCGTTGTGCTTTTTGTGTTCGATTTGAACAAGTAAAATATATTTTATTGACAATAAGTTTCCAGGTAGAAATATTTTAATAATTGAAACGACACTAATTAAGAGATTTAAAAATAAAATTTTATAAAACTGCAGATGAAAACATTGTCATGATTTATATCAAGGCAATAGAATAAAATTTAGTACGTGTGCACGAAAATCTCTGCACAAATAATAAAAGTTTTATTCACGACAACGATGGAACAAATAGGACAGTTAAAGTTAGTTCTTTTTGTTTCGCGAAGTTCTTGTATGATGTTGGTGGCAGTGCAAATAATCATAACACGGAAAGAAAAATAAAAACTACGTCTCATGTGGATACCTAACAGTCTATCCTCCTTGTTATAACTGGGATAAAGTTGACCGACCACAGTTCAGTTGTTATTAGTGTATTTGCCATAAGGCAACATACACTATTGGCGTTGGTCAGATGGCGGGACCTAGGGGTCGGACCAAAATTTCTCGACGTTTCATAACCTCCTAAACATTTTGGCACCATTTTTGAAAATGTTTATATATATATATATATATATATATATATATATATATATATAAATATATATATATATATATTTATAATATACGTATATATATATATATAAATATATATATATATATATATTTATAATATACGTATATATATATATATATATATATATATATATATATATATATATATATATATATATATATATATATGTGCGGGCAATAACTTTCGAAAGAGTTAATTGATTTTAATGAAATTTGGTCCACGTGTTGAAATCCATCACCGCAAGAAGCCTATTTAAAATGGGCGTAATCGGGGCATTTTAAGGGTAGTTTTTAGGGGTTGAAAAATGTTTTTGGGCCCCAAAATACCGAAAAAATTCTCCGAATCGTTTCAAAATTGAAATTTAACCCTCTGGTAGTGATTAAAAAGTGTCCCCACAATTTCAATAAAATCGGCCCGACAGGACCGGATTTACAAATTTTTTGAAAACACTAATTTGTAGATAGTGACTTATTTATTGAAGGGTGTATTTAATTCGGTGTAGACGTTAGATTGATAATAATATTGCAATTAAGAAAAAAAATGTTATTTTAAGGGGTGTATTAAGGAGTCAAATTTTTAATTTTGCCCAAAAACCAACTTAAGTTCGCATAATAAAGCCATACTGCCTGTATAAGCAATTATACACTATATTGTCGGCAGGGTTTTGGCACTGCGACCCGGGTTTTTTTTGAAGTTATACTTCTTTTGGCGTATTGAAAGTAAAATTTTAGCAGGCAACGGAAATTGCGCACGTACAGCTAACGAAAATTCGAAAGTATGAAGTTGGTCATAAGAGGTCCAGACCGAAATGACAGATTAGTTCACTTTCTGTCGTTTAATGCCGTTACTTTGTACAACAACTTGCCAAATGAAATAAGAAATGTATCCCTAATGTTGACATTTAAAAGAGTTCTGAAGCAATTTCTAATATCAAACTGTTTTTATTCGATAAGTGATTATACTTATTTTAATATACGTAAATATTTTATAATTTTTTCTTTCCATTGACGACTATATACAATGTATATTCTTTTTCGCAGAATGAATGAATATGAATATGAATGCAGTAGTAAATGTAGTAGACGATTACAACCTTTGATTACAACCAATAGTTGTTTTACGTGACATACAGTGGAAAAAGTAAAAACTAAAATAAAATTTGTAAATATTTTCAAATAATTGAGGTTACTTTTATTCTTACACTTTTCGAAAATTTTATTTCAATAAATTATTTGTATGTGCATTAAAAATTGAAGTATTACTTCAAACGCGCGAACATTTGACTAATTTTTTTTTATATTTTAGTTGAGGTTTCGCATTGGGTCATCTATTACAAATCTTAAAGATTTATTTATACTAAAGGCAACATTCCTTTTTATGTTCGAGGACAATGTTCTTGTTTCTACACTTTATGTTATTTCACTCTTTCATGCGTCAAATGCGCTAAGTTTTCTTTTTCTATCCACTTGCAGCTTTTTAAAATATTTTGGAAATTAATTTAGTAACATATTTCTCAAAACTACGCTTCTAACGATGCTCTCTTATATAATACAAAATAGCAATTTTAATACCTAAATAAATCGTCTTTTTTTCAAGTAATATTTCAACTAGTTTTCTTTATGTCGAGAAATGCTCAGACTTATGAGAAATTGCATTTCTGTACAGTTATAAAATTTACAACTGTAGAAAAATATTTAATTCATAGTATTTAAGCGAAGGTTATAAGTATTGTTCTATGTTCTAATTATGTAATGGTTTATGTAGCTGCGTACATTGTCATTGTAAAGATTTTCAGCGGATGCGGTGGCATTCTGTGTTGAGACGGAATAGTGTTCACATTGATTGTATTGCTAAATTGAGTATACATTACGCAACTTAATTAAGGGGACACATAAAAAATGTTGAAATTTTGATGATTTTCAAATCACTGTATTTTCGCGAAAAATGATCGGATTTTAAAAAACGGTAGCTCGTTTTTAAGCTTGTACATTCTAGTTTTTAAGTCAAAATTTCAAAAAATTTTATCATCTCTTAGCGAACCGTGACAATTGAAAAAAGAAAAAGGAAAATGTCCCCTCAATTTTTTGTAAAGTTGCATCACGACTATAGGCTCCAAAAAAAATTCCAGATAAATTTCGAGTAAAGCGTCTTAAAGCTGGTACTTTTCTATTTAAAATGCACTTTTCAAAATTTTCTTACGATTTTTATGAACCGAGTTATCAACTGTCAAAGCAATAATACCACTTTTGACTTTAAATGCTCATAACTCCTGAAAAGATGATCGTACGACAATTTTCCAAAGTGCATTAGGAAACTGAGAATATTCCCTTTAAAATGCTCTAGTCCAATTTTTTTCTTAAAAACTTCTTTCTTTTGTAATTATTGTTTTAAAATGTCGTCAAAAAACGAACTTTTATCATGTTTTGATTTTTAAACGCCATTTTGTTTAAAATGGCGAAATTATTAATGTTTTTCCGTTTTTCTTCTTTTTTCAATTGTCACGGTTCGCTAAGAGATGATAAAATTTTTTGAAATTTTGACTCAAAAACTAGAATGTACAAGCTTTAAAATGAGCTATCGCTTTTTGAAATCCGATCATTTTTAACGAAAATACAGCGATTTGAAAATCATCAAAATTTCAACATTTTTTTTGTACTTTATTTAATAATAATTTGAATACGTGTCCATTTGTTGACTCCATCATTTTATTTTCCTACACAAAATGGCATTAAATTATTAAAATAGATACAATTGATACTATCAACAGGATTCAAATTAGACTCAGGGAGTTTGAAATAGAGGGGCATTATAAACGTCATACGAAGTACATCCCATGAGGTCGGCTATTCTCAAATCCAATTTGCTGTAATAAGCTGTTGCTTATTTGGTAATTGAATTGTATAGTATTATACATGTGGATTATAACCTTTGAGAAAAATTTAATTTCTTAATGCATTTTTCTTTATTCATAACATTCTCGGATATTCCCATCACTAACGTAAATTCAAAATTACTGTTTTGTAAATAAAGAAATGGAAAAAGTTAGTATACAACTATGAATGTACCTACTCAAAGGAAAACAATTACAACAACAAAGAATGATTTTAAAAAATGAAGCTTTGTGGTTTGTAGATATTTCTTTTCAAAAGATTCTTAATGTTACAAAGAAATAAAAATTGGAGATTCTGTTTCTAAGCTATTAAAATTTTTCTTGCTAAAACGACTTGAATTAAAGAAAAGAAAGGTTATGATTTTAATTTTTTTATATTAGTAAATATACATAGGTTATAGCTTCGTGCTCGACTAAATTCATACACAGTGTAATAGCTATCGTCTGCTATAATTGTTAAGAGACATCCATTGTTGCAATGGTATATTAGAAAAAAATATTTTTCAAACACCTGTCACCGTTGGGACTCAAACCCGAATCTTTCCACGGCGGAAGTTTTTTAGAATATTTTTGAGGTAACTTTTTTACATAGGTACTTACAACTGTAGGTACCTATGTAGGATTACATCATATCCAACATATTTGAATTATTGTTCTTTATTCATATATTATTTCCACTACATGATTATATCTCGGCGAGAAACTATAATTCCTGTACCGGCTATCTTGATTTTCCATGGTTTCCCTCAATTAATTCCAAATAAATATCGAGAGGGTTCCTTATTCGAGACCATAGTCGATTACCTGTCAAACTATGCTCTCACAATTGCCTACCTTATTTAGGATAAGGTATAATTCTTTCATTCGCTCATTGCTATTAATTAATTTGTAGTTTTAAAATTTAAACAAAATACCACTGGAAGTGTGGTAGATGGAAAATAGTAATGATGTGAATGGCGTCTATTATAACACAATATCGACAAAACGGACGTTAAACGCATTATTATTATTATACAAAGTGTAACAAAAAAGATATCTACTACTTCCACGGGTGATTGGTGATTTTTCGTAACTCGTTTTTGGACTCAACGAGATTTCGGTATTTTAATCTCGGTTTCGTTCTGGAATTCGAGATGAGAAAACTTATTCGGCAACAACTTTACAAGAATACACTACGGTATTAAAAATTATCCAGGAATACTCGTATATACCAACATTTCTGTATAGTCTTGATAGTCTATACAAAATATAATAAGAACAACGCAGTAGCTCTAACTTTATTATATGAACTTGTATCGAAACAAACTTGTTGACTATATTACATGATGAGATAACTTCTTTGTTCTTTCAAACTACACACACACGCAAAACACACACATGAATCGCGCATGTGCACAGATATGTATGTATAACGATAACGGGAAATTTTTATAAATGTTATAAAATTACAATAAATTCAATAAAATTTAAAAATCTAACATGACTTTTTGTTATAGTAGCAGAGTTGTTAGACATTTTTGGGTAGGTATTTGAGGCATTGTGAAAAATTGTACAATAATACCTCTTTAATAATTGATGATTTGTCGGGAAAAAGGACTTTTTAAGTAAACACTTATTTGTTATTTATAGCGACGTTTCGTCCCTTGCTTGGAACTTTTTCAAGCTTTATAACTATTAAATGTTTTGATCAAGTAGATATAAAGCTAAAAAACACATGTAAATAAAAATTTGAGTTAAACACTGTTCATCAAAAAGTTTGTAATAATTCCGTTTTTAAAAATAGTTTTATGGTAATATTTTTAGTAATATTCGAATATAAAACACAGAGCTAGCTGAAGGGTAGCGGGGCTTAACCAACCCTCAAATTTTTAAACTTGCAACATTTTTTGCAATAAAAAGCTCTTCAGACATTTTGAAATTTTAATACCTGAAATTTAGTATTTGAGTTCAAAAATAAAAACGCCAAATTTCCTAATCGGGCCTAAAATAGCAGGTGTTTGCAAATTATATTTTTGAAAAATTGCAAAATATATTTGAGGCGCGTTGAAATTTAAGCAGAATAATATTGGGTAACAAAAAATAGATATATTAAAAAAACAGATCGTTTCGGTGGGGACATTCTACCTGTCAGGTGATTAAAAATTTGGTTAAGTCCCGCTACCCTTCATGCAGAATTGTGTTTTGTATTCGGATATTTTCAAAAGGATATTGTTTTTTTCAGTGCCTCAAATACCTACCCAAAAATGTCTAACAGCTCTCGGCTACCAAGCCGAGTGCATAGAGCAGACTGATACTAGTGGTGAAAGTAACGTATCAATATGGTGGAGGTGCAAAGTACGAAACATTCTTTTTACAAATGCAATTAAAGACGGTCGTATTAAGTTTTTGAATGTATTATTGTAAATTATAGATGTTCGGCAGTTAAATTAATTATTATTCAGTAGTGTTATATGATTACGGTCGCAAAACTACTAGGTTATACGACTGTAGGCAATTATATCATGAATACGATCGTTGTTCTCTATATTTTTTCGGAAATTATAGTAAAACCGTAAAACTTATAAAAAAGTTTTTTTTCAATTCATACTTATCTACACTAATATTATAAAGAGGAAAGATTGGTATTTTTGTAAGTTTGTAATGAATAAACTCAAAAACTACTGTGCCGATTTAAAAAATTCTTTCACCATTAGAAAGCTACATTCACCCTGAGTAACATAGGCTATATTTATTGCTAGAAATATTAGGGATTCTTACTAAAACTTTAGTAACGTAACCCAAGGTGTAAAAAAAATGCCATAAAACATCTTTCGTCGCATGCTCTGCGGAAACTATTGATGATAGAATAAAAGTATGTTCTACAATATTAAAGAACATATCAATAACTACAAAAAACTTCGCGATACTATATGTCCAACTATTATCGTTATGTCACAATAACCACTTTTTACATTTTAATAATCTATATAGATAAAAGACGATGTATATGTAATCTATGGACTCCAAACGGGTAGACCATTTTTGATGAAATTTTCAGACAATCTTTAGATTAGCCCAGTGGGTGATCTTCTGAAGTTTGGTAGCGATCGGATCAGCAGAATTTTTTAAATTTCTTTTGGGAAATAAGATTTTTCTTCGATTTTGAACATTCACAAATAAAAGCGATTGAATTCGCGCAAATCCATACACGTTGAGAATTAATAATAATGATTCTCATCTTTTATATCCTATATATTACATTTACACCCGGGCGAAACCGGACTGGGCTGCTAGTGTATAATAAATTTACAGCTTTAAAAAAATGCTACTTAATTTTTTTTTATTTTTTGCCTCAGCACGTTTGACCACAACAAAAAAATAGGTCGAATTTTTCGTGGGAAGCTATTAATATTTTTTTTTTGAAGGGAGGTTTTTTTTTAAATTTGTGTTAAAGTTCCTAGCTTCTAAATTATAATCTGGTATTTGGGACACGCTTAACAATGGCCACACTTCGAATAGCAAATGTTAGATAGTAAACATGACCGTGTATCATTAGCTTTAGCCTGACACAATTTTCCAACAACATAAATGTAAACTTCCTATCTATAAAGGGTTTGTTTTAGCTATCCAAAGTTTTGCATCTAGCGTGAAATTGAACGATGAAATTGCTATCATCTCTACTTATATCAGAGCACATGTGCCGCTGACAAGGAAGAACAACACGCTGCACGTATGATATAAACAAAGATACAAATATTGAACAAATAGATACGGAATTTATATAGCCAGAACCTATTTCTTGTAGACGACGATACGTGTTACGTGTTATAGCTCATTCATGCAGAAGTAGAGCTATTTATAATAAATATGTTGGCATAACTGGGAGACGGAAATTATTGGAGATTAAATGAACACCCAGTCATCACAAAGAATTAAGGAGATGTAAGAAACATTAAAAATGTTCAAAGACAGTTTTACTGTCTCACATACCTATGGTATTTTCCCATTTATACGCAATATATAGACCAGAGTAACTTATTTGCTAAAGACTTCAACGGAATATAATAGCGTTATTTATATTTTACTAGTCGCTACCCTCGGCTCTGCACGCGATTGAGATGAACCACAGCAGCGAGAACAGTAGTGGAGCCTTTGACTCCACCGTATTAGTCAGTGGCGAGTTACAACAAAGTGGATAGCATAAAAATTTAAATTTTAATTATGAAACTAAAAATCAATATTGCATTTGACTATGGGGTAGGCTACGCAACGCTCTACAGCGTGTTAGCTTGATTGCTATAATTTTTCAAGTTTTTTATCCCGAACATTCTGGTCATGATAATGGGACAGACTTATTAAATTGTTGTATAGTCATCGGTCCTTGATAAGTGTGCAAAGTTTCAGTTTAATCTGACGTTTTGAAGTGGGCGAATCTCCCGTTCATAGAAAGCTTTACAAACAAACAAACATATATATGTGAAGCTAATAAAAGCCTGTTAGAAAAATGCCGTCTGTGGTCTCCGCTAGAGCTCAAATCCCTCGATTTATTTTTGGAGTAGAATAGCAAAATCCGTTAGAAACTGAGAACGATTCTAATAATTCTCATTAACTTTTACGCGTAGATAATTTCTCTTAAAAAATGCAGGAATGGGAGTTGTGGGAAACGGTCTAAAATTTAATATGGTAAAAGTACCAAAAGAACTTTCTAAACACATCGTATCGTATTAAATAAATAGGTTTGTAAAAGTAGAAAACGTAAATTTTTCATGCGAAATTATTTAAAAGTGTATATTGTATGTGGGAAAAATATGATACTACGTTACTATATTTTATATTCTCTCTTGTTTCGTCTATACTAACGGAAAAATATTTACTTGGTACAATAAAGAAAAAAAATACTGTATCAATATATTCTAGTATATATGAACACCGATAGCTTATCTGTATAACACCTCAGTAAATTTGATAGACTATACGTTTCTACCTCACTTGATAAAAATAATACCATGAAATTATATTGTTATGAAAACACAAAATAAATAAGTAACATACTGCCCAATTTCAAGTTAATTCACAATAATTATTTTTTCAATAAAAAAAATATGACTTACCTACCGGAAACATTAATTTATCTTATTAGAATAAAATTGTCAACGTACCTGAAAAAAAAAATTAAAATTGTTAGTATTTATTTAAATTTCTAAATCAAATTTAAAAAAAAACCCGGGTCGCAGTGCCAAAACCCTGCCGACAATATAGTGTATTTGCTGATACAGGCAGTGTGGCTTTATTATGCGAACTTAAGTTGGTTTTTGGGTAAAAAAAAATTTTACTCCTTAATACAGCCCTTAAAATATTATTATCAATCGAACCTCTATACCAAATTATATGCAACTTTCAGTACATAATTCACTATATCTGCAAACTGGTGTTTTCATAAAATTTGTAAGTCCGGTCCTGTCGGGCCGATTTTATTAAAATTTTAGGGACACTTTTTAATTACTACCGGAGGGTTAAATTTCAATTTTGAAACGATTCGGAGAATTTTTTCGGTATTTTGGGCCCCAAAAACATTTTTCAACCCCTAAAAACTACCCTTAAAATGGCCCGATTGGGCCCATTTTAAATAGGCTTCGTGTGGTGATGGATTCCAACATGTGTGCCAAATTTCGTTAAAATAAATTAACTTCTTCGAAAGTTATAGCCCGCACACATATATACCTATATATATATATATATAAATATATATATATATACAGGGTGTCTCACCGAACGTTGGCTAACATGGGTAACTTTGTTATTAGTGGAGATAGAAAGTTGGTTAAATGGGCAAAGTAGTGCAGAAAATTGGGCTCATTAACATCCCGTCGACAAAATAATTGAATTTTGACACCCTATGAATTTATTCAGAAAATAGTGAAAATTGCCATTTATGAAAACTGGCCATAACTTTTTTATTTATGAAGATATTTGAAAATTTCATTAACCATTTTTTGATAACTTTTTAAGGTCTTTTTAGTGGCGTAGGTTTAATTTTTTTATTTCCACTACATAATGAGATATTGACATGAACTTTGGTTTTTCTTATGGACGGCATTTTTGATTTTCAGATATTCGAATTCTACTTATTTTTCTGAATAATTTGACATCGCATATCCTATATCTAAACCAATCAGAAGCTACAAAACTGACAAAAATAGCTTTTTGGCGTTATCAAAGTGTGCCGTGTAAAACGAAATTTGTTGAAACAAATACATATCGACAGGTTAACAATCTGTCGAGCTATCGCTACAGTTATGCCAATTCATTTTGTTTGATTTACTCTGTAAGATGGCTCAAGCATTCTCAAATTTGGAGAAACAGGCTATTTTTGCGCATACATTCAGCGTAACAAAAATACCACGTGGGCTCAAGCACAATACTTGAACCTTTATCCAGAAAGGCGACAGCCTTATTCAATAACTTTTAGGAACTTAAATAGAAATTTAAAGGTATACGGTTCATTTTCAAAGAAAAAAGGCAACATTCAACACTGTGAAGAAGAATTAGGTTTAGCAAACGTTGAAATTAATGGAGAAAAGTTCCTAAAAGTTATTGAATAAGGCTGTCGCCTTTCTGAATAAAGGTTCAAGTATTCTGCTTGAGCCCACGTAGTATTTTTGTTACGCTGAATGTATGCGCAAAAATAGCCTGTTTCTCCAAATTTGAGAATGCTTGAGCCATCTTAGAGAGTAAATCAAACAAAATGAATTAGCAAAACTGTAGCGATCGCTCGACAGATTGTTAGCCTGTCGATATGTATTTGTTTCAACAAATTTCGTTTTACACGGCACACTTTGATAACGCCAAAAAGCTATTTTTGTCAGTTTTGTAGCTTCTGATTGTTTTAGATATAGGATATGCTATGTCAAATTATTCAGAAAAATAAGTAGAATTTGAATATCTGAAAATCAAAAATGCCGTCCATAAGAAAAACCCAAGTTCATGTCAATATCTCATTATGTAGTGGAAATAAAAAAATTAAACCTACGCCACTAAAAAGACCTTAAAAAGTTATCAAAAAATGGTTAATGAAATTTTCAAATATCTTCATAAATAAAAAAGTTATGGCCAGTTTTCATAAATGGCAATTTTCACTATTTTCTGAATAAATTCATAGGGTGTCAAAATTCAATTGTTTTGTCGACGGGATGTTAATGAGCCCAATTTTCTGCACTACTTTGCCCATTTAACCGACTTTCTATCTCCACTAATAACAAAGTTACCCATGTTAGCCAACGTTCGGTGAGACACCCTGTATATACATATATATATAAACATTTTTAAAAATGGTGGCAAAGTGTTTAGGAGGTTATGAAACGTCGAGAAATTTTGGTCCGACCCCTAGGTCCCGCCATCCGACCGACGCCAATAGTGTATGTTGCAATACACGAATAAGATTGTTTGACAAGATAATAAAAATTACAATAATGATGCTAACTATTTTTTTTAAATATCTATCCGAATTTTTAAACAGAAAAATGGTTCTTTTTCTTGAACAAACAGAGAGGTTTAATTCGAGGCATAATTTTCTAAACATTAATTTTCTATTATTTTGTTAAGATGAAGACGTTATATAAATAGTGGAATTTCGAGAAGCAAGGTTATTTCTAAATAAATATATATATATTTATTTTATAACTTTTTTCTAAAAGTATTAAAATCCTTATAACACTCGTTATTTATTATTTGACATCCCTCAACATAACTTTCCTTTATTTTTATTTTTTTATTGTAGATTATAGACACTCGACAACTTAGATCATTAGCGTTCTAATTACATCAAATAACATGATCGCTTAAAACTAAACGACATCACAAAACATCTATGAACAAAGGCAGGATTCGTGCTAACGACAGTCCGGTTAAAGAAGCCAGCACGCTAACCACTAGATCACACTATCCTCTGGGTAAATGAAAGATTTCTTATAAAATATTATACATGTCGATAATATTCACATTTTTTTTTTGTTCACTGAATGATCGACTGTGGGTTTAGTGCAATAGGGATGTTGACTATTTTTGGGAAAGTGTTTTAAATCGTGCATAATTACATAATATTGCCACAAATATTTATTATTTTTATTTAAATACAACTCAAGCCTTAAAAATCATGTATTTTAAATCCCGTTTCAAATTTCGGTCCAAAACGCCAATACTAGTCGCGTGACGTCACTTGTTCATACCAAAGGAGGCTCAAAAGTTTACACGGGAGCTACCATCCTATAGATGCGTATTCTGTGCTCATAAACGTTAGTAAACTGAGGTGATGAAAAGTTGTTTCGTAGTCGTTGCTATAGTTACATGTAATTTGACGTTTCCTATAAACAAATAATAATAAATTACAGACTAAATATTAACCAAACAATGAAGTTTTTCCGACAGCGACTAAACATATGACGTCATGCGCTCTGATTGGTGTCTGTTGTCACGTGACTTGAGAGTGATTTTATTAGGTTTTATTTATTAAATATGAATTAAATTCCTTAAAAATAAGGAAAAATATAGTGTTTTTTAGTATTTCTATCATAGAAACTACCACTTTTCGTGAAAATTATGTTTTTATTTGAATACAGTCAACATCCCTATTATAGTTAGACTTTGGCGAATATTTCCGATAGTTCGGCAGGTGGTTGTAACGTCTATGTTTCACTGATGACAGATGACAGAGTGAAGCCACAGCGATGGCTTCTCACACATCAAGAGAGTGAAGTTAGATAACACCAACTGTGCTCCACAGGTGGCGTTGGTTGGGATGGGGTTATACAAGGAGGATATTGGTGCAGGGAAAAGGGAATGAGATATCGCGCCTGTCAAAATGTCCTCTGCGCCAGTGATAAATGTTCAGGTGGATTTTACACGGCTGCAACGAATTATACATTAAATAAGTTATTTATCGTCCCGTGTATCTCGACACAGATCATTGTAAACCAGCGATTCGAAAACTATACGAGTTATAAACAATTTCAGAATGAACTCAGAACGCTCTGAATTTAAGCCAAAAATACGACTTCGGTTGATAGACATATTCGTCAACATTTTTCAAAAATCTTTGTCTATAAGAAAGATCGACAAATCGACAAATCTAGGTTTTTGTAATTTATGTAAGATTTACTAGAAAAAAGTTGGCATTAAATTGTGCCTAAAATACACGTTTTCAATTTTACACTACGATCTTATTCGTACTTATTTCACAAAATTGTTCCATCACAAACCTAAAGTGACTCTTCCTTTTCCGGAAAAGTTTTTTAAATCTTCAAAATATTTCCAAAAATAAGAGTAATCAACTGACAGCGGCACGCTTTCAACAGCATTTGTTAAGCCTCGTAGTGTGGCACCAGCACAAACTGTGTGAAAGTGACCCAATACTGTTAAAAACAACGTTCAAGCATGAAAGGTCCGTAGATCAGTTCCACAAGATAAGTTGGACGCATAAAATAAATACGTAAATTAAAAAAATATTCACAAGAAAATACATTTAAAAATAAAAAAAGGCATTGATTCACGGTGCACTAGAGAAAATCACAAATCATTCATGAACGACATACCTCTATCATCCTAGTAAAAGTACATAATCAAGAAAGGTAAGACCTCGCTTAACGCTGTTTCAGTATTACGCGGTTTATAAAAAAACAAGTTTAGCCACTGTAACGTAAATTATGGTTCAGTTTATACAAAATGACGCAAATGTTGATAGAAGTTCATAAGCAAGGCGAAGTGTCATTGATGCAATATCTTGCTATCGACAACAACTTGCTGAACGAAAAAGGCAAACGACATTAGACGACTTCTTCACGAAAAACAAAAAATGTCAAATGGGGAACATTCCCCATCACAAGCATCTCTTCCCACTCAATTTGATTTTCATAAAATGTTTTATGAATAAAAATCGATATTAGTAATTAATATATCTCTATTTAATGTGATAAAAAAATATTTAACAACAAATGTTACAAAATTAAACAATAAAAAACTAACAAGTTTTCTTATTCTCGATTCTGTTTCACTTATGCCTCTCATCTACGTATTAAGATGAACTCGTTTAGCACTGTTTTGTATAGCGCAGGAACTTATTGGAACGTATCTCTCGCGTTAAGCGGGATCTTACTGTACTTTTCAATACTAATATCTTTGACGCCAATAGAAATAAGGGACGTAACATGTGATTTTACGCCAGAGATTAAAAAAGCGTGTTAAAAATACTTTTGAACCACTGGAATACAACATCCCGTTTTATTCATAAATCAATTCTCAAGTGAGGTAATTATTGTTTCAGCGTCTTGTGTAATTCTATTACTATTACAAGGACCTTAAACTATAAATTAAATTTTTAATTCCAGTGGGATGCAAATTTCCGAAAACATTTTTAACAAGTTATGTTATTTAGATCACAAAACAAAAATATGAGATTATAAGCGTGAATTATCTATAAGAATCTTAATTAAAACTCGTGTTTTTTTAATCATCACAATAATATATACTTTGTCAACTTTTAATACAGAAAGACTAAAACACGCTTTTATGAACTAAGAAATGCACAATAATTTGATAGCAAAATTAGCTTTACTGTAAAGCGTGGAGCGCTTAATATCTGTAATACATTTTTCATTTACAAGTTAATAATAAACGAAAAGCTATCATGAACACTTAAGTACATAGCACTCTACGTTTTTTACAGTAAAAATAATTTTGTTGTCAAATTCTTTGGCACTTTTTAGTTCATAAAAACGTGTTGTTTTAGTTTTTTTTAAATCCTAATTTTTTGATACAAAAAATAATACGTGTACAATGCCCCTAACTTTTGTGTCACATTGTAAACATGTTTTCAATGTCTCGTCTTGCCTCAATCTAATTAAATTAACTTATGGCCATGTTTAAGATGTAATTTTAAACTCTCTCGCATCGACTTACACCTAATGATGTTATATTCATGTATTCGGTGACGTCACTACGTATATCCGTTAAATAAGTATATTATGATGTAATATATATTCATTAGACTTGATGATGTCAAATAAAAATTAATCATCCGAATTGAATTGGAAGTAATTTGTCAATTAAAAACTCAAAGACAATATTAAAAAAGGGACTATATCGACTAATTATTTTCGCTTTAATAAATTAGAAATAAATTGCTTATAAAAAATCGTTGAGATGAGGGCAATTTAATTTCGATTAAAACAATTTCATTGTATGATGTTATTAGCGAAAATAGTAGTTTGTATACTAGAACATGAATGCAGTTATTACGTGCGAGTTATTCCGTCCTGTGTCGCTAGTATAACCTACTTTGTTTTATGAAATAACTATTTTGACGTTATCAGAAAAAAATGAGACGTGTCATCTATGAATATAAAATAAAACTATACAGCATCGAAGTCAGCTTTATCGACGATTTCAACCTTGTCGATATAGTATATGGTGTTTTATGTTCACTGCATGTAGCGCGCGAAACTTCCGCAACATCGTAGTCGCATGCTGCGTTCGTAACTTCCGTAGCAGAGAAAATTTTACCCTCAATGCGCCTAATGAAGCATAACTTCAATAATTAGTAATAAAAAATGCAAACTAGACCACGGCCTTCAGTTGCTTCTGCTACCATAAAAGTGCAAAAAAAAATAAACAAAAACAAAACACAAAGTTAAAGTGATTATTTATTGCTATTTAATAAATTAACCACCAAGCAATTCAATTATTTGTCGTCTTCCAGCACGATAGACCAATAAACTATTTATAAATTTCTTTTTTTCGTATCTCTGTAGTAGTAAACATAAGTGATAAGTCAATAATAAATCTCAGGTATTTGGATTAATAATACAAAACAATCGTGTTATTGTTAATCTTGCTACGTTTCGACTACATTATTTAGTCGTCGTCAGGCTCTGAAACATACATATATATACAAATTCAATTATACTATAATAAGTAAAAAATATATAAAAAAAATTGTAAATTATTACCATAACTAATAAATGAAATAATCAATCAAATGATTTATGTTTAAAAATTTATAATATTGAACACACATTGTATTTAAAATTAATTAATCGAAACGTAGCAAGATTAACAATAACACGATTGTTTTGTATTATTAATCCAAATACCTGAGATTTATTATTGAATTATAATAATAATTTTGGATGCGATATAATGTCTAATAAGTGATAAGGTATTTGTATGTATTAAAAATAACTATTTTATAGGAAGTATGTGCAAAAAAATACTCGTATGACTTTTAAAAATACGCTGACCCCGTTTTAAACATACTGTCACATCTCTTCGAAATAGCTGATGACCTCAGTTGTTGAGTGTCTATAATCTACAATCTCTCTCTCTCTCTTCGGAATAATTCACCAGTGCAGATAATCTTCAGTAATTAGTTGTCCACAACCGCAGTGAAACCTTATTATTCCAATTCAGGCAGATAGACAAGACTGTTGTTGTTGTTGTTGAGAACAAGTCACATTAATTATGCACTTTAATTAAACAAGTCGGTACGGCTCTGGTATAGCCCTCAGGTGTGGTGCACCGGAGCAATGCACTCAGTGCAGTTAGTGCAGATATTATAGTTATATATATTTGTGTACACTGATTTTCAATGTTTTATATAATATGCTAGTACTAAGAACTGAGTGAGTTGATGCACATTTTTTTTTTGGTTAAATAATAAATACATTTTATTTTATAATGTTGGTAAATTCGTGTCCATAATTTTAATGAAGTTGGAATCGTAGGGAATTGGACAGTTTATAAAAAGAATTAACTTTGATTAAGTTGAACATTTCGTTACCAATTGCAACTTCCTCAGCAACTATATTTAAAAACAAACAACAAAATATTTACTATTTTGTATTTTGTTGTTTGTTGAACGTTTCGTTGCTAATTGCAACTTCCTCAGCAACTATAGCTGAGGAAGTTGCAATTAGCAACGAAACGTTCAACTTAATCAAAATTAAATCTTTTCATAAACTGTCCAATTCCCTACGATTCAAACTTTATTTTATAAGTTCTAGATTTTTTTCGAGTTTTTATTTAACTTCACATGTTTGTCAGTCAGTTAGTTTGGGTCAAATCTTGCAAGTCTATTTTGTCCCAGTTCCAGTATTAATTACTTTGAAATTTGGTACACTTACCTTATCAATGACAATTAAATTATCTGATAACCATTTGATAGATAGAGATAGATTGTAGATTATAGATGCTCCACATCTGAGGTCATCAGTAACTTTTTAACAGCCTATGGTAGACGTAGTTCCTTTGGATTCATTTAGGTTGGCAGGCGGTTATTATGATAATCTGTTAATGCTATGTGCTTACAGAGAAGATAATTAAAACAAAAATAATAAAATATACGCTAAAAACCTTTTAAAAACAAGCTTTTATTCAAATGTACTAAAACAACGAAAATGACAAACAAATAAAATAATTTTTTTTTTATAAATATTTTAGAGGAATTAGGATCAATGAAATTAAAAGACAAATTATTATTTCACAACGTTTCGTATTAAATCAATACGTCATCAGGTGATCTAAAATAAATTCCTCTAAAATATTTATAAATTATTAACATCAAAAGGATCTGATATATACATTATTTAAAATAATTTTATCATTGTTAACCTATCCGAAAAACCTGTCGCGAGATATGTTCATAAAAATTCATAATTTCAACTTCTTGAGAAAAACTTTTAGGCGAAGTCAACAATGACAGAATTGATTTTATTTGTTTGTTTGTTATTGTCTTCGATTTAGTATATTTTAATAAAAGCTTGTTTTAAAAACATTTTTAACCTATATTTTATATTTACTAAAGTTTATACGTTTTTAAAGCGTATAAGAAAATAAAACTAGTTTGTGTGTGTGAGAGAGAGATAGAGTTAATACACACTTTTTCCAATAGAGTAGGACGGAGGTAATAAATGTCAATGTTCATATACGTAAGACGGTAGCAGTTTTCGGGTAAATCACTATATTTATTGTCACAATACTGGTACAAGTTCGGTGAATCAATTCGCCGCCTCCCGAAGTCGAACGACAACATCGTGTTTTTATTGTATAATTCCGACATAAAAGTCTCCGGAATACAGACATTAAACCGGATTGTGTCTGATTCCGGGCGACGAATGTAGCTGTCAAGGATGAACGATACACAGCGCCAAGGATGGACGAACTATTATAGTTTATTTTTAATGTGGAAGGAAAGTTTGATTGAGGAACAGTTGAAAAAAAGAAGCTTTACCGATGTTTCGCTTGTGGCCTACGTTTCGGAAAAAATATTTCCATCTTCAGGGCCTCACCCTTTGACTAGCCTGAGGCCCTGAAGATATCATAAATATTAAGAGCACTGTGGTTGGAACAATAAAAATAAAAGAATAGTTACTTCTTACCACAACAGATTTATTAAGTGGATGTACATTTCGAGAGCTAAGCTCCCATCTTCAGCAAAACACTAAACTGAAGATGGGAACTTAGGTCTCGAAATGTACATCCACTGAATAAATCTGTTGTGGTAAGAAGTAACTATTCTTTTATTTTTATAGTTTATCAGTCTACTTGCACTTCCAATTTATTTTTACAAAAATTAACAGTCATTTAATAAAAATATAAAACCTTATGGATTAATATAATCCATAAGGTTTTATATTTTTATTATATGATTGTTAATTTTTGTAAAAAAAAAAAAATTTTTTCAGAGCTTGAAAAAGTCTTGATTGAATAAAGACGAAACGTTGCAACCAATGAGTGTTTAAATTGATTTATTTTTATTCCAATTACCCGTGAAACTGATTTCTATTATAAAATAGAACACTTAATTACTTTCCTAAATTTCCTGTAAGGAGTAGGGTTCCTTATTTATTACATACTCTTTTAGTGCTTTCTTAAATTTTAATACATTTTTTTCAATTTTTATGTGTCATTTTTATGTGCCATCAAAGATGAGAATCAGTATCATAAAATTCTAAACGTGTATTGAATTTGCGTGAATTCATTCGCTTTTAATTGTGAATGTTCAAAAATCGAGGAAAAATCAAAATTGACAAAAAACAAAAAAAAAATTATGTTGAGCCAATCGCTACCAAACTCACAGGATCACCCGCTGGGCTAATCTAAAAATTGCCTGCATAATTTTTTCCTCAACGTGCCAAAAGAAGTATAACTTGAAAAATGATAGTATAAATAGTACTGAAAAATCATTATAGCTCTGTGTGAAGTATCCCTTAGTAGATTTCACATAAAGAGCTTTATAAAACTTCAATCGTTTCATCCTATATTTATAGTTCCGTACGGAAATAGATTTTGGGAAGCGAATATTTTTTGGAAATACATTTATTAAGTAATATGTTTTGATTTCATTAGGTGCGCGTTTCTTCTCTTTTTTACTTCAACGCCTCAACATAAAAATGTCTCTTCTTACACGCTATACGAGCTCCTAGCAGTTCCGTCGGTAGAATCAGTGGCGGTCGTATTATTTTATCTCGCTTATTTATTAAATAGAAATATGCAATCAGAATAATATTTAAAATATCATCGTGCAAAGAAGTCCTTGTAACCAACAACATTCTAACATTGCTAAGTATCTACATAAATCTTATTTAAGTCTATGTAAAATTGAACTTAAATAATTTTCCGATTAATCTGATAGTACGTATGTATAGAACAACCGACAAGTGCCGTTCGCGATATTCAATTATAATTTTAGGAGTAATTATGAACTCGAATCAATCTAAAAAATGTTCCGTTCTAAAGAACAAAATCTCTCCTTTTCAAAAGATTTTTAATTTGAATGAATTTCGTGCGAAATTAACATAGATATGAGTTCTTGTCATGCGCGAGAATCAATTCGACTCCAAAATTTGAGAAAGTATGCAGATCATCGGCTCAACCCATCTCACTAATTGATCTTAAATACGTGTTTTAATTTTCGAGCCAAGCTTACTTAAAATCGATACGATTGGCTATTTCGCAAAATGTACCCATTAGAATTGAGAATACCTGGTGTATAAAACATCTACTACAGCTGAACCTCGATTATTCGTCAAGGGGCTGAAGGGACGGAAGAACTTGACGAATACAGGAAATAAACGAATAATATAGGTTCGTAAATCATACAACATTTTCTATTCGTTTTATAACAGATAAAAGTATGTAGTACATGCTGCATTATATTATGACATGTTAACATTACATTTTAAAATAATCTGTAACTTTTATTGTTGTTTTATTATTTCTTATGTTATTTTATCGCTCTCTATACTTCACAATAATCCAGCAGTTGTCCACTTACATTGTTTCTTTTACATAATAGGTGTACAGTCAAAGCCCTCTAAGTGCACGCTCTCTAAATGCACACGCTCTCTTACTGCACACGAACTCGCCCTCTAAGTGCACGTTCCCCAGCCCCCACTTCGAATAATCTGCGACCAATCACGTGCGACCGTAAGCGCGCTATTTTCAAACTTTCCATTTCCATCATATTCATAGAGTTTTAGAGATATTGTTTATAGCATCTGATTGAATAAAGATAGCTATAGGATTTAGAAGAGTGGGGAAGTGTGCACTTAAAGGATGGGCTCGGTTCCGAGCTGTGCACTTAGAGGGCTTTGACTGTACTCCCATTCAAAAGGTGTTAACACGTTATCTGAATTTGACAATTGTTAAGCCAAATGCATTTTTCATTATCGGTTTTTGTATATATTTTCTTTTTGTGTCTTAAAATGAATTAGTTTCAATATAAAAACATATAAATATCTTTCGGTTCTAGCTCTCGCCTAAATTTGAATCTTGTCGTGGAATGTATTGCTAGTCCGTTTGTTATATTAATATAAGCGTAAAGGTGGCGGTTCGCGCCGCGACAGAGACAGATCGAGACCGGAGACAGAGACTGGAGACCGAGACCGTTACTTGACCTTAGGTTTTCTATGTGTGTCAGTTCGCGAGCGAGACCGAGACAGGAGACCGCGACGCGAGACAGAAGACCGCGAGACGGTCTCTACCCCGGACTAGTACTGTCTCGCGTCTCGCTCGAGACGCACGTGCAAAATTGTGAAAAATGACGTCATTTTCTGATGAAAACACCGATAAATTGATTGAAATGATTAGACAACATCCTGCGCTATTTAATTCTCAACTTGACGCATACAGAGATGAAAATTTGAAGAATAATATGAATAAGAATTATATTAATAATATGAATATAATAGCAAGTCATCGTCTTCTTCTTCTTCCAATAGTAACTTCATAACTGAATGGCTTTCCATTACGCTGTGGATTAATAATTTTCCAGAACACGACACGATTGACTCTAACGACTCAACAAAACTGAATGAACAGAGGTCTTTGGTCTCGGTACACAACAGACCACCGGAGACGGAGACATTTGTCTCGGTGTCCCGTCTCTGTCTTCGGTCTCGGTCTCCTGTCTCTGTCGCGGCGCGAACCGCCAACTTAATATGTGGAAAACCTATATTTACTCTAATATACCAAATATGTAGTACCGAACTATAATTATGTATGTTGTATTCTTGGCTTTTTTTTTTGTTTGTTTGTGAATGTTTTCAAAAACGGTTACTTTTTGTATTTACTAAATAAAATTATAATATGTCACGATGGAATGTAAATTTTGTTCATTTCAACGACTTTCTCCGTTCTGTTATACAGTCAAAGCCCTTTAAGTGCACAGCTCGGAACCGAGCCCATCCTTTAAGTGCACACTTCCCCTACGATCTTTTTCATCCCCACTCTTCTAACTCCTATAGCTATCTTTATTCAATCAGATGCTATAAACAATATCCTAAAACTCTATGAATATGATGGAAATGGAAAGTTTGAAAATAGCGCGCTTACGGTCGCACGTGATTGGTCGCAGATTATTCGAAGTGGGGGCTGGGGAACGTGCACTTAGAGGGCGAGTTCGTGTGCAGTAAGAGAGCGTGTGCATTTAGAGAGCGTGCACTTAGAGGGCTTTGACTGTAACAAGAATAGCCATGTTAACCAACGTTGCCCGGGACATTCTATATACAATTAAGTATGAGCAAGTAAAAAGAAGAAAAAACAATCCTAACAAAATAAATTTCATAATTCGAAAAAAACGTACATTGTAAGGAAAACGTGTGTTAATGGAAACGCCATAATTTTACTTAAATAGAGACGTAAAATTTTAAAAATAACAAACACAAAAATTAAATAGAACGTTATTTTAAACTGGAAAAAATACGTGGAAACTGTATACATAAGAAATTACTTATAAGATACCTTCCATACCTTCCAACTCAGGTTTTCAAGGAAGAGTGTGTTTTCTTGAATAAAGTACAGTTTTAATCCTTGGAGTTGGTTACAAACGCAAGTATCAATTAAGTAATGATATCAAATTTTATAGTGTTTTATTACGAATCCTACTTAACTGTTGTATCGTATAATAAATATATTCTATTCTATTCTGTTTTATTCTATTCTATTTATTTTATCCAATTATAATGATCATATTTATCTATTCATAAAAATATAAAATAAATAAAACACAATAAAATTTGATTTAATCAAGACGAAGTCTAAATACGTTTGATCACAACGAGATTGGAAATTATATTGTATACTTGTTTGTTTTTTAAGCATTAAAACAAAACAATATTGTGGTCGACAATGCATTTGTGTTATTAATACATAGTTTTCTAATAAATAATTTGTTGATTTAACATGTCATAACATATTTAATACAAACCCCCATGTCCTGTTACTTTCGACCCACAACGTGTTACTTGCGGTCTGCCTTCGTGGTAGAAAATAACAACTCACGAATTTTTTAAAAGTCTCTGTGATTCATACAAAATACACAATAATAAGATAAATCAAGAAACTAATGTAAAGAGCATGAACGGAAATAATGTATGACTATATTAATTTCATCAAAATAGTAACACCTAACCATAAACCAAGGTAAAAGTACAAAATGTTACTTTTGTACCCGCTTTCCCCTATTAATGTTGTCTCAAATAGATCCAACAGTAAAAACAAAGGTAATATTAAAATTACATGTTTGACTCCGCCACTGGGTAGAGAGTTTCACCATAGCGACTAGCAAGTCCGGTTAACTTCCCGATAACGGAGGATGGGCGAGGTTGCGTTCCCATAACTTCACATAATATGTAAATACGCAGCCCCTTTTACACATAAACACGTAGAGTGTCGAGATATTGAATGTTATTATTGAATGTGACACAAGCAACGTATTTTCATGAAACCATATACCTATATTAATGGTTCAGTATTTTAGAATTGGCCATCTATACTTCGGAACATTATTGCTGAAATATATCTTCTTATTGAGACTTATGTCGAGATCAGTGATGTCCAATCGAATAGCGCGAAAGGAAACAAAATACAATGTAAACGTTTTCTTGTGAAGTTAAGTACGTAATAAATAATCGATTTTTGAGTGGAGTAAACTCTACTTACTGAAAACAGCATAATCGGACCATTTTATGGGATGTAGAGGTTGAACATTATTTTGGGGTGCATAAACTCCGGAAGTATTCTCGGAATCATTTCAAAGTTAAAATTTAACCCTTTAGATTAGATTAGAAAAGAGGGCGAGAGGGTTTTATTCCTCGTCAACACTGCGACCTTGATAGATCTATTGTGTAGCCCTGACTCATTTATATCTCTATGAGATTAAGGCTTTTGATAAAGCTTAATATTGCTTTGAGATCTGTGTCCCATACCTGATCAGGTGTTGGGAATGGATTATTGAGGTGACGGAGTCTTCGCTTCATTTACAAAACAGATGCTCCGATGTTTCAGGAGGCTCCAGACAGAAGCGACATGACTCGATGTCTATTACGCCAATTTTTTTAAGGTGATACCTCAAAGGGCACTGACCTGAAAAATACCCTGCAATTATTCAGAGCTCAGATTTCTTTAAGCGTAGAATTTTATCCGCTTTGTCATTTTTAGGTTTAATGAAGATCTTCGCTTGACGAAGACCTTGGGAGCTTTCCCAGAACAGGGAATATTGTTTATTTTCCTATGTGGCAAGAGCCGTTCTAAGATAACATTTTGATGTACCACAGTAGGGCTCCGGTCCTATAAAGGGCGATTCCGAACCCTTTTTAGCAATTTAACCCTTTAGTAGGAATTACAATGTGGCGTTAAAATTAAAAAAAACTGGATTTACAAATTTTATGAAAACTTGTTTGCAGATAGTGAGTTATTTACTGAAATGTGTATTTAATTTGGTGTAGATGTTCGATTGATAATAATATTGCAATTAATAAAATGTTATGTTAAAAGGTGTCTTAAGGAGTTAAATTTTTTGTTTTGTCCACGCAATGAAGTTTGCCTGTACTAGCAAATACACTATATTGTCGGCAGGGTATGCCACTGCGACCCGAGTTTATTTTCGTCTTCCCTTCAAAACATTAAATGTATACCTACATTTTTTATGAAAAGAAATTAAATGAAATTTTTTTGCGCTTAATTACAAAAATTCATTTTATTTGAGAAAATTAAATCCGAAGCCGCAGTGTGTATATTTACATATAAAACGTGTAATTTTCAAAGTCAAATAGAGATACAACGACAATTTAAAAGTGTAAAAAATAAAAGTAAGTGGCGGACTGCAATCAAAAGACAGTCAGCGTGGTTCAACTGTTCTGTTGACTCGTTGAGACGTGGACCAATGACAAGGGAAATACGACAGTGGCGGAGTTAACAAATGAAGTTATAAAAATAGGAAATATAAAAATATTTTTTTGTAATATTAATATCTATTATGTGTTCTCCGTGCAATATAGTAAGTCTGTCCGAATACTGGTCGAGTGTTTTGCAATTTGAGTTTCAAATCGATTTAGTATGCGATTTTTGTGAAATCGGTTTGCAATCGATTGAATTGAAAAAGATGGTTGCAATAGAATTAAAAGTTCAAAAAACTAAAACAACACGCTTTTAGGAACTAAAAAATGCTAAATAATTTGACAACAAAATTAGCTTTACTGTAAAAAGCGTGGGGTCTGCTTAAATTTTCATAATAGCTCTACGTTCACAATTAACTTGTAAATGAAAAATGTATCATCGATTTTAAGCACTCAACGCTTTATACAAAAAAACTAATTTTGTTGTCAAATTAGTTTGCGTTTTTTAGTTCATAAAAGCACTGTTGGTTCTAATTTTAATTATAAGACTAAAAAAATATTGTATTTGACTATGATGTAGGTAACTCAACATACGTCACTGTACAGCGTGTTAGCTTACTTGCTGTAATTTTTCAAGTTCTTTTATCCTGAAGATCCTGGTCAGGATAATGGGACAAACTTATTAAATTATTGTATTGTCATCGGTCCTTGATAAGTGTGCAAAGTTTCAGTTTAATCTGACGTTCTGAAGTAGGTGAATTTCACGTTCAAAAATTCCATTACAAACAAACAAACTGGCGAAGCTAATAAAATCGTGTCTAAAAAATCGCTATAACATGCAACTGAAATTGCTTCTCGATCTGTATATACGGTCGCACACAACCAGTTGGAAACCAGTTTCAATTAGGTCGTGTTCGTGTCGATTCATGTGCAGTTTCTCATTTTGTAACGCCGGAAAGGTCTCTGAACTTCGTGAAGCGATTTGAAACAACTGCAAAACAGTTGACCCGTTTGCGAAGGGCTTAAGTTTGACGAGTCGTCTCTGGTTGACATAAAACCACAATGAAAGAAATGAAAGAAAAATAAAAAAAGTTCACGCAAAGATAAATACTCTACAGCTGGAAGTCTTTTTCTTCTTTTCATATTTTCTAAAAAAGAAAACTTTTTAGTGAGCAATTTTCCTTCTTTATATTGTTGTACATTCTTAACAGGATTAATTGTAAAGAAAAAATTATCCGAGCTTAAAAAATCAACAAAAGAATTGTTCCATCGCTTCGTCCTTTGAATTTTACGGTTTTGTGAGTAAAATAACCTCATCAAGTGTTAAGAACACCGCACAGTAAACTCTTAAATGGATAAATCAAACCCCTTTCATTATTTATTTGTGAACAATCAATTATAATGACGCTGCGTCGATGTATCAAATGGATTTTAAAAACGTTTGATAACTGGTAAATTTTAAGTCCAAACGAACTGTTAAGTTTGCCGTGCCCCTAGTCCCCACAGAGTTAGTGTGATTTCTATTTTAAAGACCCAATGTCAAAATAATGTAAGACCTAAGCTAAATGTAATAATCAACCAAATAGTGAAGTAATAAAACGATATTAAAAATCGGTTCTATGCCACTTTAGTTCTAACTACCCAAAAATATGATATAGGTGCATAAAAATAGAAATAGAATCTTTGCCTGAACCCTTTTGACTATTATGTAATATTCTTTCGCAATAGTTTAGCAGCATTTTTTATAGATACTCTAAATTTTTAATTTTCCTTACCCGAGAAAGGGTCAAAATTTCAGACAACAGCAAATTTTCAACTTTATAGGTAGTTATCAGAAAATTATACATAATTTATAATAATACTTCAAACCAAACAGTCAATCTAACAAAAAATGTTATTTCCTCAAAACCGAAATGATTCATGCAAAGTGGAGGAAATCATACTTAAGCATGGTATTTAACGCTTTGTCAGTGCTTAAAGCATTATTACAAGCACTAAGTACTCAGCGCTGTCCAGTTCTGTTACTATACCGGGTGTTTTTTTTTTCAAAACTTTGAATGGATTTTTTATTGATACACCGGTTGAATCAAAAAAAGTTTTAGGCAAAAGTTGTTGGGTTTTGAGGGGGAAATAATTTACACGTAATACCAACCCACTCCCCCCACTCTCGGCAGGGGGAGGGGGTAACTTTTGTTTTTTAAATGGAAACTCCCGATTTTTGTGATTAAATTAAATTAAATTAAATTTTTAAGTTGTTCATTTTTACACAAAACAAAATTTAATCATAGAAATCGGGGGTTTTCATTTAAAAAACAAAGTTACCCTTTCCCCCTGCCGAGGGGTGGGGGGAGTGCGTTGGTATTACGTGTAAATTATTTCCCCCTCAAAACCCAACAACTTTTGCCTAAAACTTTTTTTGATTCAACCGGTGTATCAACAAAAAAATCCATTCAAAGTTTTGAAAAAAACTCCTGGTATGTATTTCTAATATGACAAGTTTCAGCCAAGTGACGTCGATAATTACGAGATTTGTATAAATACGAAAGAGAAAAATATTTTTATTTTATATTTATTACAGCTCTGTGAAACACATTTTCGCCACACCTTTCATGCAAAATACCAAGCTAGTTGTAAGTATAATAGAGGTAAGTTCTTTTTCACGCTGTGCGATTTTCCTAACCGTTATATTTCTTGGAGCGTAAGTTTTCATCATCAAATCAGAATCTCGTTTATTTTCTATGTTGACAACAGTGTATGTATTGTCTAATAATGTACGTAGGTTGAGAGCAAATGTGTATAAATAAACATGATATTAAGACTTAAAACTGTAATGTATGCATTTGCCTGTGTTACATATAAAATTATTTACTGTATAGTTTGAGTTGTTTGTACATGTGGGGCTTGGGTTGTATCTCATACGCTATAACACGTACAGTTCCGGTCAGAAGTCAGAACTTGTCGATTTTCATCTTAAACATATTTTACAAACTAGTTTCACTCATCTGTAAGTATGAAATTGTGTAATGCATTTTTGATCCACTTCCATTTAACATGATATTTTGCAGTTGTATGTAGTTCCCATGATAATATAAAGTGAATTTTGAAGACAATAATATTTTTGCACACCCCTTGCAAAAAATGTGCTTTTCATTGGTGTATGGCGGTCGTAACATGATCAGTTTAACACTAGTGCGTATAGTAAAAAAATGTATGCGATCTAACCAAGTCCACAGTAATTTTCGCCACCCCCTAAGTCTACCAATAAAAAAATCTAATAGAATATCCTCTTAGGTATACTGATTTCTATCAATTCGATGAACGTGTATGTCACTAAAAAAAAAAATCATATCTATTTTGAAATTAAAAAAAAGAAAAAAAAGTCCTAACTTTTAATGTTTAAATTCGTCATATCTCGAAAAAAGAAGAATAATATAGGTACTCGTAATTAGAGGTGATAGTTAAAAAATTCAATTGTCTAAAAAAAAGTAATTAATCGTAGTAATGATGCGGAAAAAGTAATAAATATAACATTTCAAAGACTGTAGGTACTTATTTTAACAAGTAAACGTACAATTTTATAAAAAAAATTGTTCTTTTTTAAACTGAAAACTTTCATACGATAGTTTACATAATATGTAATGTCAAATAAATAGTAGAACATGTGTAAATAGATATACATTCATGTAGAACAACATGATAGCGCGCTATTTGTAATCTGCCACGTCATACAGTTTATACTTTAGACCTTCAGGCTTCAGCTGTTTTGAAACAAAACCAAAACGATACCTATACGAATCTCTTGATCACATCTACTCGTTGTGACAGACGATTCAGAAGTTGTCCTAGATACGCTGTCACAATTGAGCAATTACTTCCACATTTTGATCCAAATATATTTATAATAAATGATAATAATGTGACGGGTATTTGAACAATTTAATGTTAAAAACAATTATTGATATACAACGTTTCATTGTTTCCAAATTATTAATTTGTTTGGATATGACCTGACGATATATTTATAATTTTAAAACACGTAATAATAATAATAATAATAATAATAATGCGTTTAACGTCCGTTTCTCGACTTTATGTCATAACAGACGCCATTCGCACCATTATAATTTTTTCATCTACCACTTCCCGTTATTTTCTACATTTTTTTCGACTTCAACTTATCTAATAGCAATGGGCGAATGAAGGAATTATAGGAAATTAGGATAAGGTAGGTAATTTTTGAAATAGGAGTTTGATAGGTAATCGGCCATGGCCTCAAATAAGGAACCATTTCGATATTTATCTGGAATTAATTCAGGGAAACCATGGAAAACCTCAATCAAGATGGCCGGTACAGGAATTTCCGTTTCTCGGCGAGAGGCAGTAGGAAAAAGTCCCAGCCACATCTGCCCCCGCCGGGATTCGAACCCGGTACCTCCCGAATGCGAGTCTAGTGCTGTCACCAATACTCTACCCAGCTTGAAAACACGTAATAATGATGCAAGTTTATTTTATATTTTGACAAGACTCTCATAATTTTTACACATTTGCAATTTTAATATTTTGATTTAATCTATCGACAGCATTTGAATAAGCCTGTAGTTCTTGACAGCAGAGGTCGTAAACATTCCATGTAGAGGAAGATTGGGTAGATATAATGACACTGGACTTGCTGGTCTGTATGTCTTCTTGACAACATTGTGACCGTGGACATTCCACATACTATAACTCTACATAGTACTACGTATAATAGGGAAAGAGTGGGCGGTGGGTGTGGCGGAATACCAAATAGATGCTGCAGATAGACACAAGTTTGGGACGTGTAAAGGCGCTAATGGTGTTGTCAGCTCTTATCTTTGTATACTGCATACTGTATGTTGATATGTACATTGTATGTATGTTTTATCGTATCCAATTATACAGGGTGTTGCGTTTCAGCATTTTATGTCATGCGCACCGAATTAAGGGGGTATTCTTATGTGAACGCATAAATTTTACCTCTTTTTAGGGAATTTTTTTTTAGACGACAATAACATTCAATCATTTTAATTTTTTTATATGTTTTTGTTTGTATCTTAAACTGTATAAAAAATTTTTTTTTCTCTTATTTTACATTTTTTATATATATTTTTTTTTAATTAAATAAGACAAAAAAAAGCAGGTCACTGGTCATGGTAATAACGGCTGTTCATGTTGTCTGAAATAAAAAAATCGAATGGATTATTGTTCAGTAGGGATGTCGCTATCGTCCCTACTAAAATTAAGCAATTTCATTAAAAAAAAAAAATATGGCGGACTATACAGGGTGTCTCACCGAACGTTGGCTAACATGGGTAACTTTGTTATTAGTGGAGATAGAAAGTCGGTTAAATGGACAAAGTAGTGCAGAAAATTGGGCTCATTAACATCCCGTCGAAAAAACAATTGAATTTTGACACCCTATGAATTTATTCAGAAAATAGTGAAAATTGCCATTTATGAAAACTGGCCATAACTTTTTTATTTATGAAGATATTTGAAAATTTCATTAACCATTTTTTGATAACTTTTTAAGGTCTTTTCAGTGGCGTAGGTTTAATTTTTTTATTTCCACTACATAATGAGATATTGACATGAACTTTGGTTTTTCTTATGGACGGCATTTTTGATTTTCAGATATTCGAATTCTACTTATTTTTCTGAATAATTTGACATAGCATATCCCATATCTAAACCAATCAGAAGCTACAAAACTGACAAAAATAGCTTTTTGGCGTTATCAAAGTGTGCCGTGTAAAACGAAATTTGTTGAAACAAATACATATCGACAGGTTAACAATCTGTCGAGCGATCGCTACAGTTTTGCTAATTCATTTTGTTTGATTTACTCTCTAAGATGGCGCAAGCATTGTCAAATTTGGAGAAACAGGCAATTTTTGCGCATACATTCAGCGTAACAAAAATACCACGTGGGCTCAAGCACAATACTTGAATCTTTATCCAGAAAGGCGACAGCCTTATTCAATAACATTTAGGAACTTAAATAGAAATTTAAAGGTATACGGTTCATTTTCAAAGAAAAAAAACAGCATTCAACATTGTGAAGAAGAATTAGGTTTAGCAAACGTTGAAATCAATGGAGAAAAGTTCCTAAAAGTTATTGAATAAGGCTGTCGCCTTTCTGGATAAAGGTTCAAGTATTCTACTTGAGCCCACGTGGTATTTTTGTTACGCTGAATGTATGTGCAAAAATAGCCTGTTTCTCCAAATTTGACAATGCTTGAGACATCTTAGAGAGTAAATCAAACAAAATGAATTAGCAAACCTGTAGCGATCGCTCGACAGATTGTTAACCTGTCGATATGTATTTGTTTCAACAAATTTCGTTTTACACGGCACACTTTGATAACGCCAAAAAGCTATTCTTGTCAGTTTTGTAGCTTCTGATTGGTTTAGATATGGGATATGCTATGTCAAATTATTCAGAAAAATAAGTAGAATTCGAATATCTGAAAATCAAAAATGCCGTCCATAAGAAAAACCAAAGTTCATGTCAATATCTCATTATGTAGTGGAAATAAAAAAATTAAACCTACGCCACTGAAAAGACCTTAAAAAGTTATCAAAAAATGGTTAACGAAATTTTCAAATATCTTCATAAATAAAAAAGTTATAGCCAGTTTTCATAAATGGCAATTTTCACTATTTTCTGAATAAATTCATAGGGTGTCAAAATTCAATTGTTTTTTCGACGGGATGTTAATGAGCCCAATTTTCTGCACTACTTTGCCCATTTAACCGACTTTCTATCTCCACTAATAACAAAGTTACCCATGTTAGCCAACGTTCGGTGAGACACCCTGTAGAAAAAAAGTTTGTGTTTTCTGTTAAAACTCGTTTAAAAAAATAAGAAAATATTTTCGAAAATAAGCAATTTTAGTACGGACGATAACCATTAATGAGTAGAAGAACATATATAAATTTTAAAGCAATCGATTGAATACTTTTTTTTTAGGATCATGACAGTTTTAGAAAATAATGTTTCCAGAAAAATGCGTTTAAAGTTTCAAGAGCCAACAAGTCGCTTACGGCGCGTCGGTCACTATATGAGTTGTAATTTATTTAAAACTAGGAATTTCGGTCTCTATTTTTCACAGCATATTTTTGATAGGCTTTACTATTGAAATATGAAAAAAAAAATCGATTTTTCGAAGTGGTCACATAAGAATACCCCTTAACCACTTCGACTTTGGCATCGACTTGTTACCAAGTATCTATACTAATAGTTTTATTATTTTGTTATTATTATATTTCCACCCTAGCACTGGTTGTGCCAAGTGGGGTGGATTAATTTCATAGATATACTCTTAACATGTTTTACCACCCGTGTGTTTTACAATAATGAAATAAATTTTTATTATTATTGTTATTATTATTATTATAATATAAGTTCAAAAATAAATTAGCAGGAACGTGGGTGAAAAAGTTTATTATTAATACACTATATTTACTTCTGCAACGTTTCGATAAAAAATTAAATTATATAATTTGTGATCGAAACGTCGCAGAAGTAATTATAGTGTATTAATAATAAACTTTTTCATCCACGTTCCTGCTAATTTATTTTTGAACTTACATAAATCATAGATGCTAATATCAATTTGGTTTATTATTATAGTTCATAATACGGTTACAATTGAGTAAGTTTTTTTATTATAGCGGAAGATTCGGGTTCGTATCCCGACAGTGACATTGTTTGAATACTAATTTTTTTTTCTAATATAATAATAATAATAATAATAACATAGCCGCAAAGGAGACTGAGAAGCGGCTGAAATATCAAGATCTTTTTGAGCTCAGAAAGCAGTACCCAGAGTATACTGTTAAATTAATTGTCCTTATAGTTGGTGTTCTTGGAGGGGAAAAACCGTCACTATTGGCAAATATGAAAACTATTCCGGCATGTGAGCGTATTGCTGAGTCACTAATTTGCCGTATGCAAAAGGCCGTGCTTATTGGGTCGCTCCGTGTACTCCGTGCGCACGACCCAAACTCACAGTAATTGCTCATTTCATGGTTTGAGACGCGGTTATAGTTACAACTTGCTCCATAAGTATCCCTAATATGACGGTCAAGAACCCGAAGTTAGGGTGCTTGTGGATGCAAAATTTTTTAAGAAATATTTCCTTCAACATTATAATAATAACAATGCGTTTCTCGAGTTAAAGTCATAACAGACGCCATTGGCACCATACTAATGTCCATCTATCACTTCCCGTTATTTTCTGTATTTTTAAAACTTCAACTGTAATAGCAATGGGAGATTTTTTCTCATATCGTATTATAATTGCAAAAATGAGTGTTTCATAAAAATTTGGTGTTATTTCTATATTATTATTATAATTTTTCATCTATGTGTAAGTATTTTAAAAAAATTCAAAACGAATTAAACAAATGTAAATAAAAAACTGGTCGACTTTTCAAGAATCTGAGTATTAATAAAACAAACAAGAATAAAAAAGCTCAAAATGACATATGAGATAAAATTTTTGGGAAAAATAAAAAAAGTATGTTTAGATACTTGTTAATTTGTAGCGGGAAATTTCAGGAACTACGGAATCGATAAGAAAAATTCTTCCAGTTTTAAAATTTACTCCTCCTCTAGTAATATAAGCTACATTTTATTGCATTAAGGCAACCGGGGAATGTCTAGTGAGGAAAAATGTCAAGAAAGGACTCCGTATGTGAAAATTACTATGAAAGTCGATATAATAAATGGTAGATCAATAGTTGAATTAATATTAATCAATATAAGAAAAAAGTCTGTCAATTCATCGTATGTGATTGACTCACGAACTGCTTAACCGATTTAGATCAACCCTTTCTCATATTGTTTAGGTTTGTACGAAGAAAAACCTTAGACTAATCGCATTAATTGTACGGGCCACCCCGTATTTTAAAGCATGTGGTGGAGGTGCAGGTAGAATTAACAATTCACTTCCACCACATTTATTCATATTTTTAATACGCAATTCTAATGATCGAATATGTTCTTTAAGTTTCAATTCTATTTAACTTCATAGAAAATAAAACACTAAAAAATAAATATTATGGAAAGACGAAGAAAAACGTTAATTTATCCTCGCCAGATGAATTCTGATATCTTTTTTGCTGTCGGTTTAATTTCTTAAAATTATTTTAAGTATACGAATGCGAACGGAAATCTGTCGCAAGCTTTCGCATCATTCCACGGACGTGTTAAAACGTATGGTTAACCATAGTACCGCTATATTCCCTTCGATCATAGTGTAACACAAACTGATATTATCATTTCAGAGCGGATGTAGTGTAGTTCACAAGTTTACCGCACTAAGTGACAGCACTGTGTATGTATGTGCGACAGAGAACGGTCGGTCGGTAATGTAGGTCAGATTGTTGTTAACTAATTAACTTTAGATTCGTCCCGCCGTCCCCTATAGTCTGTAGTACATAGTACGTATATAAGACGTGGCACGTCCGCTCGTAAATTTGAGCCCGGTTTGTTTCAATGAGTCAATCGGAGCTTACAAAACAATAGCTACTAACCTTGTTTTACCCCATATTACCTTACTTATGAATGATACAATTAGCCCACAAAATGCGTAGTTTTGTTTATTTAAATCTAGTTTTCTTTTCCCGATTGTACCTTACTGTCTTTTTCAATACCTATAAACAGTAGACTTAGTTCTTTAAAAAATAACATTTCTTTTTTGAGATTTTACTTTCAAAAAAGTAAAAAAAACTGCATAGTTGATTGGCTTCATTCTTTAATAGACAAGTCAAGTCTTAAATTATATAATATAATTTTCATTAAAGTTTTATTTCTAATAAGAATTTACTACAGATTTTATAAGCGGGCTAAGCAATTTTACTTTGAAAATTATTGAGACTGAGAAACTGAGACTACATAGTTAGTAAAATAGGTAAATGAATAACTATTTCAGATATCTAGAATATCAATTTAGGTGATTTATGATTGTATTGCGATAATTAATAACAATACTCCGAATACTCGTATCTATTACTTACTATTAGAGTACTTTATTAACGCCAAAAATTACTTATAACTACACACGAATATTTGATGTAAATGTAGATAAATATTTACTAAAGTTTCTAGATCAAAAAAAAAATGTTTCATTTGCTTGAAAAATCGATTAATGCTGGATCCGTGCTGAATCCAGCTGGATTGAAAATGCCGTTGGATTGCAATCCCTAAGTATATTATGCGGCTCGCACATGCACAATCGCCTACTACTCGTGCTAAAAACATCGCGATTGACGCGTAAAGATTTAGCACATGCGTTGCACACCATGCTGTATTAACCACATGCACGGTTGAAGAGCTTTATTGAAATGTCAAACACCGAAATGAGGCTTATACTGGTATTTGTCACGAATGTCAAACACTCAAATTGAGATTAGTTAGATGCACTGACATCCATGTACGTATGCACTACCAGATAGTACATCTCATTCTGAAAACATTTGCCTCGATACAATAATAATAATAATAATAATAATAATTTATTTCCAAAAAGATCACAAAAGGATGCTTGGATAGTCATACAGATACATATATTCACAATTCAAGGAAATCGCTAATGTTGTAAAAAGATTTTGTAATTAAAAACTTCTTAAGAGCTATTTTAAATTGAGCCATTGGCGAAATATTTTTTATATGAGACGGCAATTTATTAAAAATTGTTATGGAGAAATTCAACGGGCTTCGTTGGAAGCCTGTTGTGTTACATTTGCTCCCTTTAATGGCTCCACCATGTCTGGTATTATATTCATGTGTATCACCAACCATTGGTAAAGAGTGGCATCTTGCTTTTATATATACTGCTGCATAAAATATGAAAATGCAAGGCAGTGTTAATATATTGTGTAATTTGAAAAATGGAATACATGAATCAGTTCTTTTTAAATTAAATGATAACATAGCCCACTACCATAATTCGTTATAGCGTCGAATAGAATTATAAAATGGTTCAATGCGTAATTGTTTTACAAGTGTTTGAAAAAAGTGTAGTATAATTCATTCTTTCAAAAAAATGTAGGTATAATACTATACATATAAATTATATAATAATAATGCGTTTTAACGTCCGTTTCTCGACTTTATGTCATAACAGACGCCATTCGCACCATTACTATTTTCCATTTCCAACACTTCCCGTTATTTTTCTACATTTTTAAAAGTTCAACTTATGTAATAGCAATGGGCGAATGAAGGAATTATAGGAAATTAGAATAAGGTAGACAATTTTTGAACTAGGAGTTTGATAGGTAATCGGCCATGGCGTCAAATAAGGAACCATCTCATCTCAATATTTATCTGGAATTAATTGAGGGAAACCATGAAAAACCTCAATCAAGATGGCCGGTACAGGAATAACCGTTTCTCGGCGAGAGGCAGTAGGAAAAAGTCCCAGCCACATCTGCCCCCGCCGGGATTCGAGCCCGGACCTCCCGAATGCGAGTCTAGTGCTGTCACCACTACTCTACCCAGCTCGCTGCATATAAATTATATATTCAGATATTATTAAGCCCTTCAATTCCAGTAAATTTTTGAGGTCCTGCCCTAGCACTGGTTTAACCAAGCTGGGCAGGAAATCCTTTTCGTTTTTAATATTTATTCATATTTATTATTATGTATAGTTTATTGTAAACAATCATTAACATTTTTTTAGTAAGGAAACAAATTTTTTATTTTTTTGAATTGTGAATGGATCATGGCGTCGCGTTTTTCGAGACAGTCGATAAACGGCCATTTAAAGTCCGCTTTACAGGCATGAAAAAACACTAAAGGCGTACATGTGTTGAAAAAAGTATATTGTTTTTGTTTTTAAAAGAATTTCTTCTTTAAACACCGTACTTTATAAATAATCAATACAAAGAAACTGAAAGTAGGAATCATTCAAACGCCATGTTAAAAATAAAAGGAGTTGTTCATAGCGTCGAACTTGCCAACATTTTGCTCATTTCCTAAGACTAATAACACTTTTAAATCAACCTTCACACATTGTAAACATTTCGGTACATGTAAAGTCACTATGTGTGAAATTAAAGTTTTATAAAAAAAAACAAACAGTAATTCCAGGCACTTTTACGAGACGTACAAACATTCAGAATCTAATACGATGACAGTTCAACTTAACCTCAAAATATTTTGATGGTCAACCAAGAAGGTTAGAATATAATAGATACGATACGTCTTCAGAATTGTTCAACCTATTCGTTACAAGCATCACTTCCGCGACATTTCACCGAATCACTATAGCAAAAATTGGGGGAGGGGTCAGCAAAGATGCAAACCTTAACTTTTTTAAGTGAAATGCATGAATACTGTCATTCAACCTTAATATGCACTTCTCTTAAGACAAACTATTGTATTAGGTATTATCTTAATATTTTTTTGCTATACAAGTTTCTAAAACAAAAATAATCATTGTTATTTTTCGACAAACAAAAATAAAAAAGCGGTTGTCATTAAATTTTAAATTTCATTTTTACGAACATTTTAAATTCAGACGACCTAACATAATAATTTATTACTCCATTAATTCTCTTTTAAAATCGCGGCTAAATTGCTTTCCTACGGTAATTCATTATTTTGCGCGTAACTAAGACCCAATCAATCGATAGCTATAATTGGCCCAATCTCGGCATCAAGTATATTTGCGCTAGCAAGTTGTAATCAATTATTTTTTTAAGGCGGGCTTACATTGCGATAATTACTTTTATAGGAAGTTAACCTAAATAATTTTCAGACTCAAAGCAAGCAGATGTCCAAATATAGATTATGTATCTAAGAGGTAATGATGTATATTTTCGCTGAGTTGTGACATTATTAACAATAAGCAATTCGGGTCACGGTATCAAACTTTGCCACTAATATAGTGTATTTGCTAATACAGGCAATGTGGATTTATTATCTGAATATAAATTTGTCTTTAGACAAAATAAAATACTTAATCCCTTAATACACTCCGTAAAATAATATTTCTGTCTTAATTTCAATATTTCGTACTTATTTTATCAACTTATTATCTACACAAAATTATATACAGCTTCAGTAAGTATAGTTCTTTATCCCTATATAAATATTAAGAGCACTGTGGTTGGAACAATAAAAATAAAAGAATAGTTACTTCTTACTACAACAGATTTATTCAGTGTTTTGCTGAAGATGGGAGCTTAGCTCTCGAAATGTACATCCACTGAATAAATCTGTCGTGGTAAGAAGTAACTATTCTTTTATTTTTATTCTTTATCCCTGTCGAGCAGATTTTGCTAAAATTTTAGGAGCACCATTCAGTTAATACCAAAAGGTTAAATTTCAATTTTGCATCTCCTTCGAAAATTTTTTCGGTATTTTTGAGCCCCAAAAATATTTTTAAACCTCTAAATACAATAAAATGGTCCGATTAGGCCTATTTTAAATAGGTTTCGTGCGGTGATGGATTTTGATATGTGGACCAAATTTCGTTAAAATCAATTAACTCTTTCGAAAGTTATTGCTCACACACACTTAGAATGAAGTAAAACATCAAGAAATCCGATCGACGTCAATAGTGTACGTGCCATATTATGGCAAATACACTAAAAATGGTCTGCTCTGAATATTATTTAATCAATTTGAACAAGTGAGTGACGAATGAGTCAGTCAGGTTATTAAGTTTTATTATAAATAGAAAATACGCGTAGATAGGTATATCATATTATCAAGCCCACGTCGTCTTTACACGGCTATTCCGTTTTTTTCATTTTCTGGGACACTGAGCTTCATTCCCGATTCAGTATCATCAAAGGGAAGCCATTTCCCGTTAATGTGTTAAGCATCGCCAGCCCCCTTCCGTTTCGTCCCCCGTGTCACTGTTGTTCTTCTTTAACCAGCTGACTTAAAACTGAATAAACAAGCGTTCGCTATATTTTACGTCAATGAGTTATTTTGAGGTTAGAATAAACAATATATTTAAGGTAGTTGTCGTGGTACAATATTGTCAAAAAGTTATAGATTATACGCGCCACAAAAGTATACTAGTTTGTAGCTAAGTGATCCATAATTTGTACGCAAGACTGTATCCGTGGAAACGTAACCCATACAGTATTCATATGCATGTATACTTTTCTATAAATTGTTGAACTTTAAACCGTTATTTATAAATAATCAGACGGTCAAAAATTTTTTCTTAATCTTTTTAAACTCACAACAAATGCATTGAAAGACTGTCAGTTTTTGGAAAGTTTCTGACAATTAGTTCTTTTTTTATAAATAAGAAACTGGTTCAGAACTATAGAGATCGTATACAATCAATGTTAATTATCCAATTTTTAATTGAATTTATCTCGGATTATATACGGTCGATCGACTTCAAATTTTCAGGGTAATTGTATTATCATGTCCTTAATAAGTATACAAAAATTAAGAATTTTCTGACGGTGTGCCTTAACCATGACAACTACCTTAACGACTTTAAATTTAATTAAATAACAAAAAAATGTGTTATTACTTAACACTACTTAAGACGATTGTGGTCGCAAAATTAATTTTATTAGCTGAGATTAAGCAACAATCTTCATAAAATTTGACTTCCTGCTTGAAAATTTCAAAAAACATATATTTTTGCCATAAAACTAAAAATTGAAACAAAAATCGTGATATTCGTCAATTTTTCTTTTCAGAACGTCACGAGATTTCGAATTATGAGAAGGCAAATTACTATTTTGAAGTTCTCAATATTGTTCACGTCCATTATAATTAATAAGTTTTTTTTTTATTTTTTAACGGGAAACTGGACAATTTCAGTTTGTTTAAATATTTACTATTTAATATTTATTGAAGTAAATACTATATATGTATTGTTAAATATCTAAATTTTATTAATTTTATGGTTAACTAATTAAAGTTCTGCCCGAAGAAGTTAAAAAGATTTAACGAAACGTCGCAATTTTTTAATTTAGTTTAACTATATTAAAATTGAACTGTCCAATTTCCGGTTAAAAAATAAAAAAAACTATTTTGAAGTTTTTTCTTTACATGCGTATGTTAGGAATACCTACTGACAAATTTGGCTTGTTCAATAATTTTTTTCAGATATAATTTTTTCTGTACAAAAATTTGTGTAAAA
Organism: Venustoraphidia nigricollis; assembly: GCA_034508555.1. Taxonomy (NCBI): domain Eukaryota; kingdom Metazoa; phylum Arthropoda; class Insecta; order Raphidioptera; family Raphidiidae; genus Venustoraphidia; species Venustoraphidia nigricollis. Next base: position 155,874 of record JAVRKA010000111.1, read on the forward strand.
CTTACTCTAATTTTTTCGTTTTAACTGATTTTAAATCTTGTATTTAAACCTAATAAACTGTAAAAATTTGCCTAAAAGTCATATTGGAAGAATGGTACATCTTTCTAGTGTATTTGGAAGCATTAACATCAAAGAATGAATAAGATTCTTCAGAGAAATTAGAGATTTTCGAAACGTTATTAAGTGTGTTTTACATGCAAATCAAACTGCTTGTAACATTGAAATATGCGGGTGAAAAAAGAGGCATATTGAACAGCTGGTGCTCATTAACCTTAACAGTTCTAAATATTTGATTGTAAAAACATAGACGCGTGGCAAGTAAGCTTCAGGTACAAGTAACGTAGCTGTATCGATTTGATGTGATGCATACTTCAGAAGCATTTAGAAAAAACAGCGTTGAAATCTTGAAAAAAAAGACGCATTTCGGGAATATTAACCGAATTATAATAATTTTCGTTTTTTATCTATTTAAATGCCATCTTTGTTTGTCGCAACCTGTACATTCAGAGATTCTATTGTTTATTTCGATTAGCGGTCGTTAAGCGGCACTTATTAGATTCGGTTTTATCTGTCCGGTGACCCTTTTAGCCACCCCCTTCATGAACCAGCCCTACTGAATCAGCGTTTCCCCAAACATTAAACTACCGGGCGTAAACAATAACCTCAACATTTCACACAAATTAATTATACAAAACCACTCCGTCTCTATCCTTGTCATGTTTGCCTAGATGAAACACATTCGTCATCTCTCTTTCTCTGCCTTTGTCGATTTTATTAATTACAAAATTTACACTTTACAGCACATATCGTCTTTGTCATTTAAGACAGCTCGTCAACAATATTCTAATCACGCGTAAAACTGTGTAGTTTTTATTGAGTGTTAGTGAATTATTAGCTATTTATAACGTGGAGGGAAAGTTTGGTTGAGGAAGAGTTGAAAAAAAGAAGCTTTACCGATGTTTCGCTTGTGGCCTACGTTTCGGAAAATATATTTTCATCTTCCTGAGCCCCTGAAGATGGAAATATATTTTCCGAAACGTAGGCCACAAGCGAAACATCGGTAAAGCTTCTTTTTTCAACTGTTCCTCAACCAAACTTTCCCTCCACGTTAAAAATATATATTGGAACAAAAAATATTAAAGACTATATTAGCTATTTATTTAAAACTAGCGGCCCAGTCCGGCTTCGCCCGGGTGTAAATGTAATATATAGGATATAAAAGATAAGAATCATTATCATTAAATTCTCAATGTGTATTGAATTTGCGCGAAATCAATCGCTTTTATTTGTGAATGTTCAAAAATCGAAGAAAAATCTTATTTCCCAAAAAGAAATTTAAAAAATTTTGTTGATCCGATCGCTACCAAACTTCAGAAGATCACCCGCTGGGCTAATCTAAAGATTGTCTGAAAATTTCATCAAAAATGGTCTACCCGTTTGGAGTCCATAGATTACATATACATCGTCTTTTATCTATATAGATTATTAAAATGTAAAAAGTGGTTATTGTGACATAACGATAATAGTTGGACATATAGTTTCGCGAAGTTTTTTGTAGTTATTGATATGTTCTTTAATATTGTAGAACATACTTTTGTTCTATCATCAATAGTTTCCGCAGCGCATGCGACGAAATATGTTTTATGGCATTTTTTTACACCTTGGGTTACGTTATTAAAGTTTCAGTAAGGATCCCTAATATTTTCTAGCAATAAATATAGCCTATGTTACTCAGTGTGAAAGTAGCTTTCTAATGGTGAAAGCATTTTTTTAAATCGGCACAGTAGTTTTTGAGTTTATTCATTACAAACATACACACACACACAAATACAAATCTTTCCTCTTTATAATATTAGTGTAGATTAATTAAAAACATAACAGGGCTTCAGAATTAGCCGTGATGCCATTATTTCCAACTTGTCTGTATATTTTATCTGGCAACTGGTAAAAGGATCAAATAGTTTTTTTTCAAACACTCTCTGTTAATACACGGTATAATGTAAACAATAGTAGTAATATTGTATATTTTTGAGATAAAAAAGCGTGTATATAATAACATTCTATGAAAGAACACAAAATAAAATTCTAAGAAACCCTATAACTCGAACCTCGTTAGATCGATATAAGTAATCTGTATGTCGATGAAACTAGTCAAGATACTTTATAAACGGTACTAAATATGAATACATATTACACTTTGTAACTCGAAGTTCTGATCTCACTAACTCTATATCTCGAAGTAAGTGACGTGTACAATATACGAATTCTTTAAATCAAAGTTTTCTATCCGTTGGACAACTTTAACTTTAAGTAATGAAATGTTACTAGATGGTTTAAAAAATGTAATGCTAGACTATTTTAGTTGTTTAAGTAGGTAATAAAAATATATCGAACTTTATTTCATGGTAACTATTCAACTCAAAAGACTAAACAAATTTAAAAAAAACGCAATAATTATGCCTCTGTTGAAATCGTAACTCTGTATCTCGAAATCCTTAATTAGCCAAAAATTCAACATAACTCGAAATCATAAGGCTTTATCTCCAAATACAAATTATAGTTTCTACTGTTATTATAAAATAACCACTAAATTGATATATAAAAACCCGGGTCGCAGTGCCAAAACCCTGCCGACAATATAGTGTATTTGCTTATATAGGCAGTGGCCTTTATTTTGCGAACTTAAGTTGGTTTTTGGGCAAAAATAAAAATTTGACTCCTTAATACAGCCCTTAAAATAACATTTTTTTTCTTAATTGCAATATTGTCATCAATCTAACGTCTACACCGAATTAAATACACCCTTCAATAAATAAGTCACTATCTACAAATTAGTGTTTTCAAAAAATTTGTAAGTCCGGTCCTGTTGGGCCGATTTTATTGAAATTTTAGGGACACTTTTTAATTACTTCTAAAGGGTTAAATGTCAATTTTGAAACGATTCTGAGAATTTTTTCGGTATTTTGGGGCCCAAAAACATTTTTCAACCCCTAAAAACTACCCTTAAAATAGCCCGATTGCGCCCATTTTAAATAGGCTTCTTGCGGTGATGGATTTAAACACGTGGACCAAATTTCGTGAAAATCAATTAACTCTTTCGAAAGTTATTGCCCGCACACATATATATATACGTATATAAATATATATATATAAATATATATATATATATATATATATATATATATATATATATATATATATATATATATATATATATATATATATATATATACATATATATATAAACATTTTTAAAAATGGTGCCAAAGTGTTTAGGAGGTTATGAAACGTCGAGAAATTTTGGTCCGACCCCTAGGTCCCGCCATCCGACCGACGCCAATAGTGTATGTTGCCATATGGCAAATACACTAATTAATATTTGACGCGCTATTTTAGAGATTATTATTAATGAATCTTAAAATTAATGTTTTCAATAAAAAATTACAGTTAAATTTTTTTAACAATTTCATTACAGAAAATAACATTCAGAAAAAACAAATGTCGTCATCTGTTGATAATTTGTTTATTAGTGTATTTGCCATAAGGCAACATACACTTAAAATGGCCCGATTACGCTCATTTTAAATAGGCTTCTTGCGGTGATGGATTTAAACACGTGGACCAAATTTCGTTAAAATCAATTAACTCTTTCGAAAGTTATGGCCCGCACACATATATATATATATACGTATATAAATATATATATATATATATACATATATATATAAACATTTTTAAAAATGGTGTCAAAGTGTTTAGGAGGTTATGAAACGTCCAGAAATTTTGGTCCGAACTCTAGGTCCCGCCATCCGACCGATACCAATAGTGTATGTTGCCATATGGCAAAACACTAAAAAGAAGTTATTAATAGTTTTATTACTCAACTCTGAAAGGAAAATATAATTTTTGTTTAAAATTAACTCTGGATAATCTGGTTACAATCAGCTTATACCGACTTATAAAAAATTCGAGGTAGGTACATCTAAAGATTTTTTTTGAAAGAAAAAAAAATTGAAAATTGTTGATATTCAGGAGATGAGATATCCATTTTATAATAAAAATATCGAGATTAAAATTTAGTCATTTCCAGTTTTTATTAAGAAAATGGTAGCACGGCCGTCTATAATCTATATAGAGAATATGTCCCGTGGGAGCAGCAGATTGGGACAATGCCTCGGGCTACATGATCACAGTATACAGGAATAAATAGACACAATGTATGACGTTGCCGATTACCTCCGGGGCCTTGGGCTTCCCCGAACACACAAGCACCGACTCGTCAGTCGTTCAACTTTCCATTGTTATGGCGAAATAACATTTGTCCAGATCTATACCCCTTCCACTACTCCTCCCCCCTCAATACCGTCGACTTTGTCCCAATGAATTGTGCACTACGTATATATAGGGATGTTACAGATCAGGGTTTTGCGAACATCTGCAAATGCAGATGCGGATTTTTGACGGCCATATCTGTAGATGCGTTTGGAAATGCAGATAATTATAATAAAAATACAGTGTAACCTTAATATAACGACCCTCAATATAACGATTTCCTTGATTTAACAAATTTTTCGAAATCCCCTAGAACAGTTCGTAATACAAAATATAAGTTTACATTACGAATCCTTTTTGTCAATAACCTCATTATAACAAATTTTCAGTCATTGTAGAATATAAATAGAAAGTATAATTTACCTCTATTTAACGATTTTTGTCAACTTATAACTTTTACATAACGTATCCTACCAATCAGTCACACATAATTCCACAATAACAACAACAATTCATGTCTCGACAGGTTCAGACACGTTAAATTTATCGTAAGACAGTCGTTGTTGTTTGATGTAAAAGTAATGTTAACACTGCTGTTGGTCACTGTTGTTAGTAAATTTAAAGTTGCAGCGGCTGAGAAATGAAAAAGATGTTCCTCAGATCGATTGTAACCATTGTGATTTTAGAGGATTGAGGATCCTCGATCCTCTAAAATCACAATCATTACAATTGTTATTTTCACGAAAGCCTGATGAGGTCTTAAAAAAGTTACTTCTCCCGCGAGCTTTGTCATTATTAATGTTATTTTGTGTTAATTTATGGACATTGATGTTTAAAATGTTAATTTTAATATGTCTAGTATACTGATTTTTAAAGTGTTTTAAATGTTTTATATTAATGTACTAGATGTATCGTTTTTAGTAGAGGGCGGACTAGATAGCCACATTGGCTTGTCCGAACCCTAATAAAGAAATTATTATTATTATTATGTAAACGAGGTTCACATATTTATTCAATTTTAATAAATCAATTTTAAATAAATATTTTTATAACATTTAATTTTAAAAAAACCCGGGTCGCAGTGCCAAAACCCTGCCGACAATATAGTGTATTTGCTAATACAGGTATTGTGGCTTTATTAAATGAAATTAAGTTTGTTTTTGGACAAAATAAAAAAAAATTGAACCCCTTAATACACCCCTTACAATAATAATTTTATTAGTTGAAATATTGTTATCAATCCAACATCTGCACCAAATTAAATACGACCTTCAGTAACTAAATTCGTATACGCAAACTAGTGTTTTCATAAAATTTGTAAGTCCGGTCCTGTCGGGCCGATTTGCTTATAATTTTAGGAGCACTTTTTAATTGCTACTAAAGGGTTAAATTTCAATTTTGAAACGATTCTGAGAATTTTTTCGGTATTTTTGGGCCCAAAAACTTTTTTCAACCCCTAAAAACTACCCTTAAAATGACCCGATTGGGCCCATTTTAAATAGGCTTCGTGCGGTGATGGATTCCAACATGTATGCCAAATTTCGTTAAAATTAATTAACTCCTTCGAAAGTTATTGTCCGCACATATAAATATATATATATATATATATATATATATATATATATATATATATATATATATATATATTAGTCTTGGGCGATTATGAATGATATAATCGAAATATTTCGATTATGGCCAAATAATCGATCATTCGATTATGTTAACCGAGATATCATTCGTTTGAAACGATTATTGTTAGCGAGATATCATTCGCTTCAATCGATTGTGAGATATGAAATGTATGTGAATTAATCCCGACATATATCATATTATATCATTCGGTTTCTGCATTTGCGTGCACTGAAGAGTGGGGGTACTTTCGTTTGTACTGTTTTGGCATTCCAGTCTCCCAGACTCCAGTAGACCAGTCATTGACTGCATTACTTAAAGTTAGAGCGGCGGCGTATCTTTTGAGATTACGTGTATACGGTACATACATTTCTCATAGCGACCGGTTATTAACTTATTACTTATTATTCACTGTCACTATATTACTACAAAAGCCATTGCAATCATAAAACAATATTTGTCAATGCCCGATATATCTCGCTCTTCCAATCCCCTTATTTTTTGATCAGAAAACAAACATTTGTTTCCTGAATTATACGAGCTTCATAAAAAATCTCTCTGTGCGCCAGCTACCTCCGTGCCTTCCGAAAGGATATTTTCAAAAACTGGTGTCATTACTAATCCAAGGAGGAACAGACTCTCACCCAAAAATTTAGATTATATTGTTTTTTTAAATACAAATCTATGAGTTATAATTAATTTATAATAATAAAGAATTCGTTTTATTTTTGTATTGAATCATACCAGCGATTCCATTATTAATGTGTTTTGTATTAACTATTAATCCCGACACAGTACTATGTCGATTGTCGATTATGAATTATCATACATCATTCGATTATGGCAACCGAGATATCATCATATCATTCGATTATGCTTAGCGAGATATCATTCACATGATTCGATTATGCTTAGCGAGATATCATTCGCTTGATTCGATTATGCTTAGCGAGATATCATGAACCGATTATGGTTAGCGAGATATGAAATGTATGTATGTCGATTGTCGATTATGAATGATATATCATTCGGTTCTGCATCTGCACACATTGGGAAGTCTGTTGCACTGGAGGTGGGGGTGCTTTCGTTTGTTTAAACCAGGGGCTCCCAAAGTTTTTCGTAGGCGGGCCAATTTGATATTCCCGATTTTTTTGGCGGGCCAAAAAAAAAAGAACGTAATAAAATCAAAACCAATGCGTAATAACTAGACTAGACATACTACAATAATTTTTTAAATATAAAGTAAACAATATTTTATTCATACAAACGCGTATGGTTAAAGTTCTGTAAGAATTTTTTAAAAATATTAAAATATTTTATTGTATCTTATTTGTAATATGTATTATTTATTTTACTATTTACTTATTTATTTTTTAATAAAAATATAATATATCTTATCGATATCGCGGGCCGAATTCACAGGTTTTGCGGGCCGCATTCATAATCGATAATTCAAATCATTCATAATCGATAATTCGAATGATCATTCGATTATAAAAACCGATTATTTCGATTCATTCGATTATTGAAATGTATCGATTATGCCCAACACTAATATATATATATACATATATATATAAACATTTTTAAAAATAGTGCCAAAGTGTTTAGGAGGTTATGAAACGTCGAGAAATTTTGGTCCGACCCCTAGGTCCCGCCATCCGACCGACGCCAATAGTGTATGTTGCCATATGGCAAATACACTAATAATATGCAACAAATGACACGAAGAATTGCATATTTATGTTTGTTTTGTTAACAAAACTGACACAATGCATAATTTGAATGTAGTCACTTGTTTTTTGAAAACACGTTTTTTACTTTTTATAAACTGAACTAATAGTGTAGTGTAAAATTTTTCAATAAAATCATATCACGAGTTTCAGTCAATTGGGTGCTTCATGAGGCCAGTACATGTGCTGGTGGGTTTATTGGAACAATAACAAAAACACAATTGTGTTCCGTTCTACCAACGCAACAGAGAATTAGTAACCATATACACGAGTTGGCACTACATGTAAACAGAATATATTGGCGTATATCGGGTGGTTTTTATTTATCGTAGACTAGCGACCCGGACCGGCTTCGCACGGGTGCAAATTTAATACGTGGATATAATATAGCTTTTGCCCTGCGTTTTATTACTATTACCCGCCCCGGATTCGCACGGGTGAATGTTAAAAAATCGAAGAAAAATCAAAATTACCAAAAAACAAAAAAAAATCTGTTGGTTCGATCATTACCAAATTTCACTGGATATGGACTAATATGAAGATTGGCTGAAAATTTCATCAAAATCGGTCCAGTCGTTTTAGTGTCCATAGGGAACATACATATACACATTGATTTTTATATATATACAGTATAGACGCTCGACAGCTAAGATCGTTATTATTATATTACACGGCATCTATGGTGGATGTGGGGTTCGAACTTATGACAGTATGATCCACGTTGACCTTGATATAGCGGGTGTCCAATAATCATGATACGTGGATATAATATAGCTTTTGCCCTGCGTTTTATTACTATTACCCACCCCGGATTCGCACGGGTGAATGTTAAAAAATCGAAGAAAAATCAAAATTACCAAAAAACAAAAAAAAATCTGTTGGTTCGATCATTACCAAATTTCACTGGATATGGACTAATATGAAGATTGCCTGAAAATTTCATCAAAATCGGTCTAGTCGTTTTAGTGTCCATAGGGAACATACATATACACATCGATTTTTATATATATACAGTATAGACGCTCGACAGCTAAGATCGTTATTATTATATTACACGGCATCTATGGTGGATGTGGGGTTCGAACTTATGACAGTATGATCCACGTTGACCTTGATATAGCGGGTGTCCAATAATCATGCTATATTAATGGTGGGTTACACAAGGCATTTTGATTTGACAAAGACCTTATAGTCTGTAACAATGTAATTATATTAAATAAAAAGGATCAGGTGAAAAGACCAATTTTTAGGTACGTTTTTTTTCGATATACGACGTTTCGTCGGTATTATTCCGACTTCTTCAGGTATCTAGTTTTAACAGGCATGAATAGATATAGGTAATAAAATTCAAGTTATAAAATAAATACGAAATTATAAAAATTTAAAAATACAATGGAAATTACCTCGAAAATTCTGTTAAAACATAAGTCATACCAATATTTTTTTACAATAAAATAATGAAGTACAATAATAGTCCAAAAATTATTAGCGTCAACTGATTAACCAATATGAAATTTATAATCTTTTCAATAATTTAAAGTTTATTGATAATAAATGTAAGTATACGAAATTCCACAGTAATATGTAATTGTCAATTAAAATGTAACAGCTGATCACTAAGTAGAGCACGCGAGAATTTTTAATTAGTTCTTCTTTTTCTTTTTATATTTATAACTCTCAATCAGTTTACAGTACACAGTATTCAAGTTATCAGTATCCGTTTTCATATTAATAGTATCATTTAAGCTGATATGGACCATTTCACTAACATTGCTTTTAAACCAGCTGTTTTCTCTATCTAATATCTTCACATCATCAAACTTACCTAAACGTACCTAAAAATTGTTTTTTTTTTGACCTGATCGTTTTTATTTAATTTATTTTTAGACCTGATTTTTCTTAATGTAATTCTAGTTGGAATATTGTTTTGAGTAGTTATAATTTCCCTTATTTGTCTGCTCTATTTATAAAGTCATATAACATTTTTTATTACAACAAAATCCGGACGTAATTACTAACGCGGTACTGGGCTAATAACCTTAAAGTCTCTGAATATCTAGATAATACAGAATACTCGAAAATGAATTTGCAGATCAAGTTCCGTTACAATATACCAAAAATTGATTATAAATAAACATTCGGTATAAAGGAATGTATTTATTGTTGTTTGACATTCGGGTCGTCGTTTTTAAGCCGGTGGAATTGGTTTTTACGGCAACAAAGTGTTTCCATTCATATGTACGGAGATAACACACTCGGCTGAATTTTTTATCCGAGCTGAATTTTTTATCCGCTTTTTATTATTCTGACATATAGTCATAAAATAGACGTGTTTTATTTATGTCTCGACGCAAACCGTATTCGCTTGAATATTATTTTCAAAATATCACAACCAATTTACACCGTTTATAGTATTTTGTCAGATTTTAGTTACTTGGATTTTTTGAAAATTGTTAACAAGTTTTAAAATTAAACATTGTTCTGTTACAAAAAAAAAAAAAAAATATTGAGATGCTTTAATAACTTGAAGAAGTTAAAGAAAAATTTTCCATATAAATATTAATACATATTTTTTTACTTCATAAAGTTTCTTCACATCTCACTTCAAAATAATTTGTAGCAAAGTTTTACAAAGCAATAATCGATAGTTTAAAACCGCGATGTAAAAAAACGATCCGGATTCCGTTGTCTGTAAACTTTTTGTCTATTTTACTGGTTTTATTTTTGCAATAGAAACTTATACTGTTAGCAGGTATTTTTTCCCTTATTCAAGTAAAATTTTCTAAACCATCGTATGTTCATTTTACAAATTCGAACACGGTTTGAAAACTTTTATAAAAAAAAAAAATATTGTTCAGAGGTGTTCCCATCATTGTTCTTGTCCCGTCTCGACGAGATATGAATTATTTTTTACATCTTAACTTCCCAGATAAGATCAAGATAAAAATGTCGAAAGCTCACCGATTCGAGAAACAACCTTCGAGAAAATACAAAACTGTGGCATATCGACATATTTATAGAATCAGTTATTTGGTCAAAAATATAGCTGTTATTATAAAATAAGAATTAATGAAAGTATCAACTGGATTTTCAATATACTATAATAATATTGAATGGAACATTATTACCTACCAGAGTACTTGTTACCCACTTTAGTTGCTAAAGTGCAGGCTTTACAAATAACGTAATGGAATCATTGAACTAGAAGAACCAACAAAAAGGTTAGTGGCAGTTTTTAATTTTGAATTAAGGATGTCAGAACGTTCTGAATTTTGTTTGTGCTGAGACCCAATGGTAAGGGGCGAGGTAAGCAGAAAACATATTGTGGGTGTGACCTTCTTTAGCTCTGTCTCGCTCAAATCATCCGCACGTTTCAATTTTTGGCTGGTGCCAACTACGAGGATAAAAGATGCTATTGCAAGGGTGCCGCTGTCAATTGATTACTGTAATTTTTGGAAATATTTTGAATATTTAAAAATCTTTTCCGAAAAAGGAAGAGTCACTTTAGGTTTGTGATGGAACAGTTTTGTGAAATAAGTACGAATAAGGTCGTAGTGTGACATTAAAAACGTGTGTTTTTTTAGCACAATTAATGCTAACTTTTTTCTAGTAAATCGTTCATAAATTACAAAAGCAGTCCATTAGAGATCTAGATTTGTCCTTAATCTTCCTTATAGAGAAAGAATTTTTGCAGAATGTTGACGAATAAGTCTACAATCAGTTGTCAGCCGAAGCTCTATTTTTGGCTTAAATTCAGAGCGTTCCGACAGCCTTAATTTAAAATTTATCTGTTTTGGTTGACAAAATAGGAGAGTCAGTATTCATATTTTAAGTTCAATTTTACATGTGAATTGCCTATGTATTAAAACTTTACATATTGTTGATAACAATGGAAAACTATAGATTGCTTCAGTTGTTTCAATGCTATATTAGAAATTTTTTATTATCAAACAGTGTTACCGTGGGAACTTAAACCCGAAACTTTCCACTTTCGCGGCGGAATGAGTTATCAGTTACGTCCACGGGCCATATCTTCAAGTCTTCCTCATAATAATAACAATGCGTTTAACGTCCGTTTCTCGACTTATGTCATAACAGACGCCATTCGCACCATTACTATTTTCCATTTACCAGACTTCCCGTTATTTTTCTACATTTTTAAAACTTCAACTTATGTAATAGCAATGGGCGAATGAAGGAATTATAAGAAATTAGGATAAGGTAGGTAATTTTTGAACTAGGAGTTTGATAGGTAATCGGCCATGGCCTCAAATAAGGAACCATCTCGATATTTATCTGGAATTAATTGAGGGAAACCATGGAAAACCTCAATCAAGATGGCCGGTACAGGAATTACCTTTTCTCGGCGAGAGGTAGTAGGAAAAAGTCCCAGCCACATCTGCCCCCGACGGGATTCGAACCCGGACCTCCCGAATGCGAGTCTAGTGCTGTCACCACTACTCTACCCAGCTCGGTTAATCTTCCTCATAATAAAACAAATTGTAACAGTAAACTCACATCATGCGAGAGCTAATTTTTATCTTAGGTAATGCTAGACATGAACCTTCACAGTAGTGAGCGTTTTGAGTGGAGATTGGTGAGCTTTAGCTATAGCGGTCAAATATCTAAAATATTTTTAATTAATTGCTTATAAAATATTCCTGAATAAAGTCTAAAGGTATAATGAGAGAAAAGCACTAATGTTTTAAAGCCTGTGTAAATAATAATAAAATCTTTTTCAACGTTTAAAAGGCAGACTTCTCTTTATATGTTGCTCGTCGGAATTTGAAAACGCGAGACAACTGCTTTTGAAATCAACTTTTGTGTAAAATTTTAGTAGGGGAAAGTAAGGGTTGCAATTATATTTTCATTCATCGTGTGTAACAAGACTTTTCATGAAATGTGCATAATATATCCGAATAGTTAATAAAACGACTGTCGGTATAACATTTCAGGTAGTGTTTACAAATGCGATGAAATTTCTAGTTACAGATGACACCAAATTTCTAGATATACTCAATATTACAATTATGAGTTTTTTTAATCTTCACGTCCTATTTTTTCCAGTGAATTAATAATAATAATAATGCGTTTAACGTCCGTTTCTCGACTTTATGTCATTACAGACGCCATTGGCACCATTACTATTTTCCATCTACCACACTTCTTTTTCTACATTTTTAAAACTTCAACTTATGTAATAGCGATGGGCGAATGAAGGAATTATAGGAAATTAGGATAAGGTAGGTAATTTTTGAACTAGGAGTTTGATAGGTAATCGCCCATGGCCTTGAATAAGGAACCATCTCGATATTTATCTGGAATTAATTGAGGGACACCATGGAAAACCTCAATCAAGATGGCCGGTACAGGAATTACCGTTTCTCGGCGAGAGGCAGTAGGAAAAAGTCCCAGCTACGTCTGCCCCCGCCGGGATTCGAACCCGGACCTCCCGAATGCGAGTCTAGTGCTGTCACCACTACCCTACCTAGCTCGGTTTTTCCAGTGAATTAAAAAAAGTTTCTAAGGAACTTTCTCGAAAGTCTTAGGAACCTTCGATTGTTTTTGTTTTCTGAAAGGTACGCTTCATTAAAGATTTTTTTTGTAGACGAATTAAATTTTTTCACGAAAAGCAGAGTCTTCTAAATTTTTAAAATTTTGCATCGATTGTGGAACAATAATAATCAGGTAAAAAAAGTCTGAATAAAACTTTTTCAGGCAACCCCTACTTTTCGTTCAATATTCTGATCGGTGTAATGAAAATTCTAATACGTTGCAGAAAAGATTTACGAAATTTCGTTACATCTAAAAATTGGCAGCAAGAAATCTGTTATTCACAGGAAATTATGAGTTTTTCAGGAAGCGATTCTTCTTCAACTTTTCTTAAATATGTAATTACATTTCCATTTTTGAAAAGGCAAACTTACCCAGTTCTTATATTATCGTATGAATAATTTGAATTCATTACGCAAGCTCTAAAGAAAAACAATGAAACGTTATCTTAAGTTTCATTTGGAAAGCGCTTTTCTAAAGCAAATATACATACTGTTCTATTGAAATGCATTCTCAAAGCTTTTGGAATTGTTTTATACAAAATCACTGAGCTTAAATAAAGTCGCCGCCCGCAAATATTGAAGAGTAAAGTAGTTCATGTTGAAAATACATTTTGAAAATATAGTTAAATACACCTTCTTGATGTGAGCTTAAATTAATAGTAGCTTTACTCGTCTAGTTTTTTAAATATTTTTTGATCAATCAAGACAGATACTTCAAGAATGCTTCGTATATTCTTATTTCTGAGTGAGTAAGGTGATGGTAAGAGTACCAGACTTAGAGTTGTTGTTTTTGGTAATTAGCTCGCATTTGACATGAACAAAAAACAAAATGTAAAGAATAGATGACAGTTAACAAAAACTGGTATTTTCAAACAATTCGGCTACCCAGTTATTCTACAGGATGTTTTGAAATTAGACAAAAATAACAATGATTATGGATTATCCTTGTATAATATGTCAAAAAAACAATTTTACTTAAAATTTGTACAAACATATTAAAATTATTAATTGTATCTATACTTCTATAAAAAAATTATTAAAATCGGATTAAAAATAGAAATATTATGAAGCTTAAAACTTAATCAAAATGTTACGATGAATTTTTTTCTGTGACTGAGTGTAGTTACTTGTTAAATTTTTGTTCACAAAAGTACAGTCAACACTCTTTATAACGGAACTTCATTCGTTAAAAATTAAAAAAAAATATATTATTAACCTCCTTCAAAAAAATCACTAAAAAGATGAAAATAATGAAATTTTGAGGTCGGCGCCTATTTAATAAAAGTAGAAATGTAATTAAAAGTTTTTGTAATGAAATTAGCACCGACCTCAAAATTTCACTATTTTCATCTTTTTAGTGATTTTTTTGAAGGAGGTTAATATTTTTTTTTTTAAGTTTTTTTATTTTTTACTTTTTATTGGTGGATTTGATTTCGCACTTTTTTGAAGACTTCCTTCGATTTCTCCAGGGTTCCATCATCAAATCCTGACCTGATGATCATGGGACCTGGGATGTATACTCTTTAAACAAAAAAAGAAGTTTCCAAATCGGTTCAGGCGTCTTCGAGTAATCAGGGAACATACATAAAAAAAAAATCCGACGAATTATGAACCTCCTCCTTTTTTTGAAGTCGGTTAATAAAAAGAGAGTAAAGAGATTTGTCGGTAAATTCAAATTGAAAACCGACAAATGTGAAATATATCGTATTGTATTTAAAAAAACTATTTTAAACTAAAACACAAGAAATGAATTTTAGATTTCAACTGTATAAATGTCTTATTTAAAAAATATTTGATGCATTTTGAGGGCATGGAATATTCGGTCTTTTCCGTATTTCTATGTACAAAGAACCATGTACAATCGCGAACAGCAACAACCACTACGTGTCGTCATATATAATGACGTCACACAGTAACACAGTTGCCTTTGTACAGAACTGGACTGATCTATCAAGAAACGTTTTTTAACAATTTGTTTAATTTAAATCAAGCACATACTGACATATTTATATAATTGTCATTGAAAATAATACAATTTTGGGATTAAATTACTATTCAGTTAATCCAGATTTATTTATTTATTACTGGTATGTTAAGAACAGCGTTAGAGATGGGAAAAACGGGTCTTTTTAGTGATCTGCATCTTTGCATCTGGATCCCGTATGTGAGCCGGCTCACTGAACCGGTTCAAAAAGAGCCGAGTTCTGAATATGTTACTGCAGTCTGCCACTGAGTTACCTAGTTCAGTCAATCATATCACGACCTGTATAGAATCAAGAATGCATAGCCAAACATGTGATGCATGAGTCATTTGAGCTGACAGATGCATCAAAGCAACAACTGATACGTAAGTATAAAATGTGCTTCTGTGTGTTAAGTGTTTCACTGAGTTATGCGGATCCGTTGATCCGTCGGCTCAAAAAAAAGTGAGTCGGCTCTCACGGCTCTTCTGTCGGAGTCGGCTCTTTGAACCGGTTCAGATCTGAGTTACCCAACTCTAAACAGCGTGAATCACTACATTCTGTACCATTTATGTAAATATAATTTTTTTATGGATGTCAATTATTTTTTGAAAACTAATGATGTTGAATGAATCTACACTGAAAACGAGTTTTCAAGTAGAGTCGGGTAACTCAGATCTGAACCGGTTCAAAGAGTCGACTCCGACAGAAGATCCGTGAGCGCCGACTCACTTTTTTTTGAGCCGACGGATCAACAGATCCGCATAACTCAGTGAAACACTTAACATACAGAAGCACATTTTACACTTACGTATCAGTTCTTGCTTTGATGCATCTGTCAGCTCAAATGACTCATGCATCACATGTTTGGCTATGCATTCTTGCTTCTATACAGGTCGTGATATGATTGACTGAACTAGGTAACTCAGTGGCAGACTGCAGTAACATATTCAGAACTCGGCTCTTTTTGAACCGGTTCAGTGAGCCGGCTCACATACGGGATCCAGATGCAAAGATGCAGATCACTAAACAGACCCGTTTTTCCAATCTCTATTTTCAAGTACAGTTCGGTCATTAGATAAATTAAGTCAATTTCTTTCAATAATGTCGCGTCGCACCCCCCTAATTCAAATTCACAAGACTGCAGCCTTACTTTAGTGGGGGCTATGGGTGTAATGCAACCCTGTTAATAGACGTATGTCAGTACAACCCTGGTAGTAGAAAGCTTTGGATACCACCTAACACTTTTGCGTCCATTAAGGCGAACCATTATGTCACTGGCAACTTAAAAACCTACTTTATACTTACTACGCGGCGTAGTTATTGTTACTTTCTCTCTCTCTCTCTCTCTTTCCTCAAAATAGGCCACATACCTATAACCATCTCGCTTTAATTCACTCCCAGCTATCTATGATAAGTACGAGTGCGATTTTCACTTTTTTCTTGTTATGCTTTTTGTCGGCAATTTACAATGATTGAAATCATTAAATGATTTTAAATTATCACAGATTTACTGTTTTTTATCGTTTTTCGAACATCTTTTACAGCTTAATGTCAGAAGTTCAAAGATAAATATATTTGGAAAGAAACGATGTAAAAAACGATTCCATATATGATCTAAACTCATTTTTCAAAATAATCTTTAATACGACAAATATGTAGCAGTGCAATTTGTCAGAAAATCTTTATCTGAAACGAAAAGAAATACAGTGGACCCCCGGTAATCCGGCCCCTGTCTAATCCGGCACCCCCTGTAATCCGACATGGTCTATTATTTAGTATTGAATATTTTCTTGACAATCTTCGCTAATGCATGATTGAACAAGTTCAGAGTACATAATATATATAACATATAGAATCTTATCATTGGATCTGTAGTTTGTTGGATTACAAGGTACTCTTTTGTAAAAAATTCCGGACTATAGGGGGTCTTAGGCAGTACTCTATAATCCGACAAATTCAATAGTTCGATACTGCCCTGCAAAATTACCGGAGATCCACTGTATATACAAGATTGCGTACATTTTCAATAACACTGATCCGACTAAAACCAATATTCCTGAAATTTTTAGTGGCATAAACACAAAAAATTATGCATTTCTGCAAAATGTGTCATGAACGATAATGAAATCAGCTACCATTCGAAATATATTAAAAACAATAGTAATTTTCATAACCTTTACAGAAGTGCCCAATCGAACTATAAAATAGCTTAAAAATGTACTTATTATGATTTGAAAACCAGTTATACGTGCAAAAAATACCATATATATCTCATGCGTAATGGTATTATGACTCGTGTGATTGTTCGTAGGGCTCGTTTTTGACATAACGTCGTAATAAACACAATTATGCAACTAGATATACAATCTACAGATCATGGAAATAAAATAAACAAAAATTGTACATACAGACTTTTAACAATGTTTTTTTTCGTTGTCACAAAGAAAATTTCAAAGTACGTATTATTTTTCAAAAGATTTTCAAACAACAAAAATAACATATATACGATACAGTTTTTTCACCCAGCATGCGTATATTTTTGTGTATATTTTATGTATTAGCAAAATTATATGGAAAAAAAATACATACATTGAAACAAATGGTGTAGCTTAACATGACCGATTATATTACAAAGTCTAAAAAGTTGGACACAGTCACGAAGTGACGTATCTTATTTCAAACAAATTTTCACTACACACTTAGTTTGGGACGTATCTATCAGAAATGATCAGTAAATGGTTCACTACGGTACAGTTGGTAAGACTAAAAGTGTAAAAATTCGGGTTAAGTCCCGACCGTGACAGTTATTTGAAAATAATAACAATGGATGTTTCTTGACAATTATAGTAATCGATTTTTTTTTTCATACGATTATAGACTTTTCTATATGAGCAGTTACTCGTTGATGCATTGATTGTCAGAAATATTAATTGTTACAATGCTATATTAGAAAAAAAATATTTTTCAAACCACTGTCACCGTCGGGACGCAAATCCGAATCTTTCCATTTTCGCGAAAGAATAAGTATTCAATTACTCTACTGTGCGATATCTCAACTGTCAATCCTAAATGATAAATTTAGTATAATAGCTTATGTCTGCTATAATTGTTAAGAAACATTCATTGTTGTAGCACTATATTAGAAAAATTTATTATTCCAACACGTCATCGTCGGGATTTAAACCCGAATCTTTCCACTTTCGCGGCGAAATGAGTTAATCAATTACTCTACGGTGCACACAATTCGACGTTTTAATCCTTCATAATATAGCGATTTACAACACTCAAATCCACTAGATGCAAAGGCCAATTATTTTTAGCTATAGCTAGACATTAACTTTCACAGTAGCGAGGGCTCTTGAATGAATCAAAGATGAACTTTCCATTATTAATACTAAATAAATAAATACTAAATAATAAAGTAAATTGCAACATTAAATTCACATCATGGTTTGAAAAATAAAATGTTTCTAATATACTATAACATTGTTATAAACAGTCATTGTTACAATGCTAAATTAGAAAAATTTATTTTTTATCCACCAACACCGTCGAGACTTTTTTTCTAATTTAGCATTGTAACAATGAATGTTTGTAACAATTATATAGCGTTCTGCAGCTTTGTAGAAATAAAATATATCCTATATATACTACAGCATTGTAGCAATGAATGTTTCTAACAATCATTTCGATAGTCTACTGTTTAGAAATGATAAAAATATGATTAAAAACATATAACTCTAAGTGCGTTTATTAACAAAATTTTGATTATTATTTTTATGATAATAATTAAAATTTTTGATAATAAACGCACTTTCGACCGGGTATAAAGAAAAATAGTATATGTCACACGAACAGAACATTGAAATTCCTATAAACTACGCAGTGCAAGAATTTCAACTTTCTGATTTTCCTGATTAAAAGTGTCTACCTCTATATTCAACGTAATAACAAAAGGATTTAAATGAATGATATTTAAAAGTTTATTAGCAATAATACAGTAATATTAGTAGCTGGCAGCTGCACTGCTGCAACCGACATTCATTTTTCAATTCAATTCATATTCAGGCGGTAGCGCCATCTTGCGATTTAAAGTCGTTAAAAAACTTTCATATAACTGTTCCACGCCTGACAGAGTTTTATGAAGATTAATTTCTTCTCCGCTCGGCATTGACTCGAGTAATACATTCATCTGTGGTGTACCTGTGTCAGGGTTGTAGTCGCAGTTTTATCTATTCATAAAAAATAAACTGCAATTCTGATTTCGATCGTCAATAGTGGAGGATGTAAGGAGAATGATATATAACTGCGGTACTAGTTTCTGAAGTTATCCCGGACAAGGTTATTCCTTGTCAACCTAGCTCCATTTCTTTCTGGATCGTCGCAGTTCAAAAAGGGGGCTGGAGATTTGTAGTAGATTCTAGTTACGCCACTGCCTGTGTATAATTTAATCAATTAGTTATAAAATATTGCAACGTCCGATTTCGACTATTTTCAGATTATAAAATATGTAAAATATGCTCCCGGGAAATTTAGAATTGTGATCGCAAAATTCATTTAATTACCTACTGTTTTTATAAATTGTGATTGGCATGTTGCTCAAAAATGTCAAAAAACATATATTTTTGCTCCAAAAATTAAATAAAAAAATGTGATATAACAGCACGTCACGATATTTCGAATGACGGGAAGGCAGATTAACATTATGAAGTTATTTCTTCACAAACACTGACAAATTTGGTTACTCAAGAATTTTTTTCAAATTATGTTTTTTATGTACAAACCTTTGTGTAAAACTTAGGCTTATTTTGTCGTTTTTATTTGATTTTAAATCTTTTATTTAGATTAAGTAAACTGTAATAACTTCTTGACTACAAGTCATATGGGAAGAATAGTACATACTTTCCGTTTATTTTGTAAGTATTAATATCGAATATTGAATAAGATTTTTGCTAGAAATTATAGAGAATTCCGAAACGTGAGTAAGGAGATTTTATCTCCTACTGGACCTATTGAGTTGAAATTTGGTACACATAAGTCGGTGTCCCAAAGACGGACGTGTAAATAAATTTTGAACGTTGAGGGTAATTTTTGGGGAAAAATTAGGAAATTAAAAAAAATTTTGCAATTTTATCAAATGAAAGGGATTATAGTAAGGGTCTCCAATATATTTTTTTTATAATTTTAAAATAAATAGTTTTAAAGTTATTTAAGAAAATAGATGAACAATTGACAATTCCCCCTCCTTTATCTCCGAAACTACTGCGCCTAAAATTTTGAAAAAAATAGGGAATGTCGGGCCTAACCCATAGTTTACAGGAAAACCAAAACGAAAACCTTAAGTCTTAAAATACTCACGAAAAACGGAATAATAATAATAATAATAGCCTTTATTTTTTTAACATTAACGTTAAAATTTTTTTAAGTGCTTTTTTTATTTGAGGCAACTTTTTTATTTCATTGGGTATTTTGTTGTATATTCGTATCATAGCATTCCTGGGTCCCGTTTGCACGACAGTAAGTGCAGAGGCCTCTGGTTTTAATTTATCTTTGTTACGAGTAATATATTTGTGGTCATAATTATTGTGAAATAGATTGATGTTCTTGTGAACAAAGGCTGCACATTCTAATCTATAAAGGTCAAATACTGTTAGAATTTCAAGTTCTTTAAAATATTGACGGCAGCTCTCCCTAGGGCCCAGACCTGCCATGATACGGATACATTTTTTTTGTAAAATTAATATTTTTTTCACAGAGGCAGAGTTTCCCCAAAATATTATGCCGAAATTTAATAGTGACTGGAAGTATGCAAAGTAAACCTTTAATAATACTTTAATATCCAGACATATACGAAACCATCTTCTCGCAAGTTCGACTCGCAACGTTTTTTTTTTAATTTGATTTGAAATGTTTCTATATTTTTGAATCGAACGTATTTAAACATCAGCAGCGTTAAACTGAATGTATTAGATCTGCACGACGTGGCTGAATACATATATAAACCTACCTATATGTGAACGGTTTGAACGTTCGAAAACAAATTTATATTTGATCGCGATGAAAAAGCAAATTGAAACGCAAAGTCTACCGTATTGTTAGCCAGAACTCGTGTGGAAAATATATGCCGCAAAGCATGTCATGTTTCTCACGAAAAACCGTTGCCAATTTGCTTTTTTTCGGTAAAATATATTTTTTTGAAATTTGATTACAAATAAAATATTTAACATCATATATCGCAACTTTGACTGAACATCGAATGTTGCCTGAAGCATGTATCAAAGTTAAATTAAACAAAAAAACTTTTTTTAAGCTGCAAATTTTAATGGAATAATTTCCATTGAGATATCAATATGTAGGCATTAAAACTAAAAATGTAATTAAAAATTTGAAAATAGCCCGATGTAATAGGTTGTCAAAAAAAATCTGGATTGTATATTCCTAATAAGGGCATAAGTTAAACCAAAATAACGGTAAAAAAGCTATCGCAAGATTTGATACAATGTTAGTTATAAACAAATAAATATACGAAGTCAAGCTAAATAAAACTATTTAAAAATAGATTATATATAAAAATTGTGTTTTTTTAAATTTTTATTATCACATTACCTAGCTAGCAGCAATATTTTATCATTTTATATAGATAAAATAAATAAAATTTGTGAAATCTGATCCGTTTACTACAAAACAAAAAATTTTAATGTAACATAATCTTCTTGGGTTTCTTGTGAATTATTCGTCTACTTTATTATTAAAATCTTTTAGGTTTCGATTTTCTAGGGAAGGGCAGCTGCTCCCCTGCCCCTCCTTGGCGACACCCTCGGTTCTAAATACGATGTGGGTCACAGAACTGTTTGAAATGTCCAACACAAGAATCATTAATTCATTTGACGACAAGGGACACCAATAAAATTAAAGAAAATATTGCGAATAATATCCTGTTTCCTTTTCAACAACTAATGAATACTACAATATCAAGGTTATTGCGTCGTATCAGACATAAATAGTTGTACAGCTAGGTTACTAGAATACTAGAAGGCTGGGCTATAAACACGGTCACGTCTGTGATTGGTTAAATCGTTTGCTTACATCATCGATGCCAATGGCTTGGATTTTCAATAATTGTTATCCCAACTGTTTGGACAAAAACTTCATGTGATGTCACAAGCTTACTTTCCCCGCCCTCTCCCGCGTCTCGCCATGTCACACCTCCAACAATGCTAACGTCCAACCTTAGTTTCTAGTAACCTTGGTTGGAACACAGTGTTCAGTAATAAGTTGGCAACAATTAAACGACACTACATAACAATTAAACTGGCATTTCACCCGAATTCTATAAACACCATCTGTTGCGATACATTGTGTTCTATTATTAGCTGCTGTTGGAATAATGGAATAATATTAACATAATATATTGCGTGTTACCATATAATAGTTATAATTTTATGGAAGTGTCTATTTATACGGGTACTGTATAAATAAAATAATCACTATTTATACGGGTAGTGGATAAATAAAATAATCACTATTTATAGTGGTATAATTATGTTTTGTTTTTTTTTTAATTACGAAAATTATAGAAAATAAATGCTAGAAATCGGAGTTATTTTAGAATAATTATCAGTAAAACTTTATATATAACATTATTTAATCATTTTTTATGAAAAATTAAAATAAAATTAGCAGTAAAATTGGTTTATTTTCTCTCTTTTTCCAAAGTTTATCTGAAATTTGTGTGTACTGTTACCATCCATACGAACTGAAAAAAACTTAAAATTTGTTTAGTGCTGCCAACATAAGCATTTAGTTCTTACATTGATCAAAATATTTTTTTGCAAAATATTGAATTTGAAGTGATTAATCTTACAATTTTTTTACAATGAGTAATAATAATTGTTTGGGTATAATTGTTTTCCAGTATCCGTATTAATAAATATAAAACTATTTGTCCGGTAACCGTATTAATAAATATAAAATTATTTGTCCGGTATCCGGACGAATAGACGCAGCCTAATTTTATTGTTTTTCCTACTATAAACTATAGAAACTTCTTTACATAATTTTATAAGTTAACTTCTTTTGAGACGTTGAAAGTAAAATTAGAGCAGGCAACGGAAGTTACCCGTGCAGTCAACGAAATTTTGACAATATAAAGTTAGCCGCGCTAACGAAAATTCGACGGTATGATGTTGGCTAAGAGGATCAGACTGCAATGACAGATGGACGAAATCGATGTAATGAAAACTATATAATTCACTAGTCAATTATAACCTTTGATAACGTCAAAATAGTTATTTCATAAAAAAACAAAGTAGGTTATATGCTAGCAACATCGGATTAAGGAACTTCTTAAAATCTGCAGTGACAGTTAAATAAGCTCAATTATCGCGATCACGCCAAAGAAGTATAACTGCTGACACACCATTTTTTTTGTAAGAGTGTATTTCCTTTGGCAATAACAGCGTTATTAGACTTTCGTTATTTAAACGAACAAGTTGATAGAATACGGTTGTTATTATTTAGCAATCAAATTTTATAATCATTTTTGTAATTCTCTTGGGTACATATCTATAGTTATCAATTTATATAATATGTTATATATTTTGTAAATATCCTTGTATTTTGTGTATTTAAATTTTTTGTAACAAAATATTTGTATTAAATCATAATTAATCAATTTTGCTCTGTATCATTTTAATAATCTTCTTTTTTAAAATCCGAAATAATAAACCATACGTGTCGGCATTTTTAGTGTATTAGCACATACCCTATTGACTTCGGTCGGATGACGAGACGTAGGGGTCGAACCAAAATTTCTCCACGTTTCATAGCCTCCTGTACATTTTGGAACCATTTTTAAAAATGTTTATGTTACGATAATTCTCTAAAGACCTAACTGATTTAAATGAAATTTCATCTACATGCATGAATTCATCACGGCACGAACCTTCTTTAAAATGGGCCTAAATAGACCAATTCAAGGGGTGTATTTAGGAGTTGAAAATTGTTTTCGGGCCCAAAAGCACCGAAAATATTCTCGGAATCGATTAAAAATTTAATCCTTTAGTGTCTATTAAAAGGTGCCCTTGAAATTTTAGTAAAATCGAGTTGAGGGGAATCAATTTCTAAATGCGCCTTTTGAAACGTCGTTTTCTGGGAACCTGCATGTACATGTCTCCTACATGAGTCTCCATATCTTGATTATTTTTTGTCAATATATTGGTTAATGGGGTTAAATTATCCTACAAGGTGACGATCAATAATTGACGAAATCTCTGAATATGCTAACAGGATAAAGTAATTTTTAATAATTTAGTTCACAGCTATTATAATTATTTTTTTTCTTTTTAGTACACCGCAATAAAAGCTTGTCTGTATTGTTTATTAATAATTTATCGGTATATATAGTTTATTTGTAAAAATTATCGAAAGACGGTCCTGGGGAGCCATTTCTGGAACATCCTGTATACTTGTTAGTTAAGTGTCAACTTACCTCACTGACGACGTAATTTTTCAAGCAATTAATCAACTCACCTGAAACAAAAGAACAATATTGTTAGCGATCAAAACATACTGGAATAAATTAATTCGATAATTATCTTTTATTTAATCAACTTAATTCTTAGACATGAAACATTGTAGCCTATGAATTATTCAGTCAAAATTTACATATTTAAAATACTGTAAATACGGTTGCAGTAAAGCTGCTTCGAAAATTTTACATAACGTACTGTGTAAGCTAGAATTATTTCATTTCTATATTTCTATAGCAAGTCTGCTAACCTATAAATTTTAATCGTTATTATCTGTATTTTGCGGCCATGCTATTTTATCACTATAATTTAAATTAATCAAATCGGGTCAGCTGTCAAAATCTTACCTTATCAAACAATGTTGCAAAAGATCTGAATATATTCTTGCCGAATAAAGTTTCTAGTGTGGTTAGTTTCTGACAAAAGGTCAACATCGAATAACTTTTTTGTAAAATTATCAATGTCGTACTAGTGCATAAAGTAAAACAAAAGAAATTCGATTTTACCACTCTCTGTAAGTTGTCATTTAATATATATGAGCAACAGAGATAGCAAAGTAGGCGTTGTCTTCGTAAACAATTCAAGTTTTACATGTAAAAATTAACTAAAGCATACTTATCAGCCACCTAACTAATTTATTTTTGACAGATCTCCACAACAAAAGAACATCCGCTTTTTTATTTTCAAAATGTTTCGGAAACTGCGAAGTTGAAAAAATATTTAACGAAACTTTTTTGGAAAAATAAATTGAATAAAAAAGCGTTATTATATTCCATTAAGATAGAAAAAAACAACGTTATAGCGCATTCTAAAACAATAGGTAAGACTTTATATTTGCACATTAAATATCTTGCCAAAATCTAGTTTCAATCCGCTCATACGTTTGATCTGTACCGTGTTTACAGACAAACAGACGTACAGACTTTTTCCAATAATTTTTTGGATTGAGGAGACCAAAACCAAAAAATATTGTAAAATTTTGAAAAGTGAATTTTGACACTTGAAGATTTGGAATGATAAAATTAAATTTGATTTCATTTATGCAATATCAAGACACTAATTTTCTTAAAATATGGAAAAATCGACCCCTTTACGAAAAGTTCATACAAATAATTAATAAACTGTATTCTGCAATTATTAATGGAGTACAGCATACACAGTAATTCCATAAGCAGCTTACTTCAACTGTTGTTTATTGTGTAAATTAAGCCATTAATATCCTCTCTCAAAATCAATATTACATTATTCTGTACCAAAAATACATATTGGCTTCTAT
Organism: Venustoraphidia nigricollis; assembly: GCA_034508555.1. Classification (NCBI taxonomy): domain Eukaryota; kingdom Metazoa; phylum Arthropoda; class Insecta; order Raphidioptera; family Raphidiidae; genus Venustoraphidia; species Venustoraphidia nigricollis. The sequence goes on from JAVRKA010000111.1 coordinate 181,833, forward strand.
CGATAAAGCTTTAACTTTTCGAAGTAAATAAAAAACTGGCGACGTGCGCGTCTGACTCGCACACGAAGGGTCCGTACCACCGTACAATATTTATTAACTTTTTTTATTTTTATTATTATATAAACTCCTAGAAAAATAATGTTTCGAACGCAAAGATTTACACATTGGAATTTAATAATGAAATCTAGTCATAAATACCCGACGATTCACGCTATTCGTGGAAGTCAAAAAAAGTCTCCGGCTAAGAGCACTTGTACGCTGCACGTCGTGCGAAGTCAGAAGTCGAATGAACTGATGTTGGCGATTTCACGGCTTATATGTACCGGTAGCATATAACACAGGCGCGAGAGAAAACAGAATACCGCTCTGCTTTGACAACACGTTTTGATTTTATATATGTATTTGTATAATTTCATCATAAATATGTTACAAAAATAAATGAAATAATATTAAAAAAAGTTTCATCAAAATGCGTTAAAGAGTTTTTAACACAAACATACAATAAACTTTTTTATAATAAAAATATCAACCTCCTTCAAAAAAGTCACTAAAAATATGAAAATAATAATGAAATTTTGAGGTCGGTGCCAATTTTATTACTGAAACTTAAAATTAATAGGCATATACTTTTATTAAATTGGAACCGACCTCAAAATTTCATTATTATTTTCATCTTTTTAGTGACTTTTTTGAAGGAGGTTGATATTTTTATTTTAAAAAAGTTTATTTTATTTTTTACTTTTTAGTGGATTTTATTTCGCACATTTTTAAAAACTACTAAACCGATTTAAGTAAAATTTATGTGGGATCACCCTGAAGATGTGCCCTATTAAATAAGAAAAGAATCATCATAATCGCTTTACAAATGTTGGAGATATGAGGTAGCATATACATTAAAAACTATGTTTTTTTGACGTCATTTAAAAACGGATGAACCGATTTTAATAAAAACTATATGGGACCACCTGGGATGTATACATTTTCAAACAAAAAAAGAATTTTCCAAATCGGTTCAGGCGTCTTTGAGTAATACATAAAAAATAAAAGATTCCGACGAACTGAGAACCTCCTCCTTTTTTTTGAAGTCGGTTAAAAATTTTACATATTAGTACAGATATGATTGACCACAGTCTAAGGTCAATGTCAAAGAAGATATTAGGACAATACGTTTTGGAGCTCAACATCAATCAATCAAGGTCCGTTTCGTTAAAATGTAAACATAGCCCTTTTAACCGTTGTCTGTATATTTTAATTACACCAACTTGACAGGTGTAGTTAGGCAGCCATATTCTAAACGATACAATCGGTTTAACAAAGTTATGTATTTATACCATCGTTACAACACAACTCGTGTTCTACAGTACAAGTCCATTTTTTAGACTAACGCAGTTTCAGTACTAAAATTAAAATATATTCTGTGTTTTTATTGATACACACTTTTTAAAATGGAATAAATTAGTATATTATTTTACGTATACTTTTTAATTGTAAATAATTCCAATTTATTTTAAAAGTAGCGTTAGTTGTTTAGAAATATCTAGATTAAATAGTATTGTAGCGCGCCCCCAATTGTTACGCAACTGGAAATGACGGAGACTTCTCGAACTTGAACCGAAGTTTCTGGAATGATCGAGAACGGACTGTACGTGCTTATAAATACAGTGCAGTGAGTCAGTCAGTCAGTCAGTTGCTTGCTTGCTACGGTGAGTGCACAGTCATTCAGTAGAAGCGGTCACGCGGCGGACAGCAGACATAAATATCATTATTACATAAATTTCGGTGCGTGCGTAAAGTAGTGTGTTGTGTAAATAGTTATTGTTGCGTTATTATTTATAAGAATCCGTTTATTTTTCATTGTTAGTTTCTTTTTGTCATTGTTATTAGAGAAGTATTTTTAGTTTATTTGTTTGGTATTTATTTTTTTTGTTAAAAATAAATCAGTTTTAATCCACCACAAAGAACAGTTTTGTTACGGTATAATATGTAAAGCACGAATTGGTATTGTGTTGAAATAGGCTTAACTGCTAGTGGGAACAAAAATTACAAGTTGGTAGAAGGAATGACAACTGTAAAATAAATATTGTTTACTTTTTTGAGTAAATTGAGCATTACATAATTAATAATAAACACATTTCAAACAACATTAATTAAATCTTATACGTAAAATAAGTTTACACAAAACAATTTCCTAAAGCATATAATTTAAAAGGAATTCGCTCTTTAATTAATTATGAAATGAATACGTAAGGATTTCACTACTGCTTAGGACACAACCTTAGAATTAGAGTTTTCACAACTGACGTGGAATGAATCGCGTAACAAGGAATGAAACTTATCGCTTAGCAAACGAAGATAGACTGTGGTGGCTGCTTCTTCACGAGGATTCAGATATCGACCAGTAAAGTCCACACAGATGACTTAAAAAATAAAATAGATATTAATTGATTACTGGTATGTAACAAGTAATTTATCATATTACTAAAAAAAGTGGTGTGTGTTAAGGTGGCGATTCGCACCGCGACAGAGGCAGGAGACTGAGACCGAAGACAGAGACGGGAGACCGAGACAAATGTCTCCGTCTCCGGTGGTCTGTTGTGTACCGAGACCAAAGACCTCTGTTCATTCAGTTTTGTTGAGTCGTTAGAGTCAATCGTGTCGTGTTCTGGAAAATTATTAATCCACAGCGTAATGGAAAGCCATTCAGTTATGAAGTTACTATTGGAAGAAGAAGAAGACGATGACATGCTATTATATTATTATTATAAAACAAAACGAAGAATGCCTATCAACAAATTATATACAACTAGAGGCCATGAAGGATTAAATAATAGCGCAGGATGTTGTCTAATCATTTAACTCAATTTATCGGTGTCTTCAGAAAACGACGTCATTTTTCACAATTTTGCACGTGCGTCTCGAACGAGACGCGAAACAGTACTAGTCCGGGGTAGAGACCGTCTCGCGGTCTTCTGTCTCGCGTCGCGGTCTCCTGTCTCGCTCTCGCTCGCGAACTGACACACATAGAAAACCTAAGGTCAAGTAACGGTCTCGGTCTCCAGTCTCTGTCGCGGCGCGAACCGCCACCTTTATACTTCTTTGGCGTGATTGCGACAATTGATATTCACATTTTCGTTAAATTGATAAAACGAAATATGATGTCTACGGAGATGATAAATACAGTTATAGGAAACGTTCGTGTAAACAGCGCCTATATCATATGTTTTGCTCAGTCAGTGCTTTGTGTCAATGGTTTCCACAGAATGCGGTATTTGAACTGTAGTCGGCAATGTCGGCATCTTGAAGTGAGTAGCAATGCTTGTCTGACGTTACGACGTGTCAGAGTTGTGACGGGGGGCGGAATAAAGCGACGGTGATCTATCAACAAATGCAGACAGCTCTCTCAGATGGTGCCTTCTGCCGTTCGAATGCATGTATGTGTATAGAGTGTACGGAACAGCTAAGCTACTTTGGCCAACTTTAAAACGTTATATCAGCAAACTATACGCTAATACAGGAGTGCTTTGGGTGCCGACAGTGGCGCCGTATGATGCGAAAAGTGCATTGTTCTTAGAAGGAAATTTCAATACTTCTAACAGCAAAATGTCGAAATGAAACTCTTTATTTTGATACACATTAACCGCTTCTGAAATTTTATGATTTCATATAACTTTTATTTTCAAAAACTTAATTTACCGATCGGTAAAAATAAAATATAAAATTTATATCACAGTTGATATTTACAATAAAACAAGTGGAATAGTTTTCAAAAGACGAAATAAATTATCAAGTCAAAACGCCAGTCTCACAAGAAAATGGGAAATTTTCATACTTTGTAAATTGTATTATATTCAAGACACAACAAAATATTATTTGTAATAATTCAATAATAAATCTCAGGTATTTGGATTAATAATACAAAACAATCGTGTTATTGTTAATCTTGCTACGTTACGACTACTTTATAAGGTCTAATTATTTGTAATTTTAAAAGACTCATTAAAACCGAATTTCGTTAAAAAGTTCATTATGTAAATTATTCTTTATTTTTAAGAAATGACTAAAACTTTAATTTAGTTTAACTATATTAAAATTGAATTGTCCAATTTCCCGTTAAAAAATAAAAAAAACTTATTAATTATAATGGACGTGAACAATATTGAGAATTTAAGTCTTACTTTCGCGTGACCCTATGAGAACAAAAACTAGGTACTATAATCGTTAGAAAATTCGACTGCAAACTTCTGATAGATCATGATTCATATGTCTCAGATACTGAAATTGTTTCGTTTAAAAATAAAAAATAAATCACAACGAAGTCTTATCTGTTTTGATGGCCTTTAAAAATATCTAGCAATTGTAATATCCGTACTTTCCACCGCATGGTGTATATAAACCCGTACCTTCCACCACATGGTGTATATGAACCCGTGTCTTCCACCACTTCGTGTATCTTATAACCCGCCACTGATTGACCCGTACAAATGCTGTGACAACAGACACACACACATCGATACAGCGAAAGCTCACAGCTTGATGGAGCTTCAGTTTGCATTAAGCTCAGCGTCCTTGTGTTTATATTATTGACATTTGACCTTCTTTCCTTTACGGGGGAGCTTTTTCTCTTCTGCTATGTTTTCTTATTAGAACAAAAGCTTCTTTATAAACAACAAAAGCTTTTTAACTTTGAAACTGATCGTTTTTACAGCTTTAAAGCCAAAGTTTACCTTTTTTCACACAAACTTGTGTAAAATACATCATAAATTAAATGACGAAGTTTTACATAATCAATATTTTCATATAATAAAAATATTGCCCTCTTTAAATTACGCTGAATTAAAAAGGTTGTGTGAAATCGTATAATATGCCTACTAAATGAGCTTTTTAATTGACAAAAAGTGTTTGACATAAGCAAATTATGAGTACGTCATTTTTTTCACAATAAGTACTACATTAAATTTTTTTTGCAACATTTAATTTTGTATCTGTATTTAGTATCATTCTGTGAAAAATAAAATATTTCCTAATCGTATATGTATTTTTATTTATTTATAACCCTGTACAGAAATATACGTTCCATGAAACGTTAAAATAAGTCCTATTAGCTCAAATTTGGCAGAATAGGACTCTTAAAAACCAGTAAGGGCCGGTAAAAAATATTTTTTTTATTGAAACCAGTTTTAAACGGGGACTCTTAGAGCTCGAACAGAATGACAGGACTGGTTTCTTCATCGTTACTTTATTCTGCAGACATGAAATCAAAAAAATATCCAACTTTCAGTCTAATCCACCGGTTTTTTGTGCATCCCTAGCTGAAATCAATTTCTAAACTTGCGAATATACCACGCTATGATAATATAACACTATAAGTCACTAGAGTCTTGTGTGCAATAACATTGGTGGCGTTAGTCTTCAGGGCAGATTGTAAATATGGTAAGTTTAGTTTTTGTTCCGGTATCTTTATTGCATTTGGTTGCAGTAATCCTCAGGAGTAGAGAGCATGCAAACCTTATTACAGGTGCGCTAAATTGGATACATGGTGGGAAATGCAAATAATGTAGAATTATTCGCCAAGATAAATAGATACTATGCAACTTTTATACAGACGATTCGAAAATACTACACGAATATAAAATTGATTTATAATAACAAGTAATTAAAAAAAAAAACCCGGGTCGCAGTGCCAAAACCCTGCCGACAATATAGTGTATTTGCTTGTATAGGGCCGTGTGGTTTGTTTTTGGGCAAAATAAAAAATTTAACCCCTTAATACACCCCTTAAAATAACATTTTTTTTCTTAATTGTAATATTATTATCAATCTAACGTCTACACCGAATTAAATACACCTTTCAATAAATAAGTCACTATCTGCAAACTAGTGTTTTCATAAAATTTGTAAATCTGGTCCTGTCGGGCCGGTTTTATTAAAATTTTGGGGACACTTTTTAATTACTACCAGAGGGTTAAATTTCAATTTTGAAACAATTCGGAGAATTTTTTCGGTATTTCGGGCCCAAAAACTTTTCTCAACCCTTAAAAACTACCCTTAAAATGGCCCGATTACGCCCATTTTTAATAGGCTTCTTGCAGTGATGGATTTCAACACGTGGGCCAAATTTCGTTAAAATCAATTAACTCTTTCGAAAGTTATTGCCCGCACACACATATATATATATATATATAAATATACATATATATACGTATATATATATATATATATATATATATATATAAATATATATATATATATATACATATATATATAAACATTTTTAAAAATGGTGCCAAAGTGTTTAGGAGGTTATGAAACGTCGAGAAATTTTGGTCTGACCCCTAGGTCCCGCCATCCGACCGACGCCAATAGTGTATGTTGCCATATGGCAAATACACTAAAAACACTTGAAAATTCTACAAAAATTCTTTATTACTCGACGATCGTTTCGGACAATAAGTCCATCTTCAGGAGTACAAAACTTATACTAAATTACATATTTTCATTATACCTACTTATACAATGAAAATACTTATACTAAATTACATATTTTCATTGTATAAGTAGGTATAATGAAAATATGTAATTTAGTATAAGTTTTGTACTCCTGAAGATGAACTTATTGTCCGAAACGATCGTCGAGTAATAAAGAATTTTTGTAGAATTTTCAAGTGTTTTTTAATTACTTGTTATTATTAATCATGTTCTACCATGTGCCGAGTGAAAAATCAGTGCAAATTATAATAAAATTGATTTGTCGGGAAAAAGGACTTTTTAAGTAAACACTTATTTGTTATTTATAGCGACGTTTCGTTACCTGCTTGGAACTTTTTCAAGCTTTATAACTGTAATTTATAACATTTATTAGGTGTGTATAATTAATTTTGATATTTTATATTTCAATTGTAAATTTATATAAATTGTATTTTAAATATTCAATTACAGTTATAAAGCTTGAAAAAGTTCCAAGTAAGGAACGAAACGTCGCTATAAATAACAAATAAGTGTTTACTTAAAAAGTCCTTTTTCCCGACAAATCAATTTTATATTAATTACCAAGGACAAAAAAGAAAAAAAATCAACTACACGAATGTCATAAATATTTGAGACTGTTCATGAACTGAATATTTAATAATACACAACTCAGCATTAAGAATCTGTGAGTGAACAATCAATCATCCCCTGTTTTTTACCTTTAGGGTTGGAATTTTTTTCCAAATTTATATGGGACCAGCTTCGGGGTATACCCTTTCCAATAAAAAAGAGAATTATCAAAATCGGACTACTCCGTAAAAAATTATTCGTAGTCATACATAAAAAAAAATATATACGCGTCGACTTGAGAACCTCCTCCGTTTTTTTTCGTCAATTAAAAAGTGGTGCGTGTACGCGCGGCAGAAATTATGCTTCTTTGGCGTGATCGCGGTAACATTTTCGTTAAAGATAAAATAAAATAGGATGTATAGGAAGAAAAAAGAAAGAATGATAATATATCTCCCATATAAAAAGTGAGTCTCTTATTGGGTTAGTATACGGAGAGCCCGCGGAATAGCGCTGCCAGCTCAGCAGCAATGCTTGCTGTGTTAAATAAAAAGAGTAAAAAGATTAAATTCAATTTTCAAAGTATATTACGCAACGCCAACGCATAGGCAAACCCGTTACACATCTCTTTTAACACAGCAAGTATTGCTGGTGAGCTCATAGCGCCACTCCCCGGGCTCTCCGTGTACTCGCCTAATAAGAGCTTCACCCCTTCCATGTATAAAAGAATATAAGATACGAAGTATAGTTGGAAAAACAATTTTAAACACAGTATAGGTTAAACAGCGAAACGTTTGTAAAATTCTGCCTTTTGTTCTTAAATTGAATAATTAAAAAAAATTTAACAATGAAGATTTAAAGTTCATTTGGTTTTTTTTTTTTTATAAAAAAACATTATGTTTGGCTGCAAACTATCCAAACCTATTATAAAGTATAGGTTATGTTTGTGGTCTTATAATTAACATACATTTTATCTTTGTTCCATTTTTAAAAGAAACATTTTTAGTGCCTGCATGAAGTAACTTTTTGACTATTACTATTGTTGAATCCACAATTTTAAAAGAATACATGTATTGATGTTATTTAACTGTCAAAAACTGTAAAAAAGTAAAATCAACTGTAGACTTACATTTCATTCGCGCATATGACCTAAATAAAAAAAAATGTAGAAATGAGACCTACATTAGGATCACAATTTAAAAGAAAGCTTAATAAATCATAATATTAAAATGGACTGTTATTTTTTTATCGATTTTTTTAAAGATCTGATATATAGGGTTACGTTACGTCTTTATAGAAAATCTGAAAGGATTCTAACAATTTAATATTTAGCTATTTCAAAATTTAAATATATCAGAACGCTTCGACTTTTGGAGCTTCCTGGAGATAAGGAGTAAAAACGTCAGTAAGTCAGTGGGTCAGAACGCACTACATATATGCGAAATTATGGACACAACCGGTATTATAGCACAGCGAATGTACCGGCGGAGGAAATCTCTGCAGTAAATATTAACTTATGTTTATGCATTTAATATGTTAAACATATTAGACTACTAAATACGGAATAGTATGTTCGCTAACTTTAAGTTTAGTTTAGTTCATATATTTTTAATGGATTATTTTAATTACCTTCTTGTTTAAATTTTATATCACAAATAAGCATGTTAAAAAGTATGACGGAGCGATGGAGAGTAGTAGTGAAAGCACTTGACATAGATCCGGGAGGTACTAGGTTCTATGACGATTTTCGTCTCCCCTATTTTATGGGACGGCCACGACTAGTTTAGCTCAGCGGGGCGAGGTACGTGGGTCACAAATCGCTAGCACGAAAGAAAAATGCCCAAAACTAGGCTAACAAATCCGACCACCAACTACTAAAAAAATTTAAAAAAATAACATGCAGACGTTTTAATAATAATTATTGACACCACGCGATTAAAACAAAATCTGCTATCAACATCAGGTGTGGACAATCCAACGGTCGAGGGACTCGATGGAGAGGAAAAATTTAATATGCCGACCAAAAGGTAACAAGGGCGCTAGAACTTAAGGGCACAAGATGCCAATCTCAGGAGTCCACTCTGAGGTGCCGAGAGTTGACTCAACAGTCAGCAAAAAAACTCCAAACAACAAAAATCCTAAAAGAAAAAAAATTCAGAGAAATCCAGAAAATCCTAAAACACAACACCACCAAGATCCAACCCAATAACAAACAAATCCAATTTCTAACCAAATCCTAACAAATTCCTAGCAAAATCGTCCACAAGTCGCTTATAAATATTTTAAAACATCTCATCTCATTATTCGTAAAAACCGCGATGTAGTCAACACCGTGGCTATATCGTCAATGCCTTCTGTGCAAGATAATTCAAAAACTGTTTCTAATCAGTCGCCATAGACAAGCGTGTCCGCACACTACCTCAGTACATTCGTCAAACACGCGATCGTCCGGCTTGCTATCCTATGCTAACTACAGCGTCCTTATGAACAGTTTGACTTCTTCGTCGCACTCATAAGTGACAAAATTTTGCAACTGTAATTAGCAGGGATACAAATTGGATCAGGGGTGCAGCCGAATAAAGTAATGATGACAAACCAAAATTGTAAAACGTTACAGTTCGAATATCGGCAGATGCAGATGCTAGAACTCTTTCTTATACTGCCTCTAGTTCGAAAAACGGTAAATCCTGTACCGGCCATCTTGTTGACGTCTCCCATGTTTTTTTTTTTCAATTAATTCTACATAAATATAGAGACGGTAGAGAACCATCTCTATATTTATGTAGAATTAATTGAAAAAAACCATAGCCGATTACCTGTCAAATTCCTATGTTCTCATAGTTCCCTACTTTATCTTAATTTCCTATAATTGTTTCATTCGCATATTGCTTAATTAAACTGACGTTTAAAAATTTACCAAATAACGGGAAGTGTGATAAATGGAAAATATTAATGGTGCGAATGGCGTCAAATGGACGTTAAATACATTGTTATTATTATTATATTAAAAATTGTGTTTAAAATATGATGTAATGGTTAGCATATCTGACGTGAAACATGAGAAATTGGGATCGAATCTTGGCGAAGCTGTTTTTTTCTCTCTTTTGAATAAGCTTTTCAAAAAACTTTTGCCCCCAAGTTCTTAACCAGGAACCGAAAAACGTTTCAATAATTTTAGTTGATGCTGGTCTTAAAAAAACAAAAACCCGGGTCGCAGTGCCAAAACCCTGCCGACAATATAGTGTATTTGCTTGTATAGGGCCGTGTGGTTTTATACTTTTATTATGTGAAATTAAGTTTGTTTTTGGGCAAAATAAAAAATTTAACCCCTTAATACACCCCTTAAAATAACATTTTTTTCTTAATTGTAATATTATTATCAATCTAACGTCTACACCGAATTAAATACACCCTTCAATAAATAAGTCACTATCTGCAAACTAGTGTTTTCATAAAATTTGTAAATCCGGTCCTGTCGGGCCGATTTTATTAATTTTGTGGGGACACTTTTTAATCGCTACCAAAGGCTTAAATTTCAATTTTGAAACGATTCGGAGAATTTTTTCGGTATTTTTGGGCCCCAAAACAGTTTTCAACCCCTAAAAACTACCCTTAAAATAGCCCGATTAGGCCCATTTTAAATAGGCTTCTTGCGGTGATGGATTTCAACACGTGGCCCAAATTTCGTTGAAATCAATTAACTCTTTCGAAAGTTATCGCGCGTACACATATATATATATATATATACGTATATAAATATATATATATATATATATATATATATATATATATATATATATATATATATATATATATATATATATATATATATACATATATATATAAACATTTTTAAAAATGGTGCCAAAGTGTTTAGGAGGTTATGAAACGTCGAGAAATTTTGGTCCGACCCCTAGGTCCCGCCATCCGACCGACGCCAATAGTGTATGTTGCCATATGGCAAATACACTAATAAAAACGCTAGTTTATTGATGAATGAAAATCCGCGATCGATGTACAGAGAAAGTCGCTCGCTAGTCAACTCTTTGCTTGTTTATATCGTAGACAAAATCTAATTTTCATTTGCAATTGTAATTTACATACATTTTAAACTTGTCGATCAATACCGTAATTGTTGCCAGGTGATTTAGTTTTAAGCACGATGCCGGCACAACGGTCTAATTAGGTAGGTAATTGATTGTGAACAGGTGATAAAGTCGATGGTGTGTAGCAGGGCGCTGCGATAATAACGCGACAGTTTTGAACACTTGGTTTGAGATCAATAAGTGTTTAGAACAGTGTTCGTACTTGTTCAATGTTCACAGACATTAAACTGTTCACTGTTTACACTTGACTGTCGCCTCTAACACTTGCTCTCAAATCTCAACCCATTATCAGCTCCTCTCTGCTCAATCGTATGTTGTAACTATTTGATGAACATATACCGAGCTGGGTAGACTAGTGATGACAGCACTAGACTCGCATTCGGGAGGTCCGCGTTCGAATCCCGGCGGGGGCAGATGTGGCTGGGACTTTTTCCTTCTGCCTCTCGCCGAGAAACGATAATTCCTGTACCGGCCATCTTGATTGAGGTTTTCCATGGTTTCCCTCAATTAATTCCAGATAAATATCGAGATGGTTCCTTATTTGAGGCCATGGCCGATTACCTATCAAACTCCTAGTTCAAAAATTACCTACCTTATCCTAATTTCCTATAATTCCTTCATTCGCCCATTGCTATTACATAAGTTGAAGTTTTAAAAATGTAGAAAAATAACGGGAAGTGTGGTAGATGGAAAATAGTAATGGTGCGAATGGCGTCTGTTATGACATAAAGTCGAGAAACAGACGTTAAACGCATTATTATTATTATTATTTGATGAACATATCATGAAATGTATAAACATTTAGATCAATTTTTCTTAAACTTTTTCGTCTAAGGAGTCCTCAGAGTTTGGAAAAATTATAGCGAACTCCCATTAATATCATTCAAAAGTAATTAATGTAATTTTTGATTATTTTGAAGTGTAAATGTCGATTTATAACATATTTTAGATTGAATTATACCCCTGTCTATGTATAGGTCGGATGTCGGGATAATAATTTATAAATAAGGTACGAATAGAAAAAGGTTTGGGTATGGTTTAAGAATGCTTGAGTTCTTATATTTACTCAGCAGAAAATTTACGATCAATAATTTAGAATAAAGTTGTGGCTAATTGCGCTAATAAACTCAGAAGCCAAAAAACATTGATATTAAGAAAAAAACATTTAGATTTTACGTAAATTTCACTTCTGTAGTGTATAGCATATCACTGTTTGTCAGATGGTGTTTATATAGTTCGTTCGTCGATATATTTGATCACTTAACTAGACTATTTAAAAAAAAAAACCCGGGTCGCAGTGCCAAAACCCTGCCGACAATATAGTGTATTTGATAATACAGGCAGTGTGGCTTTATTATGCGAACTTAAGTTGGTTTTTCGGCAAAATAAAAAATTTGACTCCTTAATACACCCCTTAAAATAACATTTTTTTCTTAATTGTAATATTATTATCAATCTAACGTCTACACCGAATTAAATACACCCTTCAATAAATAAGACACTATCTGCAAACTAGTGTTTTCATAAAATTTGTAAATCCGGTCCTGTCGGGCCGATTTTATTAGTGTATTTGCTATAAGGCAACATACACTATTGGCGTCGGTCGGATGGCGGGACCTAGGGGTCGGACCAAAATTTCTCGACGTTTCATAACCTCCTAAACACTTTGGCACCATTTTTAAAAATGTTTATATATATATGTATATATATATTTATATATATATATATATATATATATATATATATATATATATATATGCGTATATATATATATATATATATGTGTGCGGGCAATAACTTTCGAAAGAGTTAATTGATTTTAACGAAATTTGGCCCACGTGTTGAAATCCATCACCGCAAGAAGCCTATTTAAAATGGGCGTAATCGGGCTATTTTAAGAGTAGTTTTTAGGGGTTGAAAATTGTTTTTGGGCCCCAAAACACCGAAAAAATTCTCCGAATCGTTTCAAAATTGACATTTAACCTTCCAGTAGTAATTAAAAAATGTCCCTAAAATTTAAAAAAAAAAGGCCCGACAGGACCGGACTTAAAAATTTTATGAAAACACTACTTTGCAGATAGTGAATTATTTACGGAAAGTTGTATATAATTTGGTATAGAGCTTCGATTGATAATAATATTGCAATTAAGAAAAAAAAAGTTATTTTAAGGGGTGTATTAAGGAGTCAATTTTTTTATTTTGCCGAAAAACCAACTTAAGTTCGCATAATAAAGCCACACTGCCTGTATTATCAAATACACTATATTGTCGGCAGGGTTTTGGCACTGCGACCCGGGTTTTTAAAATTGTGGGGACACTTTTTAATCACTACCAAAGGGTTTAATTTCAATTTTGAAACGATTCGGAGAATTTTTTCGGTATTTTTGGGCCCAAAAACAGTTTTCAACCCCTAAAAACTACCCTTAAAATAGCCCGATTAGGCCCATTTTAAATAGGCTTCTTGCGGTGATGGGTTTCAGCACGTGGCTCAAATTTCGTTGAAATCAATTAACTCTTTCGAAAGTTATCGCGCGTACACATATATATATATATATATATATTATGACACCCTTACTAGCCGTTACCAGCGGACGCTGGGTCATGGGTCGAATCACGGACGCACGAAGGGACACGATACTTAGACTTGGAAACCTTACCTGATACTTATGTTATGGTTGACGGATGAGTCCAGCAGCTTAAAGTGATGGTTATACTGTAGTAGAAATTTTAAGGGCGCCTGGCCATTTGACTCACCGTCGCAGAAATATCCCACAGTTATGGCCGCCTATGGGGTTAGTAGCAGGGATAGTCCAATAAAAAACGATACTAATATTCAAACTAAGTTTAATAAGCCAGAGCAAGTTCCGGTGGTACACTCCCAGAAGGGGACTGACAGTAATATTAATTAGCAAAATATAAAACTTGAATTTAACATTAATCAGTTTGACAAACACCTTGTATAACAACTGTATTAATTATACTTACATCACCAACCCAGTAACAGACGGTTACTGAAAAATAAGGAAGCCGCCGTAAATTTACAAGACATTAAAGGCACATTGTTAGACATTCTTAAAAATAAGCTTTCGCTTCGATATGTTCGATACAGTTCAGACACATGCTCTATCGAGCAGACACAATATTAAATAATCAATAAATACAATACAAAATACAATATTAAAATTTCCGACTTAAAATTCTCGTGAATCAGAGAGCCAATTTTTCACATAACTAATTAAAGATTACCACGCTAGTTGTAGCAAAGTAACACAAACTACTGTTTACTCAAATTCGTGTTATTCTTCGTATCAAAAGTTACTGCACAATAATAGTGCCCAAAAGTAATTGATTAGTTTTACAATCGTATAATATATCACGTTACTTTGCTATCAACCAAAATGATCCATTGTTCAATTTTAATTCAAATCAAATTCAAAGCGACACAATACATACAGAACGTCCTGTATGCACAATACTATATATTCTAAAATCTACATAAATGCCTAAATCAGTTGATTCTCGATAAGCTATCGCAACCGCAACGAGAATTTAACCAATAGCAAAACGACCGAGATGCACTTCCAAATAGTGACAATAAATTATTAATCATTAAGTACTTAAACTTTAATCACAATAAAAGCGAAACCTTTGATAGCTGATCGAGATGCACATACAATTAATTATACCAAAATGTTATTTAAAAAAAACAGGTGGAAGCGAAACTGACTTTAAAGAATTGTCTATGAACTTTAAATCTCCAAATTTAAATTGAAGTTACTTTAGAATAACGTTGAGTTTATATCGTAAACAATTAAGATGTCAACAAACACATCTGTCAAATTGAAGTTAGGTTAGATAGTTCGTTTACTGTAAACATTTAAGACCAGCAACAAACACGCGTGCGCGAAAATAACCGAGTCGGAAGTTTAGTAGTTTCGAATATCCGGTTCCAGCAACAGCACCTCATCTACTGACGCATGCGTACGTGAAGCATGTTAAAATAGTTATGGCGCGTATCACAATTTCCACCAAAAAAATAAGAAAGTGCACTTTACCTAGTAGCAGATGCTCGAATACCTGGGTGTTGATACTGTTGGGCTTCGGGGTCCCACAGGTGACTTTTGCAGATAAGGTTGCTACAAGATTGCAAGGCTCGATGACGGAAGTAGCTGCTTGACCTGTCGTTTGCACGTGTACGCTGACTATAATACGAATATCTAACTCATCTTACACGAATCGCTCCAAACGAAAACCACAATTTTACATACGTTAAACGTTGAACACATCCAACAATTATTTCTCTCGCAATATCACCATCTTTGCAAAATCCGCTGATTGCAATCAATTTTACAATCGCGATACTATCAGTTTGACGGCTACCACCTGACTGACTGATCGACGATTGTGTATTCAATGTCAAGACTCGTTTTTCAAAATTCTACAAAATTTCAATACCGGGTGTTCTCAGAAAAAAGGTCATATATTTTTTTTCTTGTGAAATCAGATTAAGGAAATCTTTTTGTTTTCTTGCAGTGTCGGGTTGATTTTTCACATGCAGATTTATACAGAATGGTCCAAAACACAAAATAGTTTATTTTGCCTTAGAATTTTTTCTGGAGTTCGGGAGAGTTGATGAATGGAATTTTTGAGCGTGGCCCCGTTGTTACGACTAGGATTTGACTCCTTTAATATATATATATATATACATATATATATAAACATTTTTAAAAATGGTGCCAATGTGTTTAGGAGGTTATGAAACGTCGAGAAATTTTGGTCCGACCCCTAGGTACCGCCATCCGACCGACGCCAATAGTGTATGTTGCCATATGGCAAATACACTAAAAATTAAAGCATTTGATTGAGGACATTTTTTAACACCAGCGGATTTTTCATATAAAGCTTCGTTTACAGGATACGACATGAAAATATATTTTTAACGGAGTATTGTGTTTATTATTTAATATCCCATTAAAGTTTGTTTTTTTCAACACAAAAGTTCCTTTTCAATAATATCAAAATATTGGAATTAGATGAGATTTAATTATTTTGGGTTACCCGGTGGATGGATCGTTGAAGTCTTTTAGTTCATATAAATTTTAATGATAATTTATATTTTATCACTAAACTCGGCTCTTATATATAATTAGTTTTATGAGAGAAAATTTTTGACATTGACGAGTTTTTCATATAAAGCTTCGTTTACAAGATACTGTATGAAAATATGCCTTTTTGAAGAAATCTTGTATTTATTATGCAATATTCTAATAAACTTATTTTTTTGAACAAAAAAATGTTTTTTTTAAATTTCAATATTTTGAAAATAGATTATCTACATCCTATTTCATTATTTTGGATTTTCCGTTTGACCGTTGGTTGAAGTCTCCCAATCCAAACAGATTGCATAATGCATTTTTTTATTTTTTGAATTGGGTGAATGTCACGTTCAAAGATTCCTTTACAAACAAACTAATAAAAACGTGTTAAAAATCGATTATTTCCAAACAGATTATCGTGTTATAATTTATATATGGTAATTAATTTATAAAATCTAAATTATTTGTTACTTTCTCTTTAAAAAAAATTGTGTTTTTAAATTAAGAGATGAGTATAATCAGATTCATTATTCACAAGAGCACAAACTTTCTAATTAAAAACGAGACAAGCTTTGCTAATCGTAGATAACTCAGATGCCAAACACATATCAAATAATCACACTGAAGAATGTTTTGGCCGACTGTAGTTAAGTGTGCGGCAAGCTTTATGTAGCCCACATGCATGCACGTATGATCTTGTGTGCAATGGTTCAAACACCTGGTTCGAGATTATTTGATCCGATTATAACACAAGAGTTGTTGGCAATAATGCTTGAACGTCGCGTCTTCAAAGCTTCGTTCGACAACGTCTTCTCAACACGGCGCTGTATACAAAGTGGATAATTCCCGAGGAGTATAGACAACATATCATGCATAATTACTACTGAAATTAATACCGTTTGTTCATAAATCGCTGTTTATTTTAAGGTTTCTCGCGTACATACTTTGTTGTTAGGGCTTCGTAACAAAATAGTAAAAAAGAAAACCTTATAATGACAATCCATTGCACTAACAACTGAATTTAGACACTTTTTTGGTATGCAGCCAGACTACTGCGGTCTGTAGGTATTTTTGGGGTAGTTTTATTAAAACAAATGTGTTTTCTGTGAATTGTGTTCCATTACAATTAATAGAAAAAAATTTGCACGACCCCCTATAAAATAATTTTTTTCATGTCTGTATAGCACTAAAGTATTAATGGTAATTTTAAAGTTGATATTTGAGCAACAAAGACAGCACACACATTTTTCTTAAAAAAAACAGATTCCAATAATTATAATATTTTAAAACATTTACAAAATTTTATTGTGGATTTTTCTTTGATATTCAATTCACTGAGTAATCAAAAATACAATAATATATATATATCACTCGATGAGACTCAAAACTATTGGTTGTAATCAAAGGTTTTAATCGTCCGGTATATTATATAGTTTCCAGATGACACATAATGCCCGTCTGTAATTTTAATCTGAGCCTCTTATGGCCAATTTCATACTGTCGGGTTTTCGATAAAGCAGCCAACTTCATACTTTCGCATTTCAGTTAACTGTGCGCGCGCAAATTCCGTTGCTTGCTAAAATTTTACTATCAACAATCCAAAATCTTATAGCTTCGAAAGTGATCAATATATGATCTACAAAATAGAGATGGGAAAAACGGGTCATTTTAGTGATTTGCATCTTTGCATCTGGATCCCGTATGTGAGCCGGCTCACTGAACCGGTTCAAAAAGAGCCGAGTTCTGAATATGTTACTGCAGTCAGCCACTGAGCTACCTAGTTCAGTCAATCATATCACTACCTGTATAGAATCAAGAATGCATAGCCAAACATGTGATGCATGAGTCATTTGAGCTGACAGTTGCATCAAAGCAAGAACTGATACGTAAGTGTAAAATGTGCTTTTGTGTGTTAAGTGTTTCACTGAGTTATGCGGATCCGTTGATCCGTCGGCTCAAAAAAAAGTGAGTCGGCTCTCACGGATCTTCTGTCGGAGCCGGCTCTTTGAACCGGTTCAGATCTGAGTTACCCAACTCTACTAGAAAAAGTAGACAACTATCTGCAAATATAAATTCGTTTTATTGATTTCCCGACGCTAATAAAACAAAATAAAAATCAACAGTGGAGTAGGGTTTTTTTAAGTTTTCAAATAAAAATATGGTAACACATAGATTCATATAAAAAAGTAACTTTAACATTAAACTTATATTAGGAAAAATCAGGTCTTGAAATAAATTAAATAAACTTTAAATTATTAAAAATATTATAAATTTCATCATTTGACGCTAATAGTTTTTTGAATTTTATTGTAATTCATTATTTTATTTAAAAAAATATTGGTATAACATATTTTAACTAAATTTTCGAGGTATATGAAGAAGTCGGAATAATACCGACGAAACGTCGTACATTGAATAAAAACGTACTTAAAAAAATTGGTCTTTTCACCTGAACTTTTTATTAAACTTATTGCACTGTGTAAATAGTCGGAACCAGAATCAAATTATTGTAACATTTTTTGTAAAATTTTATAATTATGACATCTTATCTTTACAATACATTCGTTTAGCAGCTTAGAAAAACATAACCTATATTCAATAATTCTGTTGTTTATCTGAGGGCAGATTGTGCGTGGCGGAGGTATGTGTGAAAGATGAAAGAAGGGATTATCTGTCCCATGTGACAGTAAAGTCTACTTGAGACCGTTATTAGGGTGGCATAACAGACCGAACTGACAGGACACCTCCTTTCAATACATTCGCCCACGCTATTTTATTCTTTTCACTACGTGTTATTTTTCTTTTTGGTCGTCATATGTTCATTTTCTTCTAAACATTTTCATTAATATATATTTTTTAAAACTTAATGTTTTCAAACACAAAGTGATTATTAGCATCCATAACACGCTCAATAGGGATGTTGACTGTATTAAAAAAAATATATAATTTTAACGTTAAGTGGTAGTTTCTATGATAGAAATACTAAAAAACACTATATTGTTCCTTATTTTTAAGGAATTTAATTAATATTTAATAAATAAAACCTAATAAAATCACTCTCAAGTCACGTGACAACAGACACCAATCAGAGCACATGACGTCATGTGTTCAGCCGCTGTCAAAAAACTTCATTGTTTGGTTAATATTTAGTGTGTAATTTATTCGAAAATTTCTTTAAAAAACACTGCAAGAAGTTTTAACGTTATGGAAAGTGTATTTATTAAGATAAATAGTTCGAAAACTTAGAATTCATCTTTATAACAAGAATTACGAAAAAATTTTTCATAACCTCATTAGTTTACTAGCGTTTATGAGCACAGACTCCTACTTTGTGACCGCATCTATAGAATGGTAGCTCCTGTATAAACTTTTGAGCCTCCTTTGGTATGAGCAGGTGACGTCACGCAACTAGTATTGGCGTTTTGAACCGAAATTTAAAACGGGATTTAAAATACATGATTTTTAAGGCTTGATTTGTATTTAAATAAAAATAATAAATATTTGTGGCTATATTAGGTACTTATGCACGATTTAAAACACTTTCCCAAAAATAGTCAACATCCCTATTAGAAAAGTTTAAAAATTGAATGCTAAATAAAATAAAAATTAAAATGAAAACTACTTTTGTATAAATGAACAAAGGAAATCTTAAACAAAGGTTGAATAGAAGCTGCGCCGCATACAATATAAAAATATTCCATACTCCTATAAAAATAAAATTGATCCTGAATCGGGTGCATTTTCACTCATTGCATTTTATATTATCGGTATACCTATTCAAGCACTTTAAAGTTCTCCACATTGGGATGGGACTGTGGTGTTAAAAAATATAAATAGCAAGTTGTTCCTTTTGTATTTATGAAATCATTTTCTACGTAAAATGTTGGAACATTCTTCATTTAATGATGCCATAACATGAACACTTCCATTACTTAAAAATTAAAATACAGAAATAATTTCGTATGCTTATGTAAAGAAAGAATATCTCAAATATCTAAAATAACATTTTTTGTACGCTGCTACTTAAATATGATTTGCTTGGACATTTCCATGATTATATCGTAGTGCAGTGGTTCCCAACTTTTTTCAGCTGGCGACCCACTTTTACTTATGAGAATATCTCCACGATCCATCAGTCCATGGTGGAGTAAAAAACCGTATTTGTATCGTATCCCTTCCTTATGTTGTCTGCCCCAGATGCCAAAAATCAAGAACCAAGGAAACAATCAAAACACAATTGGATTTGTTTCGATTTTTATTATCTTTTCTAGTGATTTATTCGATGGTTTCTGATGTAACAATTCAGAATTCTTAATTTTAAAATGTATAAATATTTTTACAAGCGGTAATTAGATTTAGGTATTACTGTATAGTTGATTAGAGGCTTGGCCACGACGTTTATCATTTTGGTTTTGGCATGTTATACGCGGCCGGGTGTAAGAGTTGTTTTTGAATGAATAAATATTTAGTGGTGTTTATAAGTTGAATGTGGATGTATCTATGATAACTGATTGTGAAAAGGTGAAAAAATAATCGTTTAGACCTCGTCAATAGGGGGCCATCCATAAATTACGTCACACGAATTTTAAGACTTTTGAACCCCTCCCCCCGTCCTTGTCACAGGTTGTCACATTTTTATAACCCCCCCCCCTACTGGTGTGATGCCACAAATTTTTCAAATTTATACATGCACTCAAAAATAGTTGAGAGAAAATAGCTATTTTCATTTTTTACTTATTTTTATTAAATAATCTTATAAAATCAACATAAATTCCAATAAATAATAATATTGACTCTACCAACAGTAATATAATATTAAATAAAACGAAACTACTTGCGATTACTGTTCGAAATATTTTTTTATTTATAAAACGTTTCTACCAAATTTTTTGGTCCTTTTCAATTTATCAAAATAATTATAATTTATTTTGTATTTTGATAAATTGAAAAGGACCAAAAAATTTGGTAGAAACGTTTTATAAATAAAAAAATATTTCGAACAGTAATCGCAAGTAGTTTCGTTTTATTTAATAAATTCCAATATTTCAGATAACCGAAAAAACAAACGACTAGTTCAAAAACAATAAACGACTAGTTATGTTAATTATATATAAAAAACTTAATTATCTAGTGTCCCTGGACTTTGGACCCACTCTTTTATATCAGCAATTACTGGTAAATCAGGCACTTCATTTTCGATGACTTAAACTTATTTAAGCCCTTACTATTCAACATTCTTGTGAATTTGAGTATCTCACTCGCATCACAACGCCGCTCTAGAAGTTAAACGATGTTGCATGAGAGATAATCTCATAGAGAGAATGCTTAACCATTAATAAATATAGTAAATTATTAATAAATATAGATCAAGTTCGTAGATTTTTATAGTTCTTTATTCACCTCTAAATTTCGCGTTTTAGTATTTTAAATTTTAACAAGTGACGTCACAAAACTTTTGACCCCCCCCCTGCCCCTTGTCACACATTGTCACATTTCGGTGATATCCTCTCCCCCCATTTCCGTGTGACGTAATTTATGGATGGCCCCTAGGAACCTGGAGTACTTGGGTGAGACCGATCCAAATTTCTTTTGCATGTGTTGTTTGATTGACTATTTTTACTAGACAGCAAAATTAATCACATTACGATACCAGTGAATTACTGTGCGAACTTTTGTCATATATATTTCACGCCAATTTAATAAAACAAAATTCAACGACATTATTTTAGATTGTTTACTTATTGATTGTGTTAAATTAAGCTAATTCAAATACCATTATTTTAAATTGTTTATTATTGTTACTAAATAAATTCGTTTCGAAGTTCCAATAATTAATCTATTTAAGTAAAAATGTATTACGAGACGATTACCGGAGCCTATACGGCCAAAAGTCCTAGTGTAAAACGTCTCACTGATGCAAAAATGCGAATGTAACAACAGCGTGGGCTATTGAATGGCTTAGAAATGTTTTTATTATTTCGTATTTAATAATAATTGTTGATGAAAAGAACTCGTGTCGCGGGACACCTGTATATTACAGTTGAATCAGTAAATTTAAAAAACGCTGACTTTTGTTATTCGGAAAGATGATTGTAAGACAGAAAACATCTCATATTCAGAGGTACGCGATTCATCTTTTTTTACTTTTACAGTAATATTGAATATTTTCTTCTCGAAAAAATAAAAGCGAAATATCATGCATATAAACATATATATCCATACATCGGAAACTTGAAGGGAAGGTAATAATAGATGAAGAATATCTTTCGCGATAGAAAAAAGCTGATGCTGCCATAATAGATTGACTATATTATGCTACAGCGTGGCCAATCTAGACCTTGCAAAATTAAATCATTTTAGTTGGTTCAGAATAACGTCAAATAAACCGTACATTTTTTAAACAAAATGTGAAATGATTAAGAGCATTAAAATAAAATATTCAAGCATTAAAAAAAATATGAAGATTTATTTTCTGTGGTTTTACAGTAGTTTAATATCAGTAAATATTATCTTTCAAAGGTGTTCTTTTTTGTCAGTAAAAAATATCTCCCTTAATACCTACTGTATCCAAATTAAGGTTCGATATGCCATTTTGGAGATTATTTTTCTCTCTAATGACGAAAAATGTGTTAATATATTAATATATTAAAATTTAGCCATTACGTGGCAATCTGTTTATTATAACAGTTGCCTGTAATATTAAGTGACGTAGTGCCGCTGAAGTCTCAATAGAATAGAATAAAATTTATTTCCGCCCTATTACATTACGTACCTGACCACTATACCGGTGTGAAATATTCGCACAGGTTCGCTAGTATAAACTAAAATCAAGTTAACAAATTTTTCAAAACGCCTATTTCCTGAAATTACCAAGCGAACATTACATTTTACAAATAAAGGGCGTGAAAAAAATATTTTTAAGAGTTTAATTTTTATTTTAGAGTGTGGCTCTTAGATTGCTTGATTTGTAAGATACATAAATTCTGTGACAAAACTTACGAAAACAAAATCTTTAAGCTACAGCAAAGATCTTCCATCTGCCAGACGAGACCATTTGCAATTAAAAGACAGCCAACATAGTTCTACTAAGATTGTTCATCAACTGACTACAATAGCCGCATTTTAACTGTAAAAAATGTAAGTCTTGATTAAACGAAACGTTAAAAGAAAGTTGAAACTAAGTTCTTTACTTTATAATTTTCTTTAATTGTTTTCATAACACCATTTTTAAGTATTCTTCGTGCATTGCAATTCTTTTAAATAGCAGTCTATACAAAATAAATTATTTAATAAAAATAAAACTTTATAAACGCGCGTTACACGTGCGGGGTTAAAGTAGAATAGAGTGGATAACTGAACCCACCTGCTCTCTACAGTGTGTAAACAAACCAAAACATAGTTCTATTTGAACTATTTATTCTTATTCAACATAATGTACACATTTTTGACGGATTCGAAGAAAAAGAAAATGTATTTCCCGAAAATATACTGGAAATGAAATGTAAACAATAATATCAAATAATTTCAAGAGAAATCAATAATGCAGAACATTGTCTATCGTGAAATAAATGGATTTGAAAACTGAATACTATAGCCAGGATAAAATACATTTTAAATTAAATTACAAATTTTAACTTGTAATTATTTCGCACACGGCACAAGATCTTTGCCTGATGAAGCTACTGTTGTGCTCAAGGGCGGATATAGAATTTTTCTGGGTGGGGGCGGTAACAGAAAAATTTTATAATAATAATCAAGTATCATAATTTGAATGCGCTGCCGTCATGCATCTTCAATCGATTGACGCTGAAATCAAACGTCACTAAATAATATAGCAGAGTATGGCATAAAATTCATTCAAAACTCCGACATTGAGGGGGGGCAATCGCCCCCCCTCTGTATCCGCCACTGGTTGTGCTTCATCAAGAAAAGATCTTGTCTTATCAAGCCACTGACGAAATGTATGTATAGATTTTATAAGATAAAATTATATTTATAATTTTTTCAATTAACAAAGCAGAAATAAAATAGCTGAACTGCTTTCTAAATCTTTGAAAAAATTTGGCGACAGGACCATTCCAATTGAAAAACTGAAGACAATTTGACATATTACAATTAATAAAATAAAATTTCTGTTAAAGCGTGTAGTGACGTGGGTACCGGCTAGTAATAAATTTTATGATATTTGCTATTCGTTTGCACGGTTACATTACATAATTTTCATCTACCTAATTTCTTTTTGAAAAAAAGTGAATTGTGATCTAAATTAGTACCATTTCCCACTAGTAGAGCTGTGTAGAGTAGTGGTGACAGCACTAGACCAGCATTCGGAAGGTACCGGGTTCGAATCCCGGCAGGGGCAGATGTGGCTGGGACTTTCTCCTACTGCCTCTCGCCGAGAAACGGGAATTCCTGTACCGGCCATCTTGATTGAGGTTTTCCGTGGTTTCCCTCAATTAATTCCAGATAAATATCGAGATAGTTTCTTATTTGAGGCCATGGCCGATTACCTATCAACTCCTAGTTCAAAAATTACCTACCTTATCCTAATTTCCTATAATTCCTTCATTCGCCCATTGCTATTACATAAGTTGAAGTTGTAAAAAATGTAGAAAATAACGGGAAGTGGAAGATGAAAAAATAGTAATGGTGCGAATGGCGTCTGTTATGACATAAAGTCGAGAAATGGACGTTAAACGCATTATTATTATTATTATTAGTAGTAGTAGTAGAGAGAATGGGGAAAAACAATACATTAATAGAATATAATTAATTTACAGAAGAAAAATTATACAATATTACGCTTCTTTATATTCTATGGCCAGAGAGTTTAAAAGAAAATGTATTCTATGCGAATTGCGATACAAATATGTAAAAATTCTTCCAGTCGATGTCGTTTTATTTCGTATTGGTCTTGCTAATAAAATAACAATGATCAGTGATCAGGATCACGTAGTCTCGATAACTCAATATCCTATGCATTTGTTTGATCTGCGCATGCGCATGTCGTAGTGACATGCAAATTCAGAATTACATATCGGAATGGACCCACATTGCCCCGTGTGTGTTTATATCAATATGCAGGTTTGGGATTATAAAATAGCTACACCTTGAAATCCAGATTAAGTCATCTAAGGTTTTGCCAATGTCTCACTTTTATATTTGAAGAAAATCTGCTTGTATGAAGCTATGACTGTATAACAATTTGCCAGCACCTTTAAAAAATATAAATATTCTAAACATTTTCAAACATAAATTAAAACATATACAATTAAGTTAGCAGGAAAGTGGACAAATTGATGTAAATCAATACACCAATTATTAATTATTAATAATTAGTTTAAATTGATTTACATCAATTTGTCCACTTTCCTGCTAACATTGTATATGTTTGAAACAAATATGGACGCAACAATTTCCAAAATAAATTAAAACAGTTTTCGACTGAAAAACATTTTTTGGTCAATTTATTTTTTAAGTGTATATATATGTTTATGATGACAATGTCAATCATGTATGGTGTTTCGTTACTTTTGGCAAATTATATTTATTATTAGTGTATTTGCCATAAGGCAACATACACTATTGGCGTCGGTCGGATGGCGGGACCTAGAGGTCGGACCAAAATTTCTCGACGTTTCATAACCTCCTAAACACGTTGGCACCATTTTTAAAAATGTTTATATATATATGTGTATATATATTTATATATATATATATATTTATATATATATATTTATATATATATATATATATATATATATATATATATATATATATGTGTACGCGCGATAACTTTCGAAAGAGTTAATTGATTTCAACGAAATTTGGGCCACATGTTGAAATCCATCACCGCAAGAAGCCTATTTAAAATGGGCCTAATCGGGCTATTTTAAGGGTAGTTTTTAGGGGTTGAAAACTGTTTTTGGGCCCCAAAATATCGAAAAAATTCTCCGAATCGTTTCAAAATTGAAATTTAACCCTTTGGTAGTGATTAAAAAGTTTCCCCACAATTTTAATAAAATCGGCCCGACAGGACCGGATTTACAAATTTTATGAAAACACTAGTTTGCAGATAGTGACTTATTTATTGAAGGGTGTATTTAATTTGGTGTAGACGTTAGATTGATAATAATATTACAATTAAGAAAAAAATGTTATTTTAAGGGGTGTATTAAGGGGTTAAATTTTTTATTTTGCTCAAAAACAAACTTAATTTCACATAATAAAAGTATAAAACCACACGGCCCTATACAAGCAAATACACTATATTGTCGGCAGGGTTTTGGCACTGCGACCCGGGTTTTTTATATTCTTGCAGGTTGCAGTCACCAAGTTTTGACAGTTACACGAACCAAAAAAGTATTACATTCGAGATACGGACTACTATTTTAAATATTCGTCTACAGATAATTATGTTACAAAAACTTTGAAAAAAATCTTCAACAGATTTTAGTGTTGCCTTTTAAATAATTCATAGTGTAGTTGCAATACACATCTGTATAACAAAATTATGCAGAAAGCAACTGACTGACTGTATGAAATTGTCTAGTGCTGTAATATTCAGAGGCGTTTCCAGGTTTTTGTTTTATAGAAAAGAGATTAGTTGTTATTTTCTTATGGAGTATTCGATGAGATGTGATATTCGGTGAATCAGATAATTACCTATACTGGCTAACTAAAGATTCAGGCAATATTTTAACTAATGGTAATTAATGTATCTAGATTCCAGAACATTTACGTTCAATCTTTCAAAATTTTTACTATTAAAAGTTTAATTTATTAAAATTGATTAATTCTAAAAACGATGAAATCATGTATTGTGATCGGAAATACATATGAATACAAAATTTCAAATCGATAGGGTATGTATCATTCGCCATATTGGGTTTACAATAACGTCACATAGCTTATCGTATTCCATTGGTCAAACTCTTTCAGTTGATACTAATCTCAAGAGGGAGGTAATCAGCCATCTTGGAGCCCCCCTACCTTGAATTTATGCATTGTCACTGGACCTATACACGGATGCAAAATATTAAAGCCTCAGCTTAATTAGATCTAGTCACCGAGCTGGGTAGAGTAGTGGTGACAGCACTAGACTCGCATTCGGGAGGTCCGGGTCGAATCCCGGCGGGGGCATATGTGGCTGGGACTTTTTCCTACTGTCTCTCGCCGAGAAACGGTAATTCCTGTACCGGCCATCTTGATTAAGGTTTTCCATGGTTTCCCTTAATTAATTCCAGATAAATATCGAGATGGTTCCTTATTTGAGGCCATGGCCGATTACCTTTCAAACTCCTAGTTCAAAAATTACCTACCGTATCCTAATTTCCTATAGGTCCTTCATTCGCCCATTGCTATTACATAAGTTGAAGTTTTAAAAATGTAGAAAAATAACGGGAAGTGTTGTAGATGGAAAATAGTAATGATGCGAATGGCGTCTATTATGACATAAAGTCGAGAAACGGACGTTAAACGCATTATTATTATTATTAAATTTGATTAATTCTAAAAACGATGAAATCATGTATTGTAATCGGGAATACATATGAATACAAAATTTCAAATCGCTTATCGTATTCCATTGGTCAAACTCTTTCAGTTGATACTAATCTCAAGAGGAAGGTAATCAGTCATCTTGGGGCCCCCCTATCTTGAATGCGTCACGGATGCACGGATACACGGATGCAAAATTTTAAAGCCTCAGCTTAATAAGATCTAGTCGAAATTTTTAATTCAGCATTTGATCAGAACTGACACATTGACAAACATAGCATGTTAAATAAAAGCTTATAATTAAATTAACGCTTGTAAAAAAATAAACAGTGCTAAATTAAGTTTCGTTGAATGTCCGTCACTGACTCTAGCCCGTGGTAGACCAGCCGTTAGACCGGGTTATTTTTTTTTTTTATTTTTTGTCGCAAGACACAAAAATTGCAGCATGCACATATGTGGCGTGCGGTTGTATTTGAATAGACTTTACATGTTTCTAGTAAATTTGAATTGCAAAATAAATATATTAATATTATATTAGAATGTATTTATGCGCAAAATCTGGTTTTATTATAAAAAAATGTACAGTTTCTTCAAAGGTTGCTACTAAAATACCGTGTGGATGTTACAATCCCGTATTTGTTATCATATTGTGTCGTCCAATTGGTCGCCAAATGCCAAGATTCTCTGGATCTTATATCAATTCATATTTTCAGTTTAGTTTTAAAAATAAATTGAAAATTAAATTTATTTTTTTACCGGTTTTCAGATTAGAACCGGGGTTAGTAATAGCCAAGCTAACTCTATATAAACAACATATCTGCAAGTTCGGACTTAGGCTATTCTAGTCCCTTGTAGGGCTTCAAACTTTGCAAGACTCTAAACCCGAAAAAAATGTAAACAAAACCGAGGCCCAAACACTTAAAATAAATTATTAAAAGAATCGTAGATACTTGAACTATAATAATAGTAAAAGATATTTATCATTTTCACTATTACCTACGATTATTTTAATAATTTGAAATTATGGATATGACCGATTTACAGACTCAAAATAAAACTTGGTATCTTTACAGTATTTTGTTAAATTTTGTTTGACTAACAAGAATCAAATTATTACACTAATATAAATTCTACCGTCTTTAATATTATTTGCGATTTCGTATTGTAATTGTTATATTTTTCTTAATTTATTATATATATGATTATGTCAGATATAAACGAAAAAAATCTAGTTTTTAATCACTAATATCAAACGGAAAAGAATACAATTTAGACTTAAGTCCAGTAAAAATTAAGATTTAGCCATTTTTTTACTGAAATCTCTGACGTCAGAAAATTCTTACTGGAACTTCGGCTAGGACCCCGAGAATTACGACGTTTACCCGAAGACCGAATATACATTTATCCAACATGGGACCTTTTGGTCAAAATCATTTTAGTTGCCTTAAAAAAAATAGTATATTACATCACGGAGGCAGAAACCTGAATTTCCTGTACTGCGCGACATGATACCCGACGTGAAGACGAGAGCATCAGGACTTTCAACTTTCTGCCCGTGTTGTGTATACTATTTTTCTCTATACCCGCCCGAAAACTTATTTCACGTGAGCAATTTAGGGTTATAAGCAATAACAGCTGTTAGCTACTTCTGGCTGACGGCAGTCTCATGTGCAACAGAAAACTCTTTCGACCCGCTGTTACTTTCTTTCTGCCCGGTGTTATAGATGACAAGCGAGTAATTCCAGCAGAGCATAAATGTTAGGGTTTCTGCCTTAAAATCTAAGCCGAAAGTACGTACTTTCGACCGGATTTAAAGAAAATATATTTTAAATTCGTCCCTAGTTCGTATGGCCAAATCGCCAATCCTTTGATTGTGCCAGTCAAACTACGACCATGCACGAATGTAATGTTTCTCCAGCTTTTTCCCGGCAATGTCTTCAATACGTGACCGACTACACTAGAGTGGCTTACAATGTGTGTTCTCTTTCTACGTCCCGTGTCCCGCTCTACCCTACTTGTTTCATGCTGTAGATGAAGGTGGGTTAAAAGCACTGACTCCGGAGCTCGGGCTGCTACCATGGGCTTTCTGTGGGATGAGGAACAGGAGAACACAGCTACTATGCCTGAATACTCGCGCTAAAGCACGTCCTACACTGACAGCTGCAACTGGTGTTTGTCTTAATTTATTTTGTAATTTAAAACAGGAAACAACCTTTCGGTAAATGCATTAACATTTACAAAACATTTATTAAATATTTTAGATAATTCGTTTCAAATAAAAACTGGCTCCTTCTAAAATGCGGCGACTAATAAATAACAACCAAAGGTTAATAGAACAGTGGTTGTCTCGTTCCATTGAATAGTAGTAGGGATATGACGTCATAACAACTACTGTTGCTTAAACACTTTGATGAGGGTATTTAAGGTAGTTGTGGTGGTTAAGGCACACCGTCAGAAAATTCTTAATTTTTGTATACTTATTAAGGACATGATAATACAATTACCCTGAAAATTTGAAGTCGATCGACCGTATATAATCCAAGATAAATTCAATTAAAAATTGGATAATTAACATTGATTGTATACGATCTCTGTAGTTCTGAACCAGTTTCTTATTTATAAAAAAAGAACTAACTGTCAGAAACTTTCCAAAAACTGACAGTCTTTCAATGCATTTGTTATGAGTTTAAAAAAAACAAGAAAATTTTTTGACGGTCTAATTATTTATAAATAACGGTTTAAAGTTCAACAATTTATAGAAAAGTATACATGCATATGAATACTGTATGGGTTACGTTTCCACGGGGACAGTCTTGCGTACAAATTATGGAGCACTTAGCTACAAGCTAGTATACTTTTGTGGCGCGTATAATCTATAACTTTTTGACAATATTGTACCACGACAACTACCTTAACAAGTGTTAAAGAAATTAAAAGACAGACTATTGATAGCACCGTTAGAGTTTATAAACAACAGTCGTTGCTTCGCAAACATTTGATAGGTTCATCCTTGGTTGGTATACTTATTCATGTGACCAGCATGGGATTCAAGTTTGCAAGGCAAGCTGGTGAAATCTAAATATTAACATTTCCTAAATTAAAAACACGAAAGGAACAAGATTTGCTGATCACCGAGGTACTATTGAATACTCAAGAGAAAATTGTTATTATTTGCCACTGGATAAAATTTTTAGATTCAAGTTAAGACAGAGAATATGCGTCATACAGAGAACAACAGAACGTTTGGATTATGGATTTACTGTATAATAAATCTATATATACTGTAACATAATTAAATAAAATCTACTTCATTAAACATCCGGTAGTTTGGAACATTAGATCGCGGACTGCGATTCTTGAGGCAGGGGTTGTGTTTATCAGTGTACGGCGTCTTTGAAGAAGTGACAAGTGTATGTGCAAAGGTGGCAAGGGTTCGGTTAGAGCACGACGTGTCGTTCCTCACCGACCCACCACCCGGAGTAATTGTCCCACGGGAATCGATTTTACACTTGTGCTGCAAAGAGGCTGCTCTCTCTATTTTACTAAACCTTAACCTTATCGTGTCAGTTTAAGTGTCTGCTACAATACAATATACGGTATAGGTAGAGTCTGTCATAACACAATCTTACCTTTTTGTTTAATGTTTCTTCTAATGAACGTGCTTCCGTTATTCTCTTACTATCGAAGGCTATATTTTATCTATGTAGAGCTCACAAAATCTAGTACCGGTCAAGTATTAAAAGTATAGAAATCATCGTGTTAAGTAGAAAAATTACTTAAACAAGTTTTAGTCGAGTAGAAAACTCAGGAGAGACAATATAGTTGAGGAAATAATTTACTTGTAAAAATTCTAGCCCAGTAGAAAAAAACTAGTCGAGTAGAAAAATTCTAGTCGAGTAGAAAAATTACTTGAAAAAGTTTTAGTCGAGTAGAAAAATCAGTGGAGAAAATTTAGTTGAGGAAATAATTTACTTGTAAAAATTCTAGCTGAGTATACAAAAAACTAGTCGAGTAGAAAAATTCTAGTCGAGTAGAAAAATTACTTAAAAAAGTTTTAGAAGAAAAAACAATGGAACAAATTAAGTTGAGGAAATAATTTAGTTGTCAAAATTCTAATCGAGTAGAAGAATTCTAATCAAGTAGAAACATTACTTAAAAAAATTCTAATCGAATAGAATAATTCTAGTCGAGTAGAAAAATCAATGGGGGAAATTTAGTTGAGAAAATAAATTACTTGCAAAAATTCTAGTCGAGTAGAGACATTACTTGAAAAAGATCTAGTCGAGTGGAAAAATCAATGGAGAATATTCACTTGAAGATATAAATTGCATGTAAAAATTCTAGTCGAGTAAAAAAAATACATTCTAATATTTCAATCAACTATCAACATGCTGTTTTAGGAGAATTATGAATTTAATCTAAGACATAACTTATAAATGGGACTAACATAAATCTTCATTGTCAAAAATACAAGAAAACGTTATTGTCATTATGAAGGTGCGTTTTATTATATTTATTTTCTATTATGTTATATTTCTTTTCCTTTTTCCCCAGTAGTGCTAACACCTCTTACAGGTGAAACATAATTTTCTATGTCTTCTTTTTTCTCTTTCAAACATGAAATTCTTATAGAGACTCACAAACATTTATTATATTTTTAGATCCTTGATACATACAGTTTTTAGTATCTTTGCTTAGCTAACTATATTTGATTTATTTGTATTTGATTTCCGCAGTAGAGAAAATGGTGGAACAGCAGAAAAGCAAGTAAATATGGAAATATTTGAATGCTTAATTCAATATTTAGCGGTTCGGTTAGATAAACTTCATTGATAAATGTGAATATAGAAGATGTAACAAAAAAACAGTGACAGGTATTTCAATGACAAATCTAAGAGATAAAGAATTTTTTAACTTTTTGAATGTACAATAATGAATAAATTATCACTGAGTTTGTGAATTTTATGTAATTGTATCTGAATCAAAAATTAAATATATGTTGTACATATTTTTTTATAATCAAGTTAAAGCTCATGAAATGAATTGAAAAAATATAATGATAAATGGGATGCCTCTATAAAACTAATTTTAAAAAAATATCTATTGTTAGAATCTCTTACCAGAAAAGTGTAGATTACCTTAGGAATATATGCAAACTGTTAAGAACTGCAAGCGTTTACACGTAATTTTAGTATTTATAAATCTTTATTTTTAAAGGCTGTAAATTACTAAAGATACATAATATCAAAAAGTACCTTAATGTTTTCTAAAAATCGGCTGTTGAACTTTAAAGACTTCATTTTCGAGCATATTATATTGAACTGAAAATGCGTACTCAATGTTATTTTGTTTGATTTATTAAGGTTTCTTTGATGAGAATATTTTAGTAGTGTAATTTATAGACTTACATTACATTGAAAATAAATACGACCCTTTTGAAAAATGAGAAAAACAAATATTTGGTATAAAAATTTTACTAATAAAAAAGCACAGCCGAATAACTGATGAAAGAACATTTTAAAACGTTTTAATATGCTTATAGACCAGGGTCGATAGTGTTGAAAATGGTAAAAAGTGAAACAAAATTATAGTAGGATGAAACCCATTGGAAAAGGTAGAGAATATAACAAAAATTAAAGGAAGAATAATTTACGGTCGATCTGAGGTCAGGAAGGGGAAGGGGGTGAGTTTTTAAGGGTAAAAAACGGTTTATAATAACAAGTAATTAAAAAACACTTGAAAGTTCTACAAATAATTCTTTATTTCTTGACGATCGTTTCGGACAATAAGTCCATCCTCAGGAGTACAAAAACTATACTTTTTTTTGTACTCCTGAGGATGGACTTATTGTCCGAAACGATCGTCGAGAAATAAAAAATTATTTGTAGAACTTTCAAGTGTTTTTTAATTACTTGTTATTATTAATCTAGTTCTACCACGTGCCGAGTGAAAAATCAGTGCAAAGTAATAAAAAACGGTTTATCTCGATTTCCGGCAAAACTACAAGTTCTATAAAAAAAAGTTACTAGACAAAGTTGTAGGTAATAAAAATATCTACAACTTTTGTCTTTACACTTTTTTCACATAACCTTAAAATTTATGTGAAAAATTCGAATTTTTCACATAAATTTTGTGGTTATGTGAAAAAAGTGCAAAAACAAAAGTTGTAGTAATTTTTATTACCTACAACTTTGCTATTTAACTTTTTTTCATAGGACTTGTAGTTTTGCCGGAAATCGAGATAAACCGTTTTTTACCCTTAAAAACTCACCCCCTTCCCTTTCCCGACCTCAGATCGACCGTAAAATATTTTTCTTTTCATTTTTGTTATATTCTTTACCTCTTCCAATGGGTTTCATTCTACCATAATTTTTTTTGGTCTCAAAAATTATCAACCCTGGTCTATTATACCTTCAAAAATATGAATGTTTTCAATTACTAAAAAACATTAACTAGTCTGACAACTCAGTCGAGATTTATTTATTCACCCACATCTTTCCCCCAATCGATTCCATTGTCGCATCAATTTCTTTTGAAGCATACGATGAAACCAGATAGAGAATGTGTACGAAATCTATTCCATTGTCACAAAGATGAGAGTCAGAAGATAAAAGAACAGGGGGACAGGTGTGACAGGCGACAAAGCAATGCCCCGACGCCTGATTTATGATATCTGACCGCGATTTATTGAATATTGCCGCTAGAAAAACAATATGAATTATATAAAGTTCAAATGGAGAAGGGTTATCGTAACACATAAATACATCATCGTGTACAGGGCTGTACTGGAATCTAATAATTCATTATCTTCAACGTATCATATTAGGGTAGTTCATATGGTAATTTTGAAATATTAATTCTCCAGTGGGTTTACGTGTTTCTTAATAAATAAATAAGAAACGTAGATAAATTTTCAGGTTCCTATATAAATTAAAACTTATGCTGCGTAGCTCTTGAATTCTCTCGCTTAAAAACATACGATTTTTTGCACTTTGCGATTAATTTTTTTTCAAGCGAAATTTTGTTTGAAAAACTCTGAAGCTTTTTTTAAAAAAAGTTCAGAAATGTTTGACGATAATAATAATAACTTAATACAATACAATATGATATTTTTTTTGGCTGTAAATTCGAAAATTATGGCGTAAAATAATTTTAAAATTTTTTATAAAGTATCAAATTTTTCAAAGTGAAATTTTCGTAAAAAAACAATTAATCCTACACAAATCATATGTTTGAGACTACGAGGTATTATTATTCAAAACAATAGTTTAATAGCCACCCTATAATTTATGGGTAATATTTATCAATCTGTAATTAAATCCCACAGGGTGAAATTTTTAAGGAATTAAAAAAAACATTTAATTCTTAAGACAAGTCATAAAACAAATACGTTTAGTAGATTTAAAAGACTCATACTTGCAGCGTTTTGGTTAACCCTTCCACCGCCATTTTATGCGTGTTTAAAATCTCAAGTGTTTCTCAAGATGGCGATGAATACTAACTCCCTCTTCATAACTTTTCATAACGTGTGTGTTAAGAAACAGAAGTGTACAAAAAGACGTTCGCGCATCGTGCCACACAACGATGGGAGGATGATAATGAAGGTGGTGCCGTGACGGCGGTGACGTGACGGTCGATTGTCACTTGTTGTTGAGATCAAACGGTTGACACACGCCGTGTGTGAAAGGGTGTCGATTGATCCACTTACTTACATACTCCTTGTTGATGGAATACTGTCACCACCTGTATCTACAGTACCCCGGCTTGTTACCCTCACCACATACACCCCGTCGGGACGGTCCGTGTTTTCTTGGTAAGAAGCTTAAGCTATAGTAACTATTCCATTTACATTTTGGTGAAACGAATTTAAACACAGTTTCATGTTTCAGTTTGCGCTACCATATACGAAATTAGAACTTGGAAATAAAATATTTGTAAAAAAAGACTTTTAAAGACAAACTTTTATTGAAATGTGTTAAAAAGGAAAAATATTTTCTTAGTAATTTAGGTTCATAATTAAAAAAGGTTGATGATCGTTTATTAGTCACAACTCAATAATCATGAACATAAAATGTAAAAAAAATATTTTTTTCCTTTTTAGTGTATTTCAATCAAGGTTTGACTTCAAAAAGTTTTTTACTATTATTTTGTTTTGGTTTTTTTAATAACAAATAGATAACACTTGAAAATTCTACAAAAATTATTATTAAATTATTTCTCGACGATCGCTTCGGACAATAAGTCCATCCTCAGGAATATAAAACATATACAGTGCAAATTATATTGTTCTTTATAGTTTTTCAAAGTTTTTGTTAGTATTAAGCATGAATTTAATAATATAAGTTGATCACTTGATTCTGAAACATATATGTGTATAAAATTTCAAATCGATCGGATATGTAGCTTCCGCCATATTGGGTTTACAATTACGTCATATACCTTATCGTATTTCCCTAGTTAAACTCTTTCATTTGACCCATGTCAAAAGGGTTGTAAAGAAAAAGCTATCCCGCCATCATTTTAACTCCCTAGACTTCGTTTTAGTTTATTTATCAATCAATAAAAGACGCGCCACAAGACTTAAAATCACGCTTGATAAAGTTCACATTTGTTTATTACTATAAAACTTATAGAAGAAGCAAAATGCACAAAAGGATTTCATGTTTTTGAAGAATTTATTTATTAAAGGTACTGCAAACCATTTGTTATTAAACAAGTAACTGCACCATCCGCATGACATAGCAATAAAAGACACTCTAGATGGTGTCTATTTGCGTTTGTTTTAGTAATTAAAGTTTCATTAGTTTTTGTAAATATTTTTTACAATCGAAAAAGAAATCGGGTTGCTGTGCAGAATCCTGGTGACAAAACAGTATACTCCACTGAGTTATTTAAATGTATCATTATGTTGACCTAAAAATTTGTTCTTAGATAAAATTTAAAAATATATATTTATACATCTGATTTTTTCTAATTTCAATATGTTCAAGTGGAAAACTTCTCTATGAAAAAATACATATATGTGGCAACTTTCATAGTTACGTATCTGTCAAACGATGTTGAAGGCGAATAATCTTACTAACGATTCCTAGGGTTTCCCGGATTCCAGTTTAGGGAACGGTGCACTGGAGACATTTTTTGAAAGTACAGGAAACGTGATTTTTTTATTCGTCAAGGTTTCCTTTACTGAATTATTTATGGATTTAAGCTACACAACTAAACAGTTACTAGTTAAAAAAGATTAGAAAAGGTAAAACTTTCACTAGCTCTGCTTTGTATCCGTTAATACAAATAGCCAGTGAAAGTTGAGAAAGTGCGATTAAGAGAGATTTCATTGGATTGGAACTTCACGTACCGGTACGCGAATTACATAACTAATGCCGTTCGAATCATTGTGCTTTGTAAAAGTTCATTTGACCCGCCCTGATTCAGAACTATTTTATGTCTAGTGAATTTAAAGTACGCAGTATTTCACCTTGAAATATAAGCTAATAATATCCAGAACAATACTTGAAATTACGAAATAAAATTATATTGCAAACTACATGAAAATTAAAACACTGTTCTTTTACCATATAAATAATATTTCAACTTTTTCAGACTTAACGATCGACAATATATAAACTGTACTGTAATGGCGTCAATATATTTAAAAATTCATAATAATAGAAAAAAACTGTCAATAGCATTGCTTTCTTGCGAGTTATTGGATATTATATATATGACATTAAAATATATTGTAGAACATGTTTCCATAATACAATTGGACGAAAAAAAAACTTAAAAAAATTATTAACCTCGTTCAAATAAGTCACTAAAAAGAGGAAAATAATAAAATTTTGAGGTTTTTATAATATACTGTATACGTACATTGCAACGTTTCGTTACACTTTCAATCTCATTAATAAAAAAACTCGGGTCGCAGTGCCAAAACCCTGCCGACAATATAGTGTATTTGCTAATACAGGTATTGTGGCTTTATTAAATAAAATTAAGTTTGTTTTTGGACAAATAAAAAAAAATTGAACCCCTTAATACACCCCTTACAATAATAATTTTATTAGTTGAAATATTGTTATCAATCCAACATCTGCACCAAATTAAATACGACCTTCAGTAAGTAAATTCGTATACGCAAACTAGTGTTTTCATAAAATTTGTAAGTCCGGTCCTGTCGGGCCGATGTGCTTATAATTTTAGGAGCACTTTTTAATTGCTACTAAAGGGTTAAATTTCAATTTTGAAACGATTCTGAGAATTTTTTCGGTATTTTTGGGCCCAAAAACTTTTTTCAACCCCTAAAAACTACCCTTAAAATGACCCGATTGGGCCCATTTTAAATAGGCTTCGTGCGGTGATGGATTCCAACATGTATGCCAAATTTCGTTAAAATGAATTAACTCCTTCGAAAGTTATTGCCCGCACATATAAATATATATATATATATATATATATATATATATATATATATATATATATATATACGTATATAAATATATATATATATATATATATGTAAAGAAACATAATTACGTTTCTTCAATTTTAAATATACCGCGCTTGACTTTATAGATTTTAGTTCCTTATTACTACGCTACAAGTGATGGTGGGGTCGGCGGTTTGAAGTTGAGAGATCGATGTCATCTGTCAACTCACCGTGAACTTGCACATTCTGTTTTATTGTAAAATTATAAAAGATTGTACAAAAGGAATTGAGAATATAAGAAATAGACTTTAAATGTCGTTTCTTTGTTTTCAGGTAAGAGTAATTAATAAGTGTAATTAAAAGCTAAAAAGTGTAGCATTGTTTGTGTACAAATTGTTTGTGTAAAATAAAAAATCTTTGTTTTCAGAGCAACGCAATTGTTTATTTAAAATCCACAATTCCTGCATAAAATTGAAGATATTGTCTTATATATATATATATATATATATATATATATATATATATATATATATATATATATATATATATATATATATATATATATATATACATATATATATAAACATTTTTAAAAATGGTGCCAAAGTGTTTAGGAGGTTATGAAACGTCGAGAAATTTTGGTCCGACCCCTAGGTCCCGCCATCCGACCAACGCCAATAGTGTATGTTGCCATATGGCAAATACACTAATTAGCTCTTAGCGTCTCAAAAGAAATATTTATTAAAAAAAAAACAAGTGGTACTAGACGCTGATATGTCTAGGTCGCGGTGGCCTTAACGTAATTTAAGGCGCAGGAAGGTAATTCCTGACATCTAGCAGTCTAGACTCTAGATGACTGAGTAATGTATTATTTCACTCAATGATCGGGAATAATTCAACGCCCAGACATTTATAAACTATTTTAAAGATCGTCTGCTTGATATAATAAAAAGGTAAAAAAAGGTTCTGTCAAAACTGACATTAACGCGATCGAAGACGCAGGTTAAGAAAAGTCACGCAAAAACCAGCAGACAGCTATATTCCCGAATTTCCACCGAAAAAATAGTTTTTTTTTTCATTTTGCGAATATGTTTTAAAGTATTGGGAGCACGATTTCATCAATTTTGACAAGCCCGTAGATGACTAATACTGTTAGAAATAACAAAAAAATTCCAGACAATTGAATGACAGGACCATTCCAACTTGGAAAATACTGGCATATGAGATATTATTTTAAATAAAATAAAATTTCAGTTAACGCGCGCTGTGACGCGGATAACAACTAGTAACAAACATGATATTTACTCATCTTCAAAGTTCAATTCCAGATATATTTTATAATAGCTAACAGGATCACGGGTAATTGGAATAATGTAGTCAAATCAATTTAAATAATAATAATAATAATGCGTTTAACGCCCGTTTCTCGACTTTATGTCATAACAGACTCCATTCGCACTATTACCATTTTTTCATGTACCACTTCCCGCTATTTTCTACATTATTTACAACTTCAACTTATGTAATAGCAATGGGCGAATTAGGATAAGGTTTTTGAACTAAGAGTTTGATAGGTAATCGGCCATGGCCTCAAATAAGGAACCATCTCGATATTTATCTGGAATTAATTGAGGGAAACCATGGAAAACCTCAATCAAGATGGGCGGTACAGGAATTACTGTTTCTTGGTGAGAGGCAGTAGAAAAAAGTCCCAGCCACATCTGCCCCCGCCGGGATTCGAACCCGGTAACTCCCGAATGCGAGTCTAGTGCTGTCACTACTACTCTACCCAGCTCGGTAGTCAAATCAATCTAAACACTCATTGATAGAGAATAAAAACGAAGCGTTGCC
This sequence comes from Venustoraphidia nigricollis, assembly GCA_034508555.1. Taxonomy (NCBI): domain Eukaryota; kingdom Metazoa; phylum Arthropoda; class Insecta; order Raphidioptera; family Raphidiidae; genus Venustoraphidia; species Venustoraphidia nigricollis. The sequence goes on from JAVRKA010000111.1 coordinate 221,843, forward strand.
AATCAATGAGTGATTGATTTGATCACATTATTACAATTACCCGTGATCTTGATATATGCAACGCTGTTTTTAATACTCACATATTTTGTGCGCAATTTATTTTTAAAATGAGTTTTAAAATCTATTCAAAGACCTTCATCATTTATTATGTATTGCATTGTATGTAATATATTTTGTAGTACATAATTTTGAAATTTAATCAAAATGCAAACCCGTCTGGAAATACATTCCACGTCGCGTTTTGGGAATATATTCCATCTCACATAGTCCTGTAGGAACCCAAATATCTAATTTATATCAAAATATATATTCTTCAGAACGATGTGTTGTGACGTGAACAAGGGATGGGTTTATTTTAATAGAAAAAACTAGTCTGCAAACTAGTATTTTCATAAAATTTGCAAGTCAGTCCTGTCGGGCCCATTTTATAAAAATTTTAGGGGTACATTTTAATTTTCATGAGAGGGTTAAATTTCAATTTTGAAACGATCCGATAATTTTTCCAAAATTTTTGGGCCCAAAACTATTTTTAACTCCTAAAAATTGCCTCGATTGGGTTCATTTTAAATAGGCTTCGTCCGGTGTTGGATTCCAACATGTGGACGCATTTAGTTTAAATCAATTAAGTCTGTCAAGAGTTATAGTGCGAAACATTTTTGGTCTGACCCCTAGGTTCCGCCATCCGACCGACATCAATAGTGCAAATACACTAATAAGAAAATTAGTTTATATACGTTTGATATTTTCTTAGTCTATTCTGACGACGTTTGAAATATTTTAACTCTATTACGATATATGAGTTTGACTATTTTTTGAGTGAGCTTTTTTTAACTCATCCTTGTTGAGCTGTTAAAGTGTATACCTAAATTACGTTTGAATATGCTCATGTATAACGCATGAATTTGATCAAAGTAGGTTGTAAGAAAGATTGAAGGCCAATTCTCTCCTATTGGGCTTCTGCTAGCAGGTGGCGTTGCTTTTTGTTCACGTACTATACGGGGGCTAACAGAAATTTATCAACAAAATATATGTAAAGTACTTGAAAAATAGTGCATGTACTTATGTACGTGCGGCAGAAGTTATACTTCTTTGGTGCGATCGCGATAATTGATATTCGCATTTTCGTTTAAGATGTACATTGATAAAAAAAACTGTTGAAACCATAATTTTAAAAAAATGGAAGTTTTGAGGTTATTTAACTGTCAAAAGTTGTTAACACCACTATAACTTTTAAGAAGCTCCGCTCGATGTCGCTAGTATAATATACTTTGCTGTTTTATGAAATAACTATTTTCACTTTATCACAAAAAATGAGACGTGTCATTTATGAATACAAAGTAAACTATACTGCATCGAAGAGTCAACTTTATCGATGATTTCAATATTGCCGATACATGTTATACATGGCGTCTCATGTTCGCTGCATGCTGCGTGCGCAATTTCCGTAACAGAGAAAATTTTACCCTCAATGCGTCAAAAGAAGTATAACATAAAAAAAAATTATAATAAAATAGCTGGCATTTTCAAAATTTAGGAATTTCTGTTATTTTTTATGACCTCTATAAAACAACAGACATTGTTTTATTATAGCAGGGGTATAGGGCGACTAGTTTTATTTTACTTTACAGCACTAGTGGTGTAATGAAGCTAATTTATAGTGGGTACCATTTGAAGAAATACTGACCTTGTTATATTTGAAACACACAAAAACAAGTTTAAACTTTTTTTTAAATCTAAGTTTAGGAAACCTCGTCAGTGTTTTAGTTATAAAAAAAAACTACTCTGTATTCTATTTTCATTCTGCATAAAGAAATTAACATATGAAATTTAAAACTACATGAAAACGTAAAAAATTGCAGAAAACAAAGTTTAGATAATTTTAAACTTTTAAGTTGATAATTAGCAGCTTTAAAAGCTGTTTTCGACGTGAACAATATATTAAAAGTTACACGGTACAAAAAACCGCGTTCAAAAACAAGAACATAGAACAAAAAACAATTGTAACGGTGCCTGAGAACTCGTTATACCAACTGTCTACAAAAGGAAAACTTTTAGAAATGAAAGTTATCAACTGTGAAATGCGTGACGACTAGCATCAATTTTATTTTAAAATATAATCGTAAGTTATTAAAAATAACTAGTGAACCCGTGCGAATACTTTGCACCGTTAGAGGTCAGTTACGTAATAAATTGTATTTTATTCTATTCTAATCACTTAATTACCGACAACTGTAACAGATTGCCACCAGATGACAACATTTTTTTTTGCTGTACTGAAATTGTTTAAATTTTTAAACTGTAATTTTTAGTGAAACATTAATTTTAAGACATTGACTTATTTTATTGGCGTATCAAACATTAATTTTGATACAGTATCAAGGGAGATATTTCATGTCGACAAAAACACCTTTGAGAAATAATATACAGGGTGTCCCACGACATGACTGCCATAGCCTGGGACTGTGTTGCTGGGGTGATTTCAAGTCAAAATTGTCTAATAAACATATACCCGGAACGCTATCCTAACTGAGCTAGAAGCATTTGAAATTTTAGATAAGTAGTAGTAGGAATTCCCTACTAATTTAAAAACCATATAAAAAGAAATCGTTTTATTGAATTAGTTGCTCAAAATGTCCACCCAGTTGCTGTATACATAGTCTAGCTCTTCTTAGAATTGAAGTGGTAGCTCTGCGAAGAGTCTCAGGATCAGCACGAATAGTGATTCACAGCCACCTGGTTTTTTTAATAATAACGAAACCAACAGCCGAGCCTAAAACCTGCATTAGTGGGCTTACTTATTTAAAATTTCAAATGCTTCTAGCTAAGATAGCGTTCCGGGTATATGTTCATTAGACATTTTTGACTTGAAATCACCCCAGCAACACAGTTCCAGGCTTTGGGAGTCATGTCGTGGGACACCCTGTATTATACCGATGTTTTACCATTTCAACCCACTAGTTTGAAATGATATTTTTTTTGTCAAAATTCACTTTTCACAATTTTATAATATTTTTTCGTTTTGAGGTCTTAAAAAATTAAGGTTTTCTGTTAAATTTACTGCTTGACAATTTGATTTGCTTGACTTTTTATCTGCATGTAATTAATGCAGAAAAAAGCCTTCCCATCGGAATGCCTTATTTTTTTTATAATAAGTTCAGTTTATCAATCGGAAGATGATTCCAAAATTGCGTAGATTAATGTTTGGAATAATATTTAGTCTGACATGAAATTAATCAAGTACGAAACTGATTTTGACCATTTTCAATTAGTAGCCTCGTTTCGTAGCTGCAATGCAAAGAGAATAAATATAGTACACGCAAGTAAATGCTACGTTTGATTAGAATTGCAGACATGATGACAGTTAGAAGGTCATCTTATAAGCTTTGATGATGCCATAAAACTGATTTACTATCTCATAAATCCATTTACGTGTACATTATGGCCAATGGCGCACATGTTAAAATAACGTACAATTGTAAAATATATTCAGTTACTGCCAGTTTGATTTCTTCATAAAAGTATTGAAAAGTTTTTTTACAAATATGTAAATTTTTCTTTGTTTGAATTTATTAAACGAGTTTTAATGTTAGATGCTTCATTCCAGATTGAAAGATGAAAATAACGGAATTTGAGGTCGACGCCAATTTTTTAAATATCTACTTTTATTAAATTGGCGCCGACCTCAAAATTTCATTATTTCCAACTTTTTGGTGACTTTTTTGAAGGAGGTTAATATATATTTTTTTAAGTTTTTTATTTTTTACTTTTAGCGGATATGATTTGGCACATTTTTAAATACTACTGAACCTATTTAAGTAAAATTTATGTGAGATCGCCCTGAAGGTGTGTCCTATTATATGAAAAGAATAATCAAAATCGGTTTGACGAAAATATCGGTGAACAGACAAAAAATAAGTTTTTTATGTATCATTTAAAAATAGATGATCTGATTTCAATAAAAACTATATGATACCAATGCGGTAGCATTCTGAACAAAATGGCGTTGAAAATTTTCAAATTGGTTTACAATTGACCAAAATATCGGTGAATAAACATTTAAAAAAATATAATAAAACCGAATAGGGATGTTGACTGTATTCAAATAAAAACATAATTTTAACGAAAAGTAGTAGTTTAGTAGTAGTATGATAGAAATACTAAAAAAACACTATATTTTTCCTTATTTTTAAGGAATGTAATTAATATTTAATAAATAAAACCTAATAAAATCATTCTCAAGTCACGTGACAACAGACACCAATCAGAGCGCATGATGTCATATGTTCAGCAGCTGTCAAAAAACTTCATTGTTTGATATTTAGTGTGTAATTTATTATTATTTGTTTATAGGAAACGTCAAATTACATGTAACTATAGCAACGACTACGAAACAACTTTTTATCACCTCAGTTTACTAACGTTTATGAGCACAGAATACGCATCTATAAGATGATAGCTCCCGTGTAAACTTTTGAGTCTCCTTTGGTATGAATAGGTGACGTCACGCGACCAGTATTGGCGTTTTGGACCGAAATTTGAAACGGGATTTAAAATACAATGATTTTTAAGGCTTGAGTTGTAATTAAATAAAAATAATAAATATTTGTGGCAATATTAGGTACTTATGCACGATTTAAAACACTTTCCCAAAAAGAGTCAACATCCCTATTGAGAACCTCTCCTCCTTTTTTTGAAGTCTGTTAAAAAATCGGTAGTTCTGTAAAAAGACTTTTCAATTATGATAGAAAATATAGATTATTCAAATCAGTTTACTGACATCTCAATTAATAAAATCACTCTGTGTTGTTATTATCTAATTATTATTTATGTGAATTTGGAACTGTAATGTTGTACACATGACACCAATTTGGCAAAGAATGAACCACAGCCGTTTCGTGTCGACTGAATATTGTATGGCGAATGTCACCGGCTTGCATTATTTAAATGGACACAGGTGAATTCGCCCCCAGATTGTTAACCTTCTTTATTCACTTGTTCATTGAGACGAATGGCTCACTCTACGTAAATAACTTGCCTACCGGCTGGCAACTTGTTAAATAATAATATATGGACCACTTTACATTTATTTCTCTTACAGTTGACTTAATAGTCTCTTTTATTTAGCTGTTAAGTTTATCTCATGATCTTGCCATAGCTACGGTCTATAAAATCGAATTAGTTTGCTCTGAGAGGTTTTTCCCATCACATTATTTTCAAAAGTAACCGAGCTGGGTAGAGTAGTGGTGACAGCACCAGACTAGCACTCGGAAGGTCCGGGTTCGAATCCCGGCGGGGGCAGATGTGGCTGGGACTTTTTCCTACTGCCTCTCGCCGAGAAACGATAATTCCTGTACCGGCCATCTTGATTGAGGTTTTCCATGGTTTCCCTCAATTAATTCCAGATAAATATCGAGATGGTTCCTTATTTGAGGCCATGGCCGATTACCTATCAAACTCCTAGTTCAAAAATTACCTACCTTATCCTAATTTCCTATAATTCGTTCATTCGCCCATTGCTATTACATAAGTTGAAATTGTAAAAAATGTAGAAAATAACGGGAAGTGGTAGATGAAAAAATAGTAATGGTGCGAATGGCGTCTGTTATGACATAAAGTCGAGAAACGGACGTTAAACGCATTATTATTATTATTATTATTATTATTATTATTTTCAAAAGTATATCATTTTAATGGCTCTCAGATATAATGGACGTACGTTTACAAGAGCAATAAGGGGGAAAATGATTGTTCAATTTGGAGCTACGGCTCTATTGGAATAATTGACTACTCAACTAGCGCGAATCTAGAAGCTTTAGGTTCGAGCACCGACAGTGACATTCCATTATTTTGTATACATCGCGTAAGTTTAGTGTGAAACAGTCCATATAAAAAAATCTGGGATTATCTGAGGCCAACCTCGTTTTCCGAGGATGTTTGCCGTAGATAATCTGAGATTTTTTTAACGCACGTCTGTTTTGATAATCACTCTTTATTCCACCTCTTTCCGAAATGACGTAATTTCCTTTTTGTGGCATACTCCAATTTTTTGCAGATTCAGACAGATGATTGTAGCTATTTAGCTATTATCAATAATAGCATATAATTTGATAATTGCGCTAAGAGCGAGAAAGAGAGAGATTGTAGATTAGATAATATGTTCCAATGCTGAGGTCAAATCGCTTTCAAAACTAAGATTGACCTGTCTGAGGATTTTGACCGAAAACGATTAAAAATTTTGTCATATGATCTATTAATTATTATTATAAACTAACATTTATTTAGAACAAATAATTATTTGACGATCAGTAGACAACATTTTAAGATTAATAAGAAATTATTATTAAAATAAATGTGTTTTTATGGTTTGAAACAACGCAAATTTTGTCAAAAATGAATTTTGATAAAAAAAAAGTGCAGAATATGGGTAAAGGTTGAAAGGTTTAACGAATCATTATTTTTAAAAGCAAATATTTATTTTCTGTGGAACGACACTGAATCTAGGTGTCTGTTGACTTTATTAATTTTATTAAAGGTCGGGTAACATTAGGAAAAGCTAGACGTGCATCTTTTGTTTCACATGAAAGCTGACGCATGCAAGTTTAGAGTTTATGATTGCCTAAAACAGGGCTGGCATGAAGGTTTACTCAAAATTTATTAAAATTATTCACACAATTCTGCAGTTATTGCTATCACTTTATTTTTTTTTTAAGTTCTGTTTCCGGAGTTGTACTATTTTCACATTCCTAATTGACAATAGTGTTGAGTAACTCAGATCTGAACCGGTTCAAAGAGCCGACTCCGACAGAAGATCCGTGAGAGCCGACTCACTTTTTTTTGAGCCGACGGATTCGCATAACTTTGTGAAACACAGAACCAAATTTTACACTTAAAGTTCTCGCTTTGATGCATCTATCAGCTCAAATGACTCGTGCATCACATGTTTGGCTATGCAATCTTGATTCTATACGGGTCGTGATATGATTGACTGAACTAGGTAACTCAGTGGCTGACTGCAGTAACATATTCAGAACTCGGCTCTTTTTGAACCGGTTCAGTGAGCCGGCTCACATACGGGATCCAGATGCAAAGATGCTGATCACTAAAAAGACCCTTTTTTCCCATCTCTAATTGACAACAAAGTCAACATCAATTCGGAATTGAACGCATCATTTGCACGATTGACGAGATCCGGAAAAAAATCAACCAATACTGGACCACCAGTGTATTTAAATGAGTCTGATTTTAATTTAGTTCACATGCGCTGGTTGACATTAAAGTGACCGCGCGCAGTCATTACAGGTGTTAATTACAGTTGTATATCGCGCTAATCGCCCCATAAACACCAATAATGCCTCATCAAACTGAACGGTCATAAAATATCTCCCAACGGTATATTCAGGTAATAGAGCATGTATCATCCAGGGATTGGAAGTTTGATTCTTCATGAAACTTACATAATAGGTGACATCATGGTTCGCCAATTTTGAGTAGCCTTTTTATTTTCATGAAGCATGGTGATAGCCACGGGCGAGATTTTTTTTAACCATCTACCCACCAAAAATATCTTTACAATTTCCTATTTGCTTTTGACTAATCTAATATCACAATTAACATTCAAATTAATATTGAAATATGCTTCAACAGAATATAAATTAATTTGCAATATTTGGTTTAAGGTAGTTGTCGTGGTACAATATTGTCAAAAAGTTATAGATTATACGCGCCACAAAAGTATACTGGCTTGTAGCTAAGTGATCCATAATTTGTACGCAAGACTGTACCCGTGGAAACGTAACCCATACAGTATTCATATGCATGTATACTTTTCTATAAATTGTTGAACTTTAAACCGTTATTTATAAATAATTAGACGGTCAAAAATGTTTTCTTATTTTTTTTAAACTCATAACAAATGCATTGAAGGACTGTCAGTTTTTGGAAAGTTTCTGACAGTTAGTTCTTTTTTTATAAATAAGAAACTGGTTCAGAACTACAGAGATCGTATACAATCAATGTTAATTATCCAATTTTTAATTGAATTTGTCTCGGATTATATACGGTCAATCGACTTAAAATTTTCAGGGTAATTGTATTATCATGTCCTTAATAAGTATACAAAAATTAAGAATTTTCTGACGGTGTGCCTTAACCACCACAACTACCTTATTAATATCTTATTAATATCTTTAATATTCATTTCCAAAATGGTTAGGGTTAAACAACTTGTGGCTTGTAATAAATAAAACCATACAAGAAAATCAGTCCACTTTGGACCATACTCACTCTATAGTGGAAGTTTTATACATTTATGTTGTGGTAACTACTCTATTACCGAGCATTAATATTTATTGTCTATAAAACGTAAATTTACTGGCTTGAATACGAATTCTAATAACAATAAAATTTTATTTGTAATATATTATTTTATGTGTATTACATAACTAAAACTTAACAGATAGATTCTGCAATGAACTGAACATAGGTAAATGCATCGTTAAAAATAAAATAATTAATCACATAAGTAATAACAGTTCCACGAGTTTGAAAAAATAGGTAAAAAAGCAAAGACGTCTAGAAGCTGAATGTTTTAAGTTACGAAAAAATATAAAAAAATACTCCGACAAATTTCTTAAAATTATCAATATAACATTTGGTTTCTATTTGTTCAACGGCGTTTCAACACACACGATTTAATAATCTTGCTTTTTTGACTGATTGATTGTAGATTATAGACGCTCAACATCTAAAATCATCAGTGTGAATTCTGTTAATTTACTCGATATATGGTGAACGAATTCAGGAAAGAGTGCAAAAAATATATCTCCGTCTCTTTTTTTCGAAGTAATCCTATGGTTATTTCGACAATATATTAGCATGAAGTATATCTCTCTTTATCAAATGTTTTGTATCTATCGGGTGTTTTTTTCAAAACTTTGAATCGATTGTTCCATTGTATGGCAGTGAATGCAGAACACTTTGAAAACTTATTATCTTAATGTTAAAATAAAGAATAATTTAATTGAAGTACCTGGTGAGATTTTTAATGCAATTAGCAACTCGGAATACTCCCCCGCCCCTCATCATTATCATCAACATTATCAAGACTTTACACAAAAATAACAGGAAAAATTAAAAAAAGTTTTAGACAAAAGTTGTTCACTGTTACACAAAAAAAAATTTAATCAAAAATCGGGGGTTTTCATTTAAAAAACAAAAGTTACCCCCTCCCTCTGCCGAGTGGTGGGGGAGGGGGTTGGTATTACGTGTAAATTATTTCCCCCTCAAAACCCAACAACTTTTGCCTAAGACTTTTTTTGATTCAAGCGGTGTATCAACAAAAAAATTCATACAAAGTTTTGAAAAAAACACCCGGTATATCTATTACAGTAGCCAATCAGAACCAACGAACTGTTCCCGCAAAACAAGACACACATTTTGGTACTACCCACAGTACATATTAATACGTACATGGTTAAAAAGAATGTATTAATTAAAATTATAAGTTTTACTCCAGTAGTTATGATATCTTGTTTTTTCGACTAGTTAAGCATTATAATTACCGATTCATTTATGATTTAAAATCCATTTAAATCTAGTTTGAATTTGAAATTAGTGCGTATTTAATGAAATGTTTCCATTTAGCATTTAAACAAATAATCTTACAGTACGTAAATAAAAATATATGCATATTCATCACAGCAGAAGGTTAGAGAAAGACAGAGCGATTAACGTAAGCTTACTTTCATTTTAGAATTTAAATTATAAAATACCAGGATATGAGAGGCTAAATTAAAATCATTGCTTTGTCTCCGTCACACTTGCATATTTAGATGACAATGGATCTTTGTCACTCTCGTTGACAGGATGTGAAGATTTAAGTCCCGGGCAGTCCACTCTTTGAGCTTGAATGTAAGCTAAAACTGGACTTGAAATTATACTAAAATATTTCAGATGACGAATACCATAAATAAATAAACGTAATTCATGAAAACGAGCTAATTAAATATAGCAGCGAATGTACAAACGAGCCCGAAAAGAATTTTTTAGCTATAGATATATAATTTTGTTTAATACATTTGCGCAATATTCACTGTTTCTTTTATTGATATTTTAATTATAAAACTGACTGGGAATTTCAAATTGGTTTCTGATGTAGCAGACATTTTGAAAATATTTAATAAAGAATAATTTTATCGATTTGTTGTCCACGGATATTAGATCCATTTTATACGCAGCATTCTTCACATTTTTTTAAACGTCGATTACAAAATCTAACGTGAAACGTTTAAAAAGAGCTTTTGCACGATCTCCTATAAAATTGTTGCTTGCCAAGCCTGTATAGTAGTGAGTGCGTAAAATAAAACAAAAACAATGCGATTTTACAAAGCCAACAGTTATATCTCTGTCAGTTGTCATTTAAATCCATATGTGCGACAAAGAAGCAAAGCAAGCTCTGAACAGTCTATGGAGATATCAATATGCATATTGCTATATGGCCTAACATGAACTGTCAAAAAAGATACAAATATGTTTATTATAATGTGAAAATCAGCTGTTTTATAGGTGGTACGTGTAAAAAATATAGTAGGTATGTATCTCGATTGTAATTGTTTTATAATCGGGTCATTTTAACAGTGTTGGATCATTTTCACACAGTTTGTGCTGAGGCCCAGCGGTAAGAGGCGAGGTAGCTAAAAGACATATTGTGGGTGTGATCTGTCTCACTGAAATCATCCGCACGTTTCAATTTTTGGCTGGTGCCACACTACTAGGCTAAAAGATGCTATTGCAAGAGTGCCGCTGTCAATTGATTACTCTAATTTTTGGAAATATTTTCAAGATTCAAAAAACTTTTCCGAAAAAAGAAGAGTCACTTTACGTTTGTGATGGAACAATTTTGTGAAATAAGTATGAATAAGGTCATATAGTGTGACATTGAAAACGTGTTCTTTTTGGCACAATTAATGCTAACTTTTTTCTAGTAAATCGTACATAAATTACAAAAGTATTCCGTTAAAGACTTAGATTTGTTCTTTATCTTCCTCATAAAAAAAATTTTATTTGCAAAGTGTTGACGAATAAGTCTACAATTAGTTGACTGCCGAAGCTCTATTTTTGGCTTAAATTCCGAGCGTTCCGACAGCTTTAAGGGCAGTTTTTAGATGTTGAAAAAAGTTTTTAGGTCCATAAATTCCGACAAAAATTCAGAAGCATTTCAAAATCTAAATTTAACCATTTAGGATAGATTAAAATGTGCTGTTAAAATTTTCATAAAATCGACCCAACAGCACCAGTTGGGCCAGACATATCCGCCAGTTTGCGGATATGGTTTTATTTACCGAAGGATGCATTTAATTTGGTGCAGATGTTGGTTTGCTAATAATAATAAATTTAAGAGAAAAAATATTATTTTAAGGGCTGTATTAAGGCGTTGAATATTTCATTTTGTCCAAACTGAAACTTAAGTCTACATAATGAAGCCACAATGCGTATAATAGCAATAGTATACTGTTGGTAGGGATTGGCATTGCGACTCAAGTTTTTTTTTTTTAATAATGATAAAAGTCGGAAAAGAGATCTTTGTAGACTTTGTTTTAAAAGAAACATGCAGTATATATGTATGTCGTGATTATCAACGCCAAGTAGATAAGAAGACAAGAGCCGTTGCCTTTGATGAAAGCACCATTGCTCCCGTAGAGGAGGCAGATACAGTGTCTGTCCCACTCTACTGACGGAGGACATATCATATACTGAAGTTCTTTGATGATTTGATGGCACGATGCGAAAACACAACGCGACGTGCTGGAAAATGAAGCTACATATTTGAAGCAGTAGCTTCATGTCTGTAGCTAAAACGTCATTATAAGACAAAAAACATTGATGGAAAAAATATATTAACCGAACGAGAAAAGCTTTCGTTTTTAACTCCATTGTTTGGAGTGTAATTGTGTTTTTCACTTAGATTTTTTATGTGTTCAGTAGCTAAATACTCATAGTATGTTACACTACACGGGCAGAAAATTGAAATTCCTGAACTACGCAACATGATGCCCGAGGCGAATTCAATCTTCTGCCCGTGTGGTGTAAACTATTTTTAATTATAATTATATAATTATCAAAATTTTAGTTATTCGTCCATCTTTTTCTATGACTAGTTTTTACTTAATATCACCATTTAACTTTTATTCATCATTAAGTATATAAAAAGATTAATAACTTTCATGTGAGCAATTTTGAGGTTAAACGCAATAACAGCTGGGAGTTACTACTTGCCGGCGGCAGTTTCACTTATCAGTGTGGACGAGAAAACTATTTCGTTTCGCTGTTACTTTTTTTTCGGCCGGCTATTATAAACTTTCTGCCTTAAAATCGTAGCCGAAAGTATGTACTTTCGACGGGGTATAAAGAAAAATATTTTTATGACCATCTATGCCAGAGGGCGAATCTTAAGATCAAGCAGGTAACCAAGAAATGCATAGCGGGAAGCGTGATTTTTCAAATTTTTAAAAAAATGTTTAAAGCAAAGTTTACAGATAGACGCTCTTAGATAAGCACGAATGCTGAAATTGAAATAATTCTAAAGATGAGCGTTGAATAAAATCTAATATCAAAAAAAAAATAAACAGGAATAGGATATAAGATGTTATAATCAAGCCATACCTAAAGTTCAATTTCCGTATATTTGCAGTTTTTCATGAGAATGGTGTTATTAAAAAAATCAACTTTAAACTTACCAGCAGTAGTATCAGAGTACAATTTAATTGGCTTACCTGAAACAGAAAGAAAACATTTTCAAAACGGGTCTCTAAAAAAAATTATAATACAAAGATGTGAAAGTGTTCAAATAAAAAAAATAATATAAGTATAAAACATACGATATACGATAATAACTAGATGGTGCAGACAAAAAACGTTAACAATAGATGAATCTTCAACTATTGAGTGCTTACCATAAATCATTATGAAAAATGATCTTTAAAGTTCAATTCCAGATATATGTTATAATAGAAAACAGTATCATACCATTGTTTCTTTTTAGTAAATTATTTAATCCATAATGTTTAATATGAATGTTAATTTTTGTAAAATTTTTTTAGAGCTTGAAAAAGTCTTAATAAAAAAAAGACGAAACGTTGCAATCAATGAGTGTTTAAATTGATTTATTTTCATTATTCCAATTACCCGTGATACTGTTTTCTATTATTATGAAAAATGTTTGAAAGATAGTACGTATACCTTCCACAATATATTTAAAAACGTATGCATGTGTGCCCGTTAGAATTGTGGCGGCTTAACTTTCTTGTTTTTAAACAAAACAATAACATTTAGATAAGATATAAGAGATGTTAACAAATTTTATTTTTTTCTTTCCACGGCGGGATTAAAAACTCATTTTGCATCCAATACAATTTGCTGAAATAAAATAATAAAAGGACTGAAGTGAGATTACAATACTCTATCGTCCTCAGTGAACTGAAAAACAACTTCAACTATATAATGCGAAGATGTGTCTAGCAACAGAATAGAGGTAGACACCATTTACCATTAAAGTAAATGGTCTTTACCTTTATTCTGTAGCTTTTTTCTGCGACCAACTTCATTTTGTTAATTTTGACGCTATATCGTAATAATTCACTTTTTCATAACGCGCTAAAACAAATGTAACTTCGAAAATCTAACATAAAGTGATAGAATGTTAAATTTCCTCAAAAAAAAGATGGTTTTCAAAAAGTCTCGCCTATATGTTTCTATATTCATTTAACGAACAGCGCAGGACTGCGGTTGTTGCACATTCGCACCTCATGAATAATAGAATGAATACATTGTAACTGTCTTCAGACTGTGAAAGGCAGGGATTTTATTGTTACGTTGTAGGGGACGCGCCTTTAAACTTTAACAAAATCGGAAAGAGATTTCGTGTCCGGGCATAAAATTAACCAATAGAATACAAGCGATGCATCGGAATATTTTATGTGCGGTGATATCGAAGGACGCAAATTCGTATGTTTCTATTTTAAGTATTTTAAAATCGAATAGGAAATAAGAAACTGATCTTTTAGTAAACGCGATCAAGTCTGAATGTACTTAGTGCGTCGAGAATTCCCTACATCATACTCTATAGGTATCTTACGATCATCGAGCGGTGTAGAGTAGTGGTTAGGCTACCAATCTCACATTCAGGAGGTCTGGGTTCGAATCCCAGTGGGGGCAGATGAGGTTTTTTCTTACTATTTCTCGCCGAGAAAGCAATTCCTTTATCAACCATCTTGGTGAGGTATTCCATGATTTCCCTCAATTAATTCCAGATAAATATTAAAGTGGTTCCTTATTCGAGACCATGGTCAATTTAAGATGAGGCTGAGGGTTTTTTCCTACTACCTCTCGCTGAGAAACGGTAATTCCTACCAACCATCTTGTTGAGGTTTCTCATGGTTTCCATCAATTAGTTCCAGATAAATATTGAGGTGGTTCCGTATTCGAGGCCGTGGTCGATTTACCTGTGATCTCATGGTTGCCTAACTTTTCCTAATTTCTTATAATTCCTTCATTCATCCATAGCTGTAAATTAAGTTGACGTTTAAAAATAAAATTAGCACAATAACAGGAAGTATGGTAGATGAAAAAATAGAAATGGTGGAATGATGTTTGTTATGACACAATACCGATTAACGGATGTTAGACGCGTTATTATTATTATTATGAGTTATCCTATAATAATCCATATGAGCTTGATATTTTGTAATACTTTCGATGATAGGGTAGAGGATATACTTTTTAATACATTTTTTATATAAAATAAACTATAAAAAAATAGATATAGTAACTTCAAAATAAGATTTTTCCGGTGGTAGAAATTATCATGTTTATTTTTAAGTTCTCTATAGTACTGCCCCCTGAGAGAAAATCTGTTGCATTCTGCCCCATATATTATACTATGAGTATCCAAAGGTTTCAGCTTCTTAGGTAAACAGGGCCGTCTGAAGGGCAAACATACTATGTAGATAAAAATAGAGTATAAAAAATGACAGCATAAAAATAACAAAAAATAAAATAAATAATAAATAAGCTATACACATGAAAAGTTCATGTATGAGCAAATATTATACATTATTAAAAAATACTTTAAAAATTCCTAAATGGCTGTTTTTTATTTAAACAAAAATACCACTTGTAGCAAAGGTAACAATTCCTAAGTTAAATATTAACCTTCACTAATTAGAATGTTACATTGTTAATTTGTATACAAGCGTTATACAATCTAATTAACAAATATATCCAGTTGATAGTTGTTTACTCATTTGTTTCACAGTGTTTGCAGTTTTCTATGTTGACGGTGTTATATTCTTGTGAAATGTTTCCAACATTTAAGTCGTTCAGAAGCCAAAATTCACAAATCATTGTTATGAAATAATATATTACACAAAAATTAATGAAAATAAAGTTCTGGGGCTTTTTATAACATTTTTGTATAAATCATACACCACGTAGGCGCATTTTATTTTAAAATTAAATTACAAATAGTATATTACACCGCAACCGAGCTGGGTAGAGTAGTGATGACAGCACTAAACTCGCATTCGGGAGGTCCGGGTTCGAGTCCCGGCGAGGGCAGATGTGGCTGGGACTTTTTCCTACTGCCTTTCGCCGAGAAACGGTAATTCCTGTACCGGCCATCTTGATTGAGGTTTTCCATGGTTTCCCTCAATTAATTCCAGATAAATATCGAGATGGTTCCTTATTTGAGATCATGGCCGATTACCTATCAAACTCTCAGTTCAAAAATTGCCTACCTTATCCTAATTTCCTATAATTCCTTCATTCGTCCATTGCTATTACATAAGTTGAAGTTTTAAAAATGTAGAAAAATAACTGGAAGTGTGGTAGATGGAAAATAGTAATGGTGCGAATGGCGTCTGTTATGACATAAAGTCGAGAAACGGATGTTAAACGCATTATTATTATTAGTATATTACACCGCAAGGGTAGAAAGTTGATATCCTAGGCAAAGCTCCGCGGCATCATGTGTCGCGCAGTGCAGAAATTTCAGTTTTCTGGCCGTGTAGTGTATACTATTTTTTTCTATACCTGGTCGAAAGTATGTACTTTCGTATCAGTGAGCACGAGAAAATTGTTTCGGTCCGATGTTACAGATGGCGTGCGAGTATTTCCAGCAGTGCAAAAATATTAGGCTTTCTGCCTCAAAATCGAAGCCGAAAGTACATACTTTCGACCGCGTATAAAGAAAATTTATTTTCACGAAACGATAGATTTTGAAACTGAATAGTATTAATAACAGTATTAATTCTACAATTTTATCTATTATAACCCATGGATTATGATCATGTATCGAAGATTAGTACAATTTACCACCCTTTGACTAGCCTGAGGTATGTACCCAGTGTGTTTAATTTTAAATTTTATTAAAATTGTATACGTAATTATTGTAAAATAAAACAATTGTATAATCTTGTACATTTTCATAGGCCCTGAAGGTGGAAATATATTTTCCGAAACGTAGGTCACAAGCGAAACATCGGTAAAGCTTCTTTTTTTCAACTGTTCTTCAACCAAACTTTCCCTCCACGTTAAAAATATATATTGGAACAAAAAATATTAAAGTATTAATTGAAATT
Source organism: Venustoraphidia nigricollis (assembly GCA_034508555.1). NCBI lineage: Eukaryota > Metazoa > Arthropoda > Insecta > Raphidioptera > Raphidiidae > Venustoraphidia > Venustoraphidia nigricollis. The sequence goes on from JAVRKA010000111.1 coordinate 238,477, forward strand.
AATAAACTAGAACTACAACTGCATAATTAACAATTCATAACCTTTCTGTAACAAAACATACAAGTATGACATCGTCTTTCAATAGTCAGTTATTGAAATGGAACAAAAGTTTTCTACAAAACAAATACTCGGTTATATAATAGGCTAAAAGGCATCGAGTTACGTTGACTGACGACCTCACAGAAATACCTGCATTCGTATTAAGTGTACAATGTACAGTTTGTTCTCTCGGACTGTTTAATATGGATTTATTATTAAACAAAGGTTGTAACTTAATTAATGCTCCCCCATCACTCTACCTCATCTTCCTCTACGATTCTCTTGAACTCTGCTAACTTTGTGCCCAGCCGAGTGACGAATTGACCTTCCAGTAGATTGCTGATGCCCTGCTGATTCCATTTTACGCGTTAAACGTCATATTAAATCATTCACAGGATGTTACTAAAAGTTTTCAACAAGGTTTTAAAAACTTTTATCTTCACCGAGTCATTATAGTCTAAAGCTGCGACCAGACATGCGGGATTCGCCGAATAGCGAGTAGTGGGGATGGGTGCTCGTACATCTCCAAGCGACGAGTATTAGTGCTCGCCTCTCCACTTCAAAGTGCACGAATACGAGAATACTTGTGCAAATTTCATCATTGTTGTCCATGATTAAGAATATTGATTCGCACCAAACGGATGCTCGCACTGCACTCGGCTATATTTGCTGTTCCCGAAAAAAACGACGCTTACGACGCTTTTAAACAGAGCCCACATGTCTGTATAAACATGCTCACTACTTTGCGAATACGAAGCCAAGCACTCGGCACCTAGCGATTAGCGCTTGGCGAGTCCCGCATGTCTGGTCGCAGCTTAACGCAGACATATTTAAAGTGTACTCCGCAGAGCCTTGGGGCTCCGCTAGACCTCCGTGAGGACTCCACCGATATAAAATAATAAATAATAATGCGTTTACCGTCCGTTTTTCGACTTTATGTCATAACAGACGTTATTCGCACCATTACTATTTTTTCATCTACCACTTCCCGTTATTTTCTACATTTTTAACAACTTCAACTTATCTAATAGCAATGGGCGAATGAAGGAATTATAGGAAATTAGGATAAGGTAGGTAATTTTCGAACTAGGAGTTTGATAGGTAATCGGCCATGGCCTCATATAAGGAACCATCTCGATATTTATCTGGAATTAATTGAGGGAAAACATGGAAACCTCAATCAAGATGGCCGGTATAGGAATTACCGTTTCTCGGCGAGAGGCAGTAGGAAAAAGTCCCAGCCACATCTGCCCCCGCCAGGATTCGAACCCGGTACCTCCCGAATGCGAGTCTAGTGCTGTCACCACTACTCTACCCAGCTCGGTGACTCCACTGAAATAACGAGTCTACTAACAGAAAATATTTGGTTTTATAATTTCGGATAAATCTGTCATGAGTTATCCTGACAACATAACAGCGAGAGTACTTTTTTCTGAGGGGTCAAGGGAAATGAGGTCCCAGGGGCTGAATTTTCAAATTAAAATTTCACAAAGTACTTCTCAAACGTGTATCTTTGATATGTTAAGTGATTTGAATAAAATTTTTTTTTGATATATTAGAAAAAAAACTAAAAATATGCTTATTTTGGCCTTTCGAAATCACCTATTTCCTTAACAATTTTGGAATTATGGTTCTTTATCTACGCAAAGAACACTTTTGAAATTATAATAAAATGGAACAATATTTCATTGCATATTAAATTTATTTGATCTATCAGTTGTATCTAAACATTTTTCATATATGGAAAAATGTTTTCAAATAAAGTTGATGATATTTGCCTTGTACTTTTTAATTGCTGTGTTCCCCTAAGACATACAATTAATTGAGACTTAAGTGCGAAAACAAATTAACGTATTTTTTATCTTTATAATTATATTGGCATCAAAATTTTCAACAGCAAAGAAAAAGTTCACAAAATTGAACAGTATTTTAATCTTGTTTGCGAAATCGGCTTTCATTTCATGAATTTCCAATTTTCCACTTTCCGTTTGATCTGTATCATTTAAATTTTGTAATTAGTCTGAACGATTCCATTACAGAGATTAAAAATGTTCATTAAAAATTCCACATCTCATTTCACCTATTAACGATGTCCTGTCCGCAAATTAGTTCTCGTAGGTAAAATATATGTTAATTATAAACCAAATGAAACTTAGTAAAAAGTTGTAAATGATACATTAAAATTTAATTTCCGAAAATATACTGGGTGTTCTCAGTTCATTTATTTTATTTTTTAACAGAACGGTTAGTGTTTAGAGACCTTAGAGTCCTTAGAGAGGAAAAATTTTCTTAATTCATATTCTAACATTGGTTGACATGATTCTTATTTATGAGGAGATGCACCAAAATTATCATAAAACTTTTACTGATGTTTGTCAACACTGATCGTCCTTATTTTATCTATATGATTGCTCGTTTAAAATAAAATATACCGAGAACATTCTATATGAAAAAGACATCGTAGATATTATTATGTATACCCGTTCATCCGCCATATTAACCCCTGCTCTTCCACCATATACAGAGCATAAATAAATTCTCTTGAAAATGAATGGAATGTTTGATGTGCAAAAATTATCACAAAACATTACTAGCAGAAAATGGTTACTATACTTCTGATGATGCTAAGATTACTAGCGAAACATGACCCGAGTAGATTTTCGTGTTTAATTCAAAAGTAATATTTATTTATTTTAACACGCTTTTATTAGTTTCACCTGTATGTTTGTAACGAAATCTTTGAACGTGAAATTCACCTAGTTCAAAATGTCAGATTAAACTGCAACTTTGCACACTTATCAAGGACCGATAATTTAACAAGTTTGTCCCATTATCCTGACTAGGATAATCAGGATAAAAAATAAGACTAATAAAATAAAAATAGTTTAAAAAAACTAAAAAAACACCCTTTAATAGCAAATCGAACTAAAAAGTAAAAAATATTTTTTTTATTGTAAAAAAGCATGGGGTGCTTTTGAAAAAGAGAAATCCATGCAAGTACTCTTTTGAATTAAATAGCATTTTAAAAATGTTACACTACAAGAAAACATATTGTATGCTCTGATGACAGGGAAAACGCTGGCCATTTAAAAAGTGAATTACTACCTAATTAAAAGATGAAACCTATTTTACGCATGTGAAAGTAGTAAATATAGTTTTAAAACATTTGCATAAATTAAGGAAAATCATCTACTACTATATGCTCGTAAGAATTTGTGAATAAAATAATTAAAAAAAAAAGATTAACTCTCAGCATTTTCTTAATTACCAATACTTATTTTAGCTCGCTAAAAGTTTTTGCAAAGAGAAAATAAGTTTATTAATGAATTATTCAGAATCCGATCTTTTTTTTTCTTTCATTAGTATCATTTATATAAATTTAATCTTTACAAAGAGGCTTAAATAAGCAAATAGCCTTCTTTGATGAACCAGAAAGGCCGTCTAGCACTCGATAAATTAGCAGACTTAACAGGTTTCTTCTTTCTTGCCAATTCGCTGGCCCTTGTTCTAATACAAATTGTAAAGCCATTTTTACACGAATAAAACTTAGCCTTTTGTATATTGACTTATACATAGTATGTAGGCATAGACACTATGGGCGTTAGTCGAATGGTAAAACTTACAGATGAGAGCATAAATTCATAGTATTTAAAATAGTTTGAAACTATTATTCGTAATCTAGGCATAGTTCATAGTTATATTACGAATGTTTGGGTGTGCACAGCTTCGTAGCTTCGTAGTTTATTTAAAATGATGCAATTGTGTCATTTAAAAAGGTCGGATATAGGAACTGAAAAAACCATAAAATACTGAGAAATGTTCTAAATTTAAAAAAAACCCGGGTCGCAGTGCCAAAACCCTGCCGACAATATAGTGTATTTGCTAATACAGGTATTGTGGCTTTATTAAATGAACTTAAGTTTGTTTTTGGACAAAATAAAAAAAATTGAACCCCTTAATACACCCCTTACAATAATAATTTTATTAGTTGAAATATTGTTATCAATCCAACATCTGCACCAAATTAAATACGACCTTCAGTAAGTAAATTCGTATACGCAAAGTAGTGTTTTCATAAAATTTCTAAGTCCGGTCCTGTCGGGCCGATTTTATTTAAATTTTAGGGACACCTTTTAATTACTACTAAAGGGTTAAATGTCAATTTTGAAACGATTCTGATAATTTTTTCGGTATTTTTGGGCCCAAAAACTTTTTTCAACCCCTAAAAACTACCCTTAAAATGACCCGATTGGGCCCATTTTAAATAGGCTTCGTGCGGTGATGGATTCCAACAAGTATGCCAAATTTCGTTAAAATTAATTCACTCCTTCGAAAGTTATTGCCCGCACATATAAATATATATATATATATATATATATATATATATACGTATATAAATATATATATATATACATATATATATAAACATTTTTAAAAATGGTGCTTAAGTGTTTAGGAGGTTATGAAACGTCGAGAAATTTTGGTCCGACCCCTAGGTCCCGCCATCCGACCGACGCCAATAGTGTATGTTGCCATATGGCAAATACACTAATTAAACATTAATGTATTGATGTTTGATGACCTCAGAAGGATTTGCATTCTCCGAAAATCAAAATGTTTAATATTAGTTTTCTAAATACATGAAATGAAGCTTGAAACGTTATAATGTTTTTGATATTAAAAAAACCCGGGTCTCAGTGCCAAAACCCTGCCGACAATATAGTGTAGTTGCTTATACAGGCAGTGTGGCTTTATTATGCGAACTTAAGTTGGTTTTTGGGCAAAATAAAAAATTTTACTCCTTAATACACCTCTTAAAGTAACATTTTTTTTTCTTAATTGCAATATTATTATCAATCGAACCTCTATACCAAAGTATATACACCTTTCAGTAAATAATTCACTATCTGCAAAGTAGTGTTTTCATAAAATTTGTAAATCCGGTCCTGTCGGGCCGATTTTATTAAAATTTTAGGAGCTTTTTTTAATTGCTATTAAAGAGTTAAATTTCAATTTTGAAACGATTCTGAGAATTTTTTAGGTATTTTTGGGCCCAAAAACTTTTTTCAACCCCTAAAAACCACCCTTAAAATGATCCTATTAAGCCTATTTTAAACAGGCTTTGTGCGGTGATGGATTCTACCACGTGTACCAAATTTCGTTAAAATAAATTAACTCCTTCGAAAGTTATTGCCCGCACACATATAAAAATGGTGCCAAAGTGTTTAGGAGGTTATGAAACATCGAGAAATTTTGGTCCAACCCCTAGGTCCCACCATCCGACCGATGCCAATAGTGTATGTTGCCATATGGCAAATACACTAATAAACAGCATCTAATACCTTTACATTTTCTAGGGCACCAACATTTCCGATTGGAAAATCGTATTTTAAAGGAGATGTATTCTATACACATTTAGAGAAAACTCATTAAAGCATATTCATTTATCATAAAAAAATAAACGACAAACATTAAGTAATTAAACGTATGCTTCCACCATGGTGATGAGCATTGAAAGTTTGTTATGGTCCATAAAATATTTAACGTGTCAAACATGTCGGTTTAATGAGTACAATAATATATTCACTTATCTATAACATGTGGAAATACAGTTTTTTAAAATAAAGTTAGTGTAAAATATTATGCTTTATTTGAAAGAAATTAATAATAATAACAAAAAATCGGGTCGCAGGGCCAAATCCTGCTGACAATATAATGTATTTGCTAATACAGGCAGTATTGTTTTATTATGTGAACTTAAGTTTGTTTTTGTGCTAAATAAAAAATTTAACCCATTAGTACACTTCTTAGAGTAATATTTTTTTCAATTGTAATATTATTATCAATCGAACATTTACACCCTTCAGTAAATATAACTCATTCTGCAAACTAGTGTTTTCATGGAATTAAAAAGTCCGGTCTGTAGGGCCAATTATATTAAAATTTTAGAGGTAATTTTTAATTGCTACTTTAATTTTGAAACGATTCTGGGAATTCTTAGAATTTTTCAAACCCTAAAATAACCTTGCGGTGATGAAATTCAATACATGAGCCAAATTTCGTTAAAATCAATTAACTGTTTGGACACACACAGAAATATATATAAATAAATAAAAATCAATTCTCAAAAATGATAATAGCATAGAGAGATATTACAGATTATAATTCTGAAAACAAAATATGGGACGACCTTATTGTGAATTGTAAAAACAAAGAAAGACAAATTCAAGATCCGATGAACTCACCAGAACATAAACCGCAAACGGCATGACCACAACAGCCACCAGGAGGTCAGCAATAGCCAGGCTTACGATAAAGTAATTGGTGACGGTTTGTAGAGTTCTTTCTCTGAACACGCTCACAATTACCAAGACGTTGCCAAACAGCGTGAAAATTGGAAATAGCACCAGCACCAAGGCCCAATAATTCCTGCCGTCGTTGTCATCGGACGACGCGTCGGCGTCGATCGCATCTATCGCGCAATATCCGCTCGCATTACCGCTAGCGTTAAAGCTGCAGTTCAGTGAGGCGTTTGACACGGCGATAAGATATTCGGATAAATCCGGGAAACGAATCATATAATCGCCATAATCGGTATTGGTGTCGTTGGGTGACGCTGGTGCCGTTGAAACAGTTGTGTTGCAGTTTAGAGATATGTTGAGACATGCTGATGTTTCGGTACTGCTGGATTCAGATGACCAACCGGTGGTGTTCCGGGTTACATTCATTGTTCTTGATCTTTAGGTTATTAAAAAGTTGGACATGTTTGACTGGTTTTTATTTTATTTTTTTAATATTTATTAGTTCCTTTAGTGTTTTAAACATTATATTTTTTTAGTTGATGACAGTCAAAGCTACTACGCGATTGATTGATTTTCGAATTCTTAGGAGTAAAACATAGTTCTACTGATATGATTTTCTTTTTAAGCGTCTTTTGCATTTTTATTTCAAATATTGACTATCAAATTTTTAAAGTTTGATAATGGTTACGTATTTTAAAACGCATTTCTTAAATGTAAAAAAACGCACCATCTTTTTATACTTTTCGGAACAGATTTGGAACTCGGTTTCTTTTATTTGCTTAGTTTTAAGTGTATATGTTAAATGCTATAATTTATTTTTAAGTAATATTCTTTATGTGAGACAATTTTTGTAGTTATTAATATGTTATGATTACAAATTTAGTGAAATGAAAACAGGAAAAACAGACAAATTATAAAAGATATTTACGTATTTTTCGAAATGATGAATAAAATATTTACAAAAACTTTAATATTCTATGTTTTTAATTTAAAATAAACGCACAATTTTTTTAATATATTTTAATGGTCACACGCCCATCATGTTTTCACATCACTGTTTTTCAAAACGTTAAAACTTTCAAACAGTATAAAGTACAATTTATTTGCTGTTAAAATACACGATTATTTGATATAGTTTTGAAAAAAAAATCATCAACCAAAAGTTTTGTTTTTATTACCTAGCTGAGTGTATTGTCCACAAATTGTAAAAGTTTTCACAAAAAGCCAAAACGATGCAATTTCGATAAGTGACTTCTAAGTTCCAACAACAAAAAAAGTTACAACAAATCGCTTCTGTTACATAGTTTAAGGATCAGTTATAACAGTCAAAGTTTGGATTCACTTCTTACATAATATTCCTTAAACGCAGAAATGAAACAAAACACATTCGATAGACAAATGAAAAACTGAGCACACATATCTTATTCTGTCACATACATTGTGTCAAGACGTCTGCAGATTCTTGAAAAAAAACTGGAAGCAATATACGGTTGGTTCGTTGCAAAACTATTTCGTGTCTCAGTCAATTTTTTTCGGAATGTATTTAGATTATTATTAAAGTGTGTAGGCTTCCGGGCTTGCGCCGTGGTTCATTCTACAACTGCGGTAGACATTATCAAAGGCGATGTGGTAGCGGGCGAAATGTTCTTCTAGGCTAGTGTGTCAACGACTGCTGCTTCTTTTTCTTTTATGCAAAGTGAGTTAGTGTTCGCTACTCGGTCGTGAGCAGCCTAGAAGAACACTTCGCTCGCTACCACATCGCCTTTGATAATGTCTACCGCAGTTGTAGACGAAACGTCAGGTCGAAATAACAATGAACCTCAGCGTACAAGCCCGGAAACCAAGAAGTTTTATTTAGGCATTGTTTTTCAATGACATAAGCAATGATATAAAACATATATTGCATAGGTAATGAAACATTATATACGCTCGTTCTAATAAACGGTAGGTACAACATGAGCTCCCTGAAACGGCGTAGCGAAGAACTGTTTAAAACGATTTCACGCTTAAAACACATCAGACATCGTGAAGAGATTTCCTTGAATTTCAATTCAGTATTTTGTTAAAAGTTTAATTATACTGAATTTCACAAAGAACATACTGTTGCTACGCATTTTCTTTTTTGTTTAATAATCAAGTTGAAACAAATGATAACTAGTACACTAAGAAGAGTTCCTGTGTGCTAGGATTTGGATTAAAATCATGATTTTTTTATGTTGATTATGTAACTCCCAGTATAATAAATTTTAATTGATAGAAAACATTCATTGTTACAATGCTAAATCAGAAAAATTTATTTTAATCCACCAACACCGTCGGGATTCAAACCCGAATCTTTCCACTTTCGCGGCGGAATGAGTTCTCAATTACTCTACGGCGCGCTAGGAGTGGTAAATCATTTGCCCCCCTGTATCCACCTACGAATTACAAGTAACTTGTACTTAGGTTGGTTTAATAATAAAGATTGGAAAATTTCACTTGTTTCATTCAACTCTCACTATTGAGAGGATTCGTGTCTAGCGTTACCTAGCTAAAAAATCGACTCTCGCATGTAGTGAATTTAATGTTACAATTGCTTTATTAGGATGATTTAGCTGTTAAGCTAGCGCACCGTAGAGTAATTGAGAACTCATTCCGCCGCGAAAGTGGAAAGATTCGGGTTTGAATCCCGACGGTGTTGGTGGATTAAAATATTTTTTTCTGATTTAGCATTGTAACAATGAATGTTTTCTATCAATTATCATTAGGCATCTACACCATATGTAGAGATCTTACGTACTATAAACGTAAAGAAATATATTTATCAAAATAATAAATTTTAACTGAAAATATGAACTATAGACACCGCGGTACCTTAGTTTACAAGCATCTAGTCTACAATAAATTATAATGATAATTAAAAATATTTTAAAAACAAGTCTTTATTAAAATGTACTAAAATGAAGAAAATAACTAACAAACAAATAAAATATTTTTTTCATGATAGACCTAACCTAAAAACTAACAAGTTTTAATGATCACCGCATAAATAAGAAATCGTGAAAAAATGTTATTTTGAATTTTTATTTTTTGAATAATTTTGAAACTACTTGATCCGATCTAAGTCTTAATAAGCCCTTTCGAATGGCGTGAACCCGATCTGAATTAGATGATTCACTCTAAAGATATCGTACGACAAAAATTTTACATACACAAAAATCGACAAAATAGCTTCCTAGGAGTCCAAAACGTCGAGATCTGATGAAAACTAGATTTAAAAATGGGACCGAAAATTTTCAATAGCGAAAAGCTAAAAATAAATAAAATTGAGACACTCTATAGTTCTCTGTCGGACCAACTATATATTACATAATATTGTATTACCGTTTATAAAACAAATAGAAAAAAGCGGATGGCATTTCAACGTATGTAACATTTGTCATTTTTTTAGTGATTTTTTTCTCGGTTTTCGCGTGAACGTGTTGTTTTAATAAAAAAACGAGTAACTATTACTCATTTGGCATAACATTAAACAACTTATTGAGTTTTATACGTTCTACCATAAAATCTAGATGGTTGAACGAAATCAGTGTCGTACAAAAAATATTCCAAAAGATGAATTTAACGAAACATCGGCAATGTAATATAAAATGTAAAGACGTATGAACCATAATTTTGTAATACAACCATTTTGTATAGTTACGAATTTCTAAGCTAATAGAGGGTTATGTTTCTAGTGCGTGATGACATGTATTATGAGGATTTTCATATATTTACTATGGAAACGGTAGTACGACTACGTCTTGCATTGTTTTGTTTTGCTTTACGCACTAGTGCGAAATAGGTTATTTATCTACCACTGTACCATATTCTACTTACTCGAATACTCTCAAATATTTGTAATTAAATTAATTACGCTTAAATATGGTCGCAGTGGTGAAAGGTAATAACATCGCTGAGAAATTATAAGCTTATTTAATTGTATATTCGTGTATATTATAAATTATTTAATCAGCAATTAAATTAACGTAATAATCATTTAAGTGGCGTGCTGACTATACTTCACGGAAATAATAGGCCGCTCCGCCCTCTTGTTAGGAATTAATTCTGAATATATATCACAATTAATTATAGGTAACCAATAAATTATCTCCGAGGCAAATATGATACATAATTAAAAACATGATACCAAATGCAATCATACATTTATTTGTAGGGTTTGGAACAAACATTTTCAATAGAAAATATAAAACAGAACAACTGTTGAAATGTTATGTAAAAAATAGCAAAAACGATATTATTCATTTGATACTACAAGCAAAACTGCACTTTAAAATTACGTCCTTTTTGTAAAATCCCTAAAATGCAGGCAGTGATACATTTTTTTCTCTTATGAATAAAATCCTTCTATAAAATTAATGAATTAAAAATTAAAAAAATATAATTTCTATTAAGTGCAATTCAGCAGTTGTAAATCACTGATCTACAAACAGTATGATTGTACAAGCTCCAGTGATAGTAAATAAAAACATACTTTGAAATTCTGTAAAAAGTCATTTATATTCCAAACTTATGCCTCAAATAAAATTCCAACCATTTAAAAATATATTCATATGCAAATCAGTAACAATAAAAATGTCAATAACATTCCAGCAGTTGTTAACTACTGGTTTCCGAACGCAACTCATACCAACCTAAAATATTATTACCTACAATTAGTTCAGAACAAATAAAATTTTACTATTACAGGAAAGCATAATTGTTGCATTATTTGGCTGCAAACACAAATTATGATTATTACCAAACCTGTAATACCAAATTAAATTATGGCTTAATATTCCCGACATATTTGTATTTCAAATGGATCCATACACAATAAAATCGTCATATTTATGATATCAGTTATATTCCGGCAGTAGTAAACTAATGGTTTCCGAACGTACATAAATTATTTTTGTTAATATTATAAACAACCCAGCAATGCTCAATTAAAATAATGTTCATTTTCATATATACAATCACATCCGTATTACAACCAAATACAAAGTTTGTGCATAATAACAATTCAGCGGTATCAAACAGGTTATGAGAATGCGCGGAAGGCGTGTGCTCGGCATGTACTGCAGTTGACAAAGCGAAGAACGCATGAGTTCCGCGTCGGGCGTTCAGCTAGCGACTGAACTGCGAGAGCTGGTTGGAAGCTGTACCGGCCGAGCAGCAGCGCCGGAGAAAAGGCGACGGACGCCGCGGCGGTAGGCAAGACGCAACAGGACGCTCCGACCTGGACGCACTCTACCTGCTTCTCTCTTTCTCTCTCTCTCTCTCCATCTCTCACACGCATTTCTCTATGCGTATGCATGGTTTAGGTAATAAGTAGAAGAAGAGATTGTCAATACGGTGCGCGTTTCAATCTTCGTCTAGTTAACTTCCAGATAAAATAATACAAACTCTCATCACTGTGATGGTTCATGCCTAGCGTTACCGAAGCTAAAAATTAGCTCTCGCCAGTGTTGCCAACTCCGGGGTTTTCCCCCTAAAAGGGGGGAAGCTTTATATAGAGACGGTAAATTTTTTGAGGAGTATTTTTAAGGATAACATTTTATTTACGTTATTTAAGGCTGGGCGGCACTAAATGTGGTTTTTGAAATTATATTTTTCTAATTACTTCTTGAATAATTATAGATATTCACCGAGCTGGGTAGAGTAGTGATGACAGCACTAGACTTGCATTCGGAAGGTCCGGGTTCGAATCCCGGCGGGGTCAGATGTGGCTGGGACTTTTTCCTACTGCCTCTCGCCGAGAAACGATAATTCCTGTACCGACCATCTTGATTGAGGTTTTCCATGGTTTCCCTCAATTAATTCCAGATAAATATCGAGATGGTTCCTTATTTGAGGCCATGGCCGATTACCTATCAAACTCCTAGTTACGAAATAAATATATACCCACAAAACACCAAACCGTATCGAAAAACTCTCGACGTACGTTTCGCCAACCAAGTTGGCATCATCAGGAGATGATTAAATCTAAATACAAAAAACTAGCTTCCTACCTTATATAATGGTTTAAAAAATTACCTGAACTATAACTAAAGGAACAAAATTGACCATAGAGAAAGAAAGTTTAAACTTACTAGGAATAAAATGAACTGAATTTAAAAACTATTTACTAGGTCATAAAGCGGACTACCTGGAATAGGACCTAAGTCGTTGTTCATACTATTGTTTTTATGTTTATGGATTTCAAGACTCTCTAAGGCGTCTCTAATTGTCTGATATTTGTTACATTCCTAATAAGTTTTAAATTGCTGTTATCTATTTTATGGTCATTTTCGAAAGCATGTTGGGCAACACTAGATTTATCTAACCTTCCATATTTTAAATGAGCCATATGCTCTTTAAATCTTGTTATAATAGATCGTCTCGTTTGGCCAACATACTTTTGATTACAATCTTGACAACTAATTTCATAAATCCCCGACTTTTCATTGACATCTATTTTGTCTTTTGGATTACCTAGTTTATCTTTTAAACTGTTCCTTGAAGAGTATACAATTTTTAAGTCTACTTCTTTAAAAACTTTTCCTAAACCCCTGGTGAAACGAGGTTCATAAGGAATAGATACATATTTAGAAATTTGTCTATCAGTTCGAAAAGTCGAAGATTTTTCCAACGTTTCCTTAAATCTACGTTTTCTAATCATATTATCTACTAGATCAACAGAGTAGCCATTACACAAAGCTATATCCTTAATTACCATTTTTTCTTTATTGAATCTTTCCTTACTGAGCGGGAAACTGAGCAAACGGTGTATTAAAAAATTGAAACTTGCCATTTTATGTTGTGGGCAATGGTGTGAGTAATTAGGGATACATCTTAGTGTATTGGTGTTTTTCCTGTGTATGTCGAATTCTACATTATTCTTATTATTCTTTATAACTAATACATCTAGAAATGGCAGTTGTCCGTTGTTTTCCATTTCATATGTGAATTTTACTGAGGGGAAACAACTATTTAATTTGGTAACAAAATTATCTACGTCTTCTACTTTAGTGTCAAATACTGCAAAAATGTCATCTACATACCTTAGCCATATTCTAGGAAAATAATCAAAATTGTCTTTTGCATCTGTTTCAAACTTGTTCATGAAGATACTGGCAATAAAAGGGGAAAGAGGGTTCCCCATTGCTGTCCCTTCATGTTGTTCATATACATTATTGTTATACATAAAACAATTTTGTTTCATACAAATGTTTGTGAGTGTAATATACTCATTCACCGTTTCTTTACTAAATTTATTTTTATATAATAACTCTTTCAAAAATTCTAAGGTTTGTGGAATGGGTACACTTGGAAACAACGAACAAACGTCAAAAGAAATCAAAATTTCACCATCTCTTAGCTGAACATCCTGGGTTTTGTTGATAAAATCATTTGAATTAATTACTGAAAAACTAGGTTGAGTGATAGGTAAATTTTCGAATTCCTTTGCCAGCCATTTTGATAAAAGGTAAGTTGGTGAACCAATTACCTTTTATCAAAATGGCTGGCAAAGGAATTCGAAAATTTACCTATCACTCAACCTAGTTTTTCAGTAATTAATTCAAATGATTTTATCAACAAAACCCAGGATGTTCAGCTAAGAGATGGTGAAATTTTGATTTCTTTTGACGTTTGTTCGTTGTTTCCAAGTGTACCCATTCCACAAACCTTAGAATTTTTGAAAGAGTTATTATATAAAAATAAATTTAGTAAAGAAACGGTGAATGAGTATATTACACTCACAAACATTTGTATGAAACAAAATTGTTTTATGTATAACAATAATGTATATGAACAACATGAAGGGACAGCAATGGGGAACCCTCTTTCCCCTTTTATTGCCAGTATCTTCATGAACAAGTTTGAAACAGATGCAAAAGACAATTTTGATTATTTTCCTAGAATATGGCTAAGGTATGTAGATGACATTTTTGCAGTATTTGACACTAAAGTAGAAGACGTAGATAATTTTGTTACCAAATTAAATAGTTGTTTCCCCTCAGTAAAATTCACATATGAAATGGAAAACAACGGACAACTGCCATTTCTAGATGTATTAGTTATAAAGAATAATAAGAATAATGTAGAATTCGACATACACAGGAAAAACACCAATACACTAAGATATATCCCTAATTACTCACACCATTGCCCACAACATAAAATGGCAAGTTTCAATTTTTTAATACACCGTTTGCTCAGTTTCCCGCTCAGTAAGGAAAGATTCAATAAAGAAAAAATGGTAATTAAGGATATAGCTTTGTGTAATGGCTACTCTGTTGATCTAGTAGATAATATGATTAGAAAACGTAGATTTAAGGAAACGTTGGAAAAATCTTCGACTTTTCGAACTGATAGACAAATTTCTAAATATGTATCTATTCCTTATGAACCTCGTTTCACCAGGGGTTTAGGAAAAGTTTTTAAAGAAGTAGACTTAAAAATTGTATACTCTTCAAGGAACAGTTTAAAAGATAAACTAGGTAATCCAAAAGACAAAATAGATGTCAATGAAAAGTCGGGGATTTATGAAATTAGTTGTCAAGATTGTAATCAAAAGTATGTTGGCCAAACGAGACGATCTATTATAACAAGATTTAAAGAGCATATGGCTCATTTAAAATATGGAAGGTTAGATAAATCTAGTGTTGCCCAACATGCTTTCGAAAATGACCATAAAATAGATAACAGCAATTTAAAACTTATTAGGAATGTAACAAATATCAGACAATTAGACGCCTTAGAGAGTCTTGAAATCCATAAACATAAAAACAATAGTATGAACAACGACTTAGGTCCTATTCCAGGTAGTCCGCTTTATGACCTAGTAGATAGTTTTTAAATTCAGTTCATTTTATTCCTAGTAAGTTTAAACTTTCTTTCTCTATGGTCAATTTTGTTCCTTTAGTTATAGTTCAGGTAATTTTTTAAACCATTATATAAGGTAGGAAGCTAGTTTTTTGTATTTAGATTTAATCATCTCCTGATGATGCCAACTTGGTTGGCGAAACGTACGTCGAGAGTTTTTCGATACGGTTTGGTGTTTTGTGGGTATATATTTATTTCGTATTTTCACACCAAAGGTTCCATCACTCTTCTTGGAAACTCCTAGTTCAAAAATTACCTACCTTATCCTAATTTCCTATAATTCCTTCATTCGCCCATTGCTATTACATAAGTTGAAGTTTTAAAAATGTAGAAAAATAACGGGAAGTGTGGTAGATGGAAAATAGTAATGATGCGAATGGCATCTGTTATGACATAAAGTCGAGAAACGGACGTTAAACGCATTATTATTATTATTATTATTATTATTATTATTATTATTATTATTATAGATATTCAAATGATTAATATATTAACTTAATTTTTCAAAAATATTGTATTAGTTTTAATTGAACCAATACTAAATAACTATGTTAATTTATTTAATTATATTGAAATTCATAAATACTTGGTCCGGATTTGGGGAGTTTTGGTTTGAATTTAGTGGGTTTTGAAATTGCTTTAGAGGGAACGTTTTCAAACAGTTGGAGACACTGGGTCTCGCGTCATATAAATTTACTGTTATAATTTGTTTTATTATATCTTTGATTCACCCAAAAAATCTCACTACTGTGAATGTTCTTGTCTAGCATTGCCGAAACTAAAAATTAGCTCTCGCATGATACGAATTTACAGTTACAACTTGTGTTGTTATGAGAAAGATTAATTGTGAAGATATGATACCGCAGAGTAACTGATAACCCATTTCGCTGTGAAAGTGGAAAGATTCGGGTTTAAGTCCCGACGGTGACTGTTGTTTGAAAATATTTTTTTCTAATATAGCATTGTAACGATGAATGTTTTATAGCTATTATAGCAAACTATAATAGCTATTTTATTGCTTATAAAATATGTAACGGCCCTATCCGGATTCGCACGGGTAGCACTGTAATTATCTATATCCATAAAAAATGAGAATCATCATCATAAAATTCTCAACGTGTATTGAATTCAATCACTTTTAAATGTGTCCAAAAATCAAAGAGAAGTCAAAATTGTCAAAAAACAAAAAAAAATCTGTTGATCCAATCGCTACCAAACTTCCCAAGATCACCCGCTGGGTTAATTTGAAAATATTATTAGTGTATTTGCCATATGGCAACATACACTATTGGCGTTGGTCGGATGGCGTGACCTAGGTGTCGGACCAAAATTTCTCGCCGTTTCATAACCTCCTAAACACTTTGGCACCATTTTTAAAAATGTTTATATATATATGTGTTTACGGGCAATAACTTTCGAAAGAGTTAATTGATTTTAACGAAATTTGGCCCACGTGTTGAAATCCATCAGCGCAAGAAGCCTATTTAAAATGGGCCTAATCGGGCCATTTTAAGGGTGGTTTTTAGGGGTTGAAAAATGTTTTTGAGCCCCAAAATACCGAAAAAGGCTCAGAATCGTTTATAAATTGACATTTAACCTATTAGTAGCAATTAAAAAGTGTCCCTAAAATTTTAATAAAATCGGCTTAACACAACCGGACTTACAAATTTTTTGGAAAACACTAATTTGGAGATAGTGCCTTATTTATAGAAGGGTGTATTTAAGTCGGTGTAGACGTTAGATTGATAATAATATTACAATTAAGAAAAAAAAAATGTTATTTTAAGGGGTGTATTAAGGGGTTAAATTTTTTATTTTGCCCAAAAACAAACTTAATTTCACATAATAAAAGTATAAAACCACACGGCCCTATACAAGCAAAAACACTATATTGTCGGCAGGGTTTTGGCACTGCGACCCGGTTTTTTTTTATATTTCTCGTCATTGATATTCAAAAGCCAACTTTCGTCTCCAAAAGTTCAATTTCAATGCACGTATCGCAATAAAAAAGATTACAGTCACCACTGTATTTCAATGTTGACTTTACTATGATACTACTTAAATCCAAGGTCACGTTTTATGTGAATAACGCAATAATAGTTTCAAGTTGACGTATACTAAATGACCAGTATAATACTCGTTCTTGTGTCATTCACTTAAGTGCATCGAGGTCAAAGGCCTCTAAATAAAATATGGCGCCCATTGTAATGTTATAGTAAATTGAGCAAGTTGAAACGGAGAGTTGAGATGGAATACATTGTCAGAAAAACTCGGCTGTAAACGAAACAAATGTGGTGGAAGAGACGGGTGTTTGTCAGAACACTGCGGTAGAGTGTTATCGCATTTCAAATGGACTTCAGTCAATGACTTCTAAACCTCTGATTCGTTGATATACCGTTACCGTAACATAATAACCGTGAGATGACGGTGAATTGGCTTCTAAAGTCGTGGTTCCCTATTATAGCGGTACCGTAATATAGAATAGAATAGAAAAATTCTTTATTTTGGCGAAGTCCAGCCAATGGCTGTTCTACTTAGCCATCTTACATTTTTACACATAAACAATATGTGACATATACTTAGGTATATTTACAAATAATTATTATTATCATTATGCTCTAACAAA
The DNA here is from genome assembly GCA_034508555.1 of Venustoraphidia nigricollis. Taxonomy (NCBI): domain Eukaryota; kingdom Metazoa; phylum Arthropoda; class Insecta; order Raphidioptera; family Raphidiidae; genus Venustoraphidia; species Venustoraphidia nigricollis. The sequence continues at coordinate 256,333 of JAVRKA010000111.1, forward strand.
GTTTTTTTTTTTTTTGACAGATCATCAGAATAAATAAATAAATACATCAATATGAAAATATAATAATAATGTGCATTTATTGTTTCGACAATAATTCTGCTTTTAGTTTTATTTTAAAATTTTTATAAGACAGTTTTTGAAGGAGTATTTTGGGCATGGCATTATGCTGTTTTATAGTGTGTAACGACTGGAATCGTGCTGGGCTCTTAATTTTTTTTTTTATTTAATGTACAACAGTTTCTGTTTAGAATTGTATATTAATAAATTAAATACTTATTATAAGTATATTTAATATAAGATTTAAAAAAAACGTATTTTAAGTTAATGATTTCCGTTTATTTTAATTATAATTCTTCTAGCAACTTATGAAATCGTCTAGTATTATTTATTAATATTTTACTGTGATCAATCGACATCAGTTTGATAATTTTATTTAAACTATTTATTTCGCGCACAGAAATATTAATAAGAAAAATGCTTGAATGATCGTTGGTTAATTTCAGTCAGAGATCTGAGTTCATACTGCTCCAAAACTCTATCGAAATTTAATATTTTTTTGACGGTTACATAAGTGCTAGAATAATTATGACATGAAATAAAATGAAAATAAAGTACGATTCACAAATGGTGGCAAGTTTCACTTTGCCACAAGTGACCGTAAGACGACGGTGAATTAACTTCTAAAGACCTGGTTCCCTATTATAGTGTGCACAGAAATAAATAGATGCTACTTTTTTACGTCACGGAACTTGTTTAAGCAACATAACGAATTGAGTGGTTGACTAGTAATCTAGATTTTAACCGAATCAAAAGTGACGTCATGAGATAACGTAGAACTGAAACAGCCTAAAATGTAATTTGCTATTCACAAACTACTGATTTTACAATCGTTGAAAGAAAGTTTGGATGAGTAACAATCAAAAGAAAAAAGATTTAATGATGTTTCGCTTGTGGTCAACGTTTCAAAATATTTTATTTCATCTTCAGGGCCTTAGGCAAGTCAATGGTTGGGAAATTGTACTAATAATAATATACATGATCAATAATCATTAAAGTTATATTACATTATTGGAACAAAACAAATACTAACAACTGATTTTATAGCACATTTGGACGATTTTTTGAATATTTTAAGCGTGCATTTTAATTCATCTTTAAAGTTAATATTAGTACATTTTAATCTTTATTAAAGGATCTAATTTAAGTTCTGAAATCATTCTGGGAATTTTTTTCACATCCGACTGACATCAGTAGTGCATGTACCATATATTTATTATTGTATAGGCAAATAAAGTTATAAAGATCAATCGATGAACTGGAAAGAAGACCTGTGCTAATTAATATATTTTAACGAGCTGAAATAAAGCTAATGCAAGAGTCTGCCTTTTACAGCATTAAATAGTCATAATGTATATTAAGTAAAAATAGTACTTTTTACGAAGCTCTAAAACGAAATAGCTTTTAAGGTTTGGTAGCTCATTAAAAACACTGTTCGGAATAGAGCTAATATGTTTTTCATAGATAAAACCGTACCGTATGCATGATTATTACATTTGCTTATAAAAAATTGATCACCTCATGTAGATTAAAGACCATTATAAATTGTAGTTTCTTATAGCACTTAGTATTCTGCAATTCTCTAATCTTGTTCCAGCTAAATCACTCAAAATGTAAATCCTAATCCACGTATAATACTGGAATAGCTGCTAGAAACTTGTTGTGTTATAAAATTAGGAACGGAGTTAGCGCGATCTTTAACAACTGCTGTATCAAGGTCTTGGAAATCGGCTGATAAACATCAAAGTGCCGGCAGTCGACTGAATGTGGTAGTATTTCGACTGTGTCGCGACTTAAGAACGTAATCCATTTGAAATGTAGATAGAGAAGCTCTAAGTACCTAAAGTGATGCAAATAACGGTGTTAAATGGAGAATGATACTTAAGTAAGCATAGTATATCAACGTAACAGATACACTCATTAAGCACAATATACATTATATACATTATATAAATTACTAGCGTCCCAGTCCGGCTTCGCCCGGGTGTAAATGTAATATATAGGATATAAAAGATGAGAATCATTATCATTAAATTCTCAACGTGTATTGAATTTGCGCGAATTCAATCGCTTTTATTTGTGAATGTTCAAAAATCGAAGAAAAATCTTATTTCCCAAAAAGAAATTTAAAAAATTCTGTTGATCCGATCGCTACCAAACTTCAGAAGATCACCCGCTGGGCTAATCTAAAGATTGTCTGAAAATTTCATCAAAAATGGTCTACCCGTTTGGAGTACATATACATCATCTTTTATCTTTATAGATTATTAAAATGTAAAAAGTGGTTATTGTGACATAACGATAATAGTTGGACATATAGTATCGCGAAGTTTTTTGTAGTTATTGATATGTTCTTTAATATTGTAGAACATACTTTTGTTCTATCATCAATAGTTTTCGCAGCGCATGCGACGAAAGATGTGTTATGGCATTTTTTTTACACCTTGGGTGACGTTACTAAAGTTTTAATAAGGATCCCTAATATTTTCTAGCAATAAATATAGTCTATGTTACTCAGGGTGAATGTAACTTTCTAATGGTGAAAGAATTTTTTTAAATCGGCACAGCAGTTTTTGAATTTATTCATTACAAACATACACACACAAAAATACAAGTCTTTCCTCTTTATAATATTAGTGTAGATATACAATATAATATGTATATTCGTCATAGATTATTTTGTTACTGATTGTATGTCTAAAAAAAAACCCGGGTCGCAGTGCCAAAACCCTGCCGACAATATAGTGTATTTGCTTGTGTAGGGCCGTGTGGTTTTATACTTTTATTATGTGAAATTAAGTTTGTTTTTGGGCAAAATAAAAAATTTAACCCCTTAATACACCCCCTAAAATAACATTTTTTTCTTAATTGTAATATTATTATCAATCTAACGTCTACACCGAATTAAATACACCCTTCAATAAATAAGTCACTATCTGCAAACTAGTGTTTTCATAAAATTTGTAAATCCAGTCCTGTCGGGCCGATTTTATTAAAATTGTGGGGACACTTTTTAATCACTACCAGAGGGTTAAATTTCAATTTTGAAACGATTCGGAGAATTTTTTCGGTATTTTGGGGCCCAAAAACAGTTTTCAACCCCTAAAAACTACCCTTAAAATAGCCCGATTAGGCCCATTTTAAATAGGCTTCTTGCGGTGATGGGTTTCAACACGTGGCCCAAATTTCGTTGAAATCAATTAACTCTTTCGAAAGTTATCGCGCGTACACATATATATATATATATATATATATATATATATATATATATATATATATATATATATATATATACATATATATATAAACATTTTTAAAAATGGTGCCAACGTGTTTAGGAGGTTATGAAACGTCGAGAAATTTTGGTCCGACCCCTAGGTCCCGCCATCCGACCGACGCCAATAGTGTATGTTGCCTTATGGCAAATACACTAATAATAATTTGTACAAAAAATGTAATCCTGAAATGCGGAAAGCCGTCAGTTGCAAATAAAAATTGATCATCAGGATGAAAATAATTAATTTTATTCACATCATGGCTGCCATTTATCAAAATATAAAATAGATAACAGAAGAGGTCATATAAATTATGAGTAATAATTAATATCAATTAAATAAAATATGCTATCAAAATGAAAATACGAAGTACAGGCAATTGCCTATTTGTTTTGAAACATAAAAAATAATTTGCGAAGAAATATAAATTAACTATCGTAGCTAGAACGTTAATTTTAAAATTGCAATTTCATTTTTTATTTTGATTGCAGATTGAAACAACACTCATTATTCATATCTAAAACTCAATGTATGTATGATGTTTCCTTTTTTTTTTTTTTTTTTTTTTTTTGGGGGAGGGGGAAATCCTTTTTACGGACACCCAGCGATGATGGCCTGGGTAGTGTGGGAATCGGAACAGGGACCCCTACCCACTAAAACCCCCTCCATCTAGCTCCTTTGTCCCTCCCGCGGCACCGACGGTCTGTCATTCCTTCGCGGGAGGGGAGCTATGGCTTTATCAGCCGTTTCTCCGATCTCGTACGACAATTTGCTGCGCAGTAAGCTTAACGTTGCCGTTACTCTTCCTCTCTCTTGAGAGGTATGATGTTTCCTATGGACTCCAAAACGGCTGGACTGATTTTGATTAAATTTTCAAGCAACCTTCAGAATAGCCAGATTAGTCCTATGAAGCTTGGCAGCGAACTAAACAACAGATTATTTTTGATTTTTCTTCGATTTTTGAACATTCACAATTAAAATCAAATGAATTCTCGCAAATTCAATACACGTTGAGAATTTTATTATAATCAGTCTCATCTTTTATGGCTATAGATAATTAGTGCTACCCGTGCGAAGCCGGGCCGGACCGCTAGTTATAAAGTATAAATTTAATTAATGATAATACGATAATTCATTGAACGTATTCATTCAAAAAGAAACGATAAAATATATATACATCTCGTAAAGCTTCAACCTATAGGAAGGACCTATGATATCGTCGAGTATCTGCGAATGGCATAAACCGCATGAATTGGTCGTATTCTATCTGTATATGTCTGGATGGCCGCAACAGGACTTCCCCGAATGGTCTACCTCTGAACGTGATCTGATACGGACGTTTCTACAGCATAACATAAATCTAATAATATATCCACCAATAGACAGACAATAACGTTTCAAATGAAATTCAGTAGGTACTTTTTCCAAGAATATAATTAAATTGATTAAACATAGCATATCTAAATGTTTTAATCTGTAATTAGTTAAAACAAATCCTTTGATATTTTTATTTAATATTTACTGTTCATTAAATTTAATTGGAAATTATTGATGAAACCTAAATCACTGCGGAGTATAATGAGCGTTTTTCTCAGTGAGTAACATTTTTCATATCTACAATGAAATAAGTTTTTATAAATGAATAGTTATTGTTTGACTATTGATATAATAACATTTTGGAAACTACAAGTGGTTTAATATTTAGGCTAGATTCTTTTTTAGAATTTCCATTAGAATATTTCACTCAGTAAGTAGAAAGGTAGTAGGAACTAGGATTTAAATAAAGCAAATGCTAAATTTTCCAAATGTGTACCGTTTCATAAATAATTTTTCTACTTCATCAGACAGGTTTTTAGGTTAGAATCTTTCTTTCATCTCGCCAAGAGAGAAATTAAATGAAAGCAAAAATTAGCAATCTCATTGGCGGGTGTGAAATTCATAAATTAAATATTGACTAAAACACTTACACAGTGTATTTTTTGGTGTTCAAATCCAAAATAAATTAAACAGGAAACAATGTCACTAGAATGATATTACGCGTTTTTTGTCGGTGTGTTTTTAGCACATTTTGAGCGTTTGTTTTTTAACATAATGTGTACACACATTATAATAATAATAATAATAATAATAATAATAATAATAATAATAATAATTTTTATTAGTTCCAGAAAGAGCTCTGTTGAGCAATGAAACATAGTCAGACATACAAAAATATAAAATTTAGTCATTAAAAAACTCCATTATACTATAAAAACACTTCTCAGCGAGATAATTAAAAAGATACATTTTAAATAATTTAAGAGAACTTGCTTCTTTTATGAAATCTGGCATTCCATTGTAGATTTTAGTGGCCATATAAACAGGGCCACGCTGGTAGGACACCAAAGATGCTTTAGGCAATGTTAAATTACCTTTAGTTCGCGTTTGGTAGCCATGACTAGCTGACTCAAATTTACATGGATTGTTTCTAACATAAGTAGCTATGGTATATATATATATATGGACGGGAGAGTTAATATACGGTGCGCTTTAAAACTATCACGACAAGTGTGATTGTACCTATGGTAATTTAAACATTATTCTAATTGCTTTTTTTTTGAAGTACAATAGCACGACCCATATCAGTACAGCAACCCCACAATAGAATGCCATACTTCAAGTGTGGGTTAATAAATGAAAAATATAATGTTTTTAAAGTTGATTTAAATACCTCACAGGTCAGTTGCCTAAGAATAAAAATACCCTTTGAAACCTTTTTACAAACAATGTCAATGTGGATACTCCAGTCAATATTTTCATTAACCCATAAACCTAGAAAATTAAAACTGGGAACATTATCAATCACAGGATCATCATTAATAAAATTAATTAAATATTAATAAAATATTATCATTTTTTTAACAATTTGTCAAATTTGGGTTTAAAATTTTGGTTGATATTTATTGCTTCTGAATAAAAATTATGTCTACATTTTTTTAAAAACTTGTATATAGATTTAATTGAGATGTAAGCATACATGTTGCGGTACTTTACGACAATATGTAACAGGTAAAACCTTCTGTAAAGTATATCCAATCACCTAACTGTATTCCATGATCAAAGTTGTTTTTTTCAGTTGTTTAATTTACTTTGGTAATAAAAATAAAATCTTCTTTTATGAACCATATCAAAATAAAGTACTCTTAAAGTTCCTGTGGAACTAGCACTGAAAGTTTTTAAAATAGAAATGAAATTTATAACAAATCCTGAAACATGGTATTAATAAATCACAAAATTTAAAATTATTGCGCTCTCACGGTCGTTGCCTTTTAAACGAAACATCACGCTCTTAGTTTCGCTGTGAACTGAACCCTCAGTCGAGCCCTAGCACCCATTACGTATTATGCAAATACGGCTGATAAATGAAAGCACTACAAAACTATCTAAAGTAGGTTAAGCCTTGCGAGCCATCGTAGCTTGTCTCGATCTTAGGGGGGATGAAGCAGTGTTTAGTGGGATTATCGCTCGACTCCGTGCCATATATCTAGCCCCCCCATTCTGTCCCCACAGATACACTAGGAGCGGTTGGATAATAGAATATAACAGTATTTAGCATTGATATACTAGCAAACCTCGCTAGCATTGAATTGAGAGCTGCTAAGAAGTTGAAAATTTGGGATTTTACGTTTTTTATGTGGGAAATAAAAAAAGGTCGGAAAATTAAAAAAATATTTCTGGATCTCGACAACAGCGCTATCTACTGGATCCAACTATAGCTAAGAACTACCCAGATGACCCCGTAAGTACAAAAAAAAATTATCAAAATCGGTCAAGCCGTTTAGCAGGAGAAGAATTGGGTGCACACACACACACACACATCGGAATTTTATATGTAACTCCCCTCCCCTTAAAATGTAAAAATCCAAAAACCCTGAAATACGTCATTATTTATTTAAGTAGCTACAGTTCCAATTTTCCAGTTCCTACCTTTAAAAAATCGATACTCCCATACAACCTCCCCCCCCTTTAAGTTGAAATTTCTAAATATCTTTTCTTAGCGAATGCTTAACGTTATAAAATAAACCTATGTTCCAAATTTCAGCTTTCTAGGCTTAGTAGTTTTGGCTGTGCGTTAATAGATCAGTTAGTCAATCAGTCAGGACAAACGATTTTATACATTTAGATTGTTTCTAACGTACCTAGTTATTACCGAACTTTCGTATGTAGTTACGAAAGCAAAACGTGACAATTGTAACTTATTCAACATAACTACACACTTACTGTAGTCGATATGAGAAATACGCAAACTATAAGGTATGCCGACACGCCCAAAATGGAGAGATTTCAGAAAAAGCGCAAACCGTCTCCAAATTGATTCTTCTCATTAGAATTATTCAGATGTCATTTGATTTCTTTGTTTGGAAATTGATATATGTCGCGGCCCAATAGTTAATACAGCCAGCTAATTAAACTGCTGGTCCGTTAGTTAAACGCCATCATTCAACTAGTTTTTTAGTTGAATAGGTAACAATGACGCATATGACTTTACCGTTAGGTCTTGCCAAAATCCAGGCTTTTAGATACGGCTGGATCAAAAGTCGTCAAGATGCGTTTATTTTTAGGAGAAACTGATTTCAACGAAATACAGTCGATTTAATTAAAAAAAATTACAAGTTAAAATTTTGAAGTACAGAAAAAATATATTTACGTATAAAAAAAATGTCTTTCATAAACGTATTGCATTATTTTTAGTCAATCTTCCCACACGGGCCTGCTCTCATAATTATCAGTTTTTCGACCAAAGGCTAAAATCAGTTTATAAGTGTATTTGCCATAATTTTAATAATTTTATTACTCCAGTGAGACATGTAAGTACACGTATAGGAGAAGTCACAAGTAATCAGTTTGTTTTTCATAAAAAATAAACAGTAATTTTAGTCAAATTTTTACCCGAGATATTTTTTTAAATCATAATTAGTTTCATTAAGTAGTATTTCTTTTAATTTGAATTTTAGATTAGCCTCTTTTTTTATACGTTCAGGTATTCTGTTATGTATTCGAATCATACACTATTGGCGTCGGTCGGATGGCGGGACCTAGGGGTCGGACCAAAATTTCTCGACGTTTCATAACCTCCTAAACACTTTGGCACCATTTTAAAAAATGTTTATATATATATATATACAGGGTGTCTCACCGAACGTTGGCTAACATGGGTAACTTTGTTATTAGTGGAGATAGAAAGTCGGTTAAATGGGCAAAGTAGTGCAGAAAATTGGGCTCATTAACATTCCGTCGAAAAAACAATTGAATTTTGACACCCTATGAATTTATTCAGAAAATAGTGAAAATTGCCATTTATGAAAACTGGCTATAACTTTTTTATTTATGAAGATATTTGAAAATTTCATTAACCATTTTTTGATAACTTTTTAAGGTCTTTTCAGTGGCGTAGGTTTAATTTTTTTATTTCCACTACATAATGAGATATTGACATGAACTTTGGTTTTTCTTATGGACGGCATTTTTAATTTTCAGATATTCGAATTCTACTTATTTTTCTGAATAATTTGACATATCATATCCCATATCTAAACCAATCAGAAGCTACAAAACTGACAAAAATAGCTTTTTGGCGTTATCAAAGTGTGCCGTGTAAAACGAAATTTGTTGAAACAAATACATATCGACAGGTTAACAATCTGTCGAGCGATCGCTACAGGTTTGCTAATTCATTTTGTTTGATTTACTCTCTAAGATGTCTCAAGCATTGTCAAATTTGGAGAAAAAGGCTATTTTTGCACATACATTCAGCGTAACAAAAATACCACGTGGGCTCAAGTAGAATACTTGAACCTTTATCCAGAAAGGCGACAGCCTTATTCAATAACTTTTAGGAACTTTTCTCCATTAATTTCAACGTTTGCTAAACCTAATTCTTCTTCACAGTGTTGAATGTTGCCTTTTTTCTTTGAAAATGAACCGTATACCTTTAAATTTCTATTTAAGTTCCTAAATGTTATTGAATAAGGCTGTCGCCTTTCTGGATAAAGATTCAAGTATTGTGCTTGAGCCCACGTGGTATTTTTGTTATGCTGAATGTATGCGCAAAAATAGCCTGTTTCTCCAAATTTGACAATGCTTGCGCCATCTTAGAGAGTAAATCAAACAAAATGAAATAGCAAAACTGTAGCGATCGCTCGACAGATTGTTAACCTGTCGATATGTATTTGTTTCAACAAATTTCGTTTTACACGGCACACTTTGATAACGCCAAAAAGCTATTTTTGTCAGTTTTGTAGCTTCTGATTGGTTTAGATATGGGATATGCTATGTCAAATTATTCAGAAAAATAAGTAGAATTCGAATATCTGAAAATCAAAAATGCCGTCCATAAGAAAAACCAAAGTTCATGTCAATATCTCATTATGTAGTGGAAATAAAAAAATTAAACCTACGCCACTGAAAAGACCTTAAAAAGTTATCAAAAAATGGTTAATGAAATTTTCAAATATCTTCATAAATAAAAAAGTTATGGCCAGTTTTCATAAATGGCAATTTTCACTATTTTCTGAATAAATTCATAGGGTGTCAAAATTCAATTGTTTTTTCGACGGGATGTTAATGAGCCCAATTTTCTGCACTACTTTGTCCATTTAACCGACTTTCTATCTCCACTAATAACAAAGTTACCCATGTTAGCCAACGTTCGGTGAGACACCCTGTATATATATATATATATATATATATATATATATATATATATATATATATATATATATGTGTACGCGCGATAACTTTCGAAAGAGTTAATTGATTTCAACGAAATTTGGGCCACGTGTTGAAATCCACCACCGCAAGAAGCCTATTTAAAATGGACGTAATCGGGGTATTTTAAGGGTAGTTTTTAGGGGTTGAAAAATGTTTTTGGGCCCCAAAATACCGAAAAAATTCTCCGAATCGTTTCAAAATTGAAATTTAACCCTTTGGTAGTGATTAAAAAGTGTCCCCACAATTTTAATAAAATCGGCCCGACAGGACCGGATTTACAAATTTTATGAGAACACTAGTTTGCAGATAGTGACTTATTTATTGAAGGGTGTATTTAATTCGGTGTAGACGTTAGATTGATAATAATATTACAATTAAGAAAAAAATGTTATTTTAAGGGGTATATTAACGGGTTAAATTTTTTATTTTGCCCAAAAACAAACTTAATTTCACATAATAAAAGTATAAAACCACACGGCCCTATACAAGCAAATACACTATATTGTCGGCAGGGTTTCGGCACTGCGACCCGGGTTTTTTATAATAATTTCGCCCAGCCTTTTTGTAAAACTTTACGTTCAGCGTTTTGACAAACATAAGTTTTCTTTTGGCATACCGTTGCATATCGGCGTTTAACTAACGGACTAGCAGTTCAATTAACTGGCTTATTTAACTGTCGGGCTGCGACAGATATATAGCCAGAACAGCAAGCTATATGTATAGAAGTATACAATTCAGTACAGCAGTTCACTTACATCCTGCCATCTTCCTCGACACGACTCCCTTCCTCTTTCCCTTGACCCTTTAGCAACACCAATGAGAGTCAATCGAACTGTAATTAAGTTCGTAGATATTGTTAAATTTCTTTCGACGGTTTCAACATAGCCAGGGCGGTATTCACTGGTTACGACAAATATTAATTAAAGTGCTTATCTATTGCATATCTTGATCGAGACTGCAGTCAATGAGGAACTAGACTATTCGATATTGAGAACTGACGAATTGAGATACGACATCTGGTGGGAAAAAAAACTATTAAAAATTTGCGACTGCTGTTAACATGGTATTTAATTTTAATTATTTAATTATTAAAAAGAAGAGTTAATAATAACAATAACAAAAAAACCCGGGTCGCAGTGCCAAAACCCTGCCGACAATATAGTGTATTTGCTAATACAGGCAGTGTGGCTTTATTATGGGAACTTAACTTGGTTTTTGGGCAAAATAAAAAATTTGACTCCTTAATACACCCCTTAAAATAAATTTTTTTTTTCTTAATTGCAATATTATTATCAATCGAACTTCTATACCAAATTATATACAACTTTCAGTAAATAATTCACTATCTGCAAAGTAGTGTTTTCATAAAATTTGTAAGTCCGGTCCTGTCGGGCCGATTTTATTAAAATTTTAGGGACACTTTTTAATTACTACTGGAGGGTTAAATGTCAATTTTGAAACGTTTCTGAGAATTTTTTCGGTATTTTGGGGCCCAAAAACGTTTTTCAACCCCTAAAAACTACCCTTAAATGGCCCGATTACGCCCATTTTAAATAGACTTCTTGCAGTGATGGATTTCAACACGTGGGCCAAATTTTGTTACAATCAATTAACTCTTTCGAAAGTTATTGCCCGCACACACATATATATATATATATAAATATATACATATATATATAAACATTTTTAAAAATGGTGCCAAAGTGTTTAGGAGGTTATGAAACGTCGAGAAATTTTGGTCCGACCCCTAGGTCCCGCCATCCGACCGATGCCAATAGTGTATGTTGCCATATGGCAAATACACTAATAATAATGCGTTTAACGTCCGTGTCTCGACTTTATGTCATAATAGACGCCATTCGCACCATTATTATTTTCCATCTACCCACACTTCCCGTTATTTTTCTACATTTTTAAAACTTCAACTTATGTAATAGCAATGGGCGAATGAAGGAATTATAGGATAAGGTAGGTAGTTTTTGAACTAGGAGTTTGATAGGTAATCGGCCATGGCCTCAAATAAGGAACCATCTCGATATTTATCTGGAATTAATGGAGGGAAACCATGGGAAACCTCAATCAAGATGGCCGGTACAGGAATTACCGTTTCTCGGCGAGAGGCAGTAGGAAAAAGTCCCAGCCACATCTGCCCCCGCCGGGATTCGACCCCGGACCTCCCGAATGCGAGTCTAGTGCTGTCACCACTACTCGACCCAGATCGGTTAAAAAGAAGAGTTAAAGTGTAATTTGGTCGTTTTCAAGCACGCAAAAAATATCGAGTTAGAGTTTGTTTAATACAATTTTTTCAGACACGTTTTTAAGCTACACCCACATGTCAGTTCCCAATAGTAAATAAATTTACAATACTCTTGATGTTTTCTATTTTTCTAATAAAAACACTGCACAAGTTAGAGTCAGATCAAAATTTAACAACGCCGAAATTCTAACATTAACTGTACAGAATAGCACCATCAGTTTAATGTTGATAAAAGCTAATAAACATATTAAGTATGTCTAAGTTTACGACTCTAAAATGCAAAGTAATTATTACACTTGCAAATTGCATTACTTAATGCACACTTTGCCACGAGTAAACCTATTTTAATTTCAATTACTAGCTTTACCCGAATTTTATGCAAAACAACAAGCAAGTCGAAATGTGCAGTTTAGAATGAGGATATTACAATTCACATAAAAAACCGTTAAAAATTTCATTTAAATTTTCAATTCATTAGGTTTTAAAAATATTAAATTAAAACAAACAAGAGACAATCCTTTAGGAGAAATTTTATAAGCTAGCGGACCCTTGCGAATACTTCGCACCGTTAGTGGTCAGTTACGTAATATAATATAAAATAAATTTGATTCTATTCTATTCAGAGACTTCAGCGCCACTATGTCACTTAATATTACCGACAACTGTTAAATAAACAGACTGCCACTGGATCGCTCAATTTTAAATTGTATTTGTATAATGATAATATTAATTTTAAGATATTAACTTACTTTTCGTCATTAGAGAGAAAAATAATCTCCAAAATGGCATATCAAACATTAATTTTGATATATTTCCTACCGAGAAAAAACACCTTTGAGAAATAACACATACCAATTATCATGATATGTCAAAAATAACTTAGTAACTGTTTGAAATGCAAGTGAGTGGAGTCGCAGGTACAGCTAGTACAATATAAATCCATGAATATCTACAACCACGGCTATTCTCAAGCTCATTGCATTCACTTCTGCATGTATTTATTGGATTTACTCTTTTGTTTTTTTGTATATGCAGTGTTTTTTTTTTCTTTTGCATATGGAATAGTATTTCAATGGCGATTCGTTTTCCATGCATTCTCGAGAGAATTTTCTCAAGATTCTTTGCTCGCTACGAGAAGGAGAAGAGTCATAAGAAGTATATTTTATTCCTTTCACTTTGTAGTCAGGTATGGTCAGGTGTAGGGTTGGGTACTTTTTCCAATATAGAGAATTCTCATATGCTTTTTGAAAAATATCGATTTATGGATTCACTCAATAATTTCGATATATATTAATATATTGACAAGCGGAATTACTACCTTTTTTGCCTCTAGCTCTTAGCTTCTACACTTGTTTAGTTGTTTCTATGCCAACGGCTTTATCGACTTGTTAACCTATGAAGTTTAAAGGTACAAAATTCTAGCGTGTAGTTTTTTAGCGTTAGATGTGTTTTTTTTTTGTTCCTCACCTAACTCGTCATTAGATACTAACAACTATTTATATCTACTCGATATATACATCGATTTTTGTAAATATATCGACGTATTTGATATTCGATTTTTGGAACCGACGTATTAAGTTTTCGATATATCGATATTTTTTAAATATGAAAAATCTCCCATTCATAGATAGGCATGACGGGATTCATTTCTTGGGTCGCATTTGTAAAATTGCAAAAAAACCGTAAAATTTACAAAAACAAAATAATCCAGAATACGAGAGTTTAATTTAAGAACAAGAAAAATGTTTTTAAATATAATAAAAATAAAATGACAATAAATAGAACGACACATATTTGTTTCTGTAAAATGTAAAGTTAATAATAATATATAAATCAAATTGAAATTAAGTACTCTGCTTCAAAAGTTATTTCTACGAAATTTTTCACCAATTCCTTTATTGTTTCTGACAAAAAATGGTTAGGAACATCAAAACTTATTGTTTTTTGTCGCTATAATCAAACCTCTAAATAATGGAAACAAAACACAAACGAATATTTGTTTCTATAAAATGTAAATTTAATCATAATATATAAATCAAATTGAAATTAAGTACTCTGCTTGAAAAGTTATTTCTACGAAATTTTTCACCAATTTCTTTATTATTTCTGACAAAAAATGTTTAGGAACATCAAAACTTATTGTTTTTTGTCGCTATAATAAAACCTCTAAATAATGGAAACAAAACACAAACGAATAAAAAGTGAATAAAAAAGAAAATATTTCGTCACCGTCAACATTTTCACATATTTTATTGCTATGAAAAAAATGAGAAAACAATATCAATTGAAACCAGTGGCGTAGCAAAAGAGTTCGAGTTTTAAACATTAAAACATTTTGAAATATAGCAACAATGAACAATACAAAAGCTATTTTTTGTTTTGTTATCAATCAAATTCCAAAAAAATATTTAGTTTATAATAATGAGAAGTAGGAGGTGGTAGGAGATAATTTAACATTCTAAACACGTTGTAGAGTCAAACTACACCACTGTTCAAACCAGTGGATTAAACTTGTTTTTACGACTTTCTTTAAAAGAAAGTCGTAAAGTATTTACGACTATCTAATACAATTATTACGTAACATTTTTTTTCATAGATATCTCAGATCGGTCATAAGGGAATACGAATTCTTGGGACATCCAACATATCATTCGTAATGAAGTATCTACTAAAGTTTAACCCTTCAGCTGCCGCCTGAGCATGAGTTACCCAAAATTTTATTTTATTTTTTTGGAAAGACACAGCAATCGCACATACAAAATGCGTCGAACGAAATTTACATTTAAATAAAATAAATAAAATCGTTCAAAAACAAACTTTTATTAAAATGTACTAAAACGAGGAAAATAATAAACAAACAAGTTCATTTTATCATTGCTGATATAAATGATTTTCGCGAGAAATTTGAATTATGAATTTTTATGAATATATATCGGTTTTAGGCTAGGTTAACAATGATAAAATGATTTTGTTTATTAGTTATTTTCTTTGTTTTAGTACATTTTAATAGAAGTTTATTTTTGAAAGATTTTTTACTTATATGTATTTTATTATTTCAGTTTTAGTCATCAACCCTATATGTCCATAGCATGAACATATTGTCATCAGAACAATCTGCCGATGAAAACGAACCCAAACCCGGTACGTCCACCATAGTTTGCTAAGAAGTTGCATAATACGCTAACTGTGCTGACTACAACATCAGGTGATAGTTATTAGATTATTGTATTGTCATCGATACTACATAAGTATACAAAATTTCAAAGTAACAGATCAAGTGGACGTGGTTCAAAATCAGCTTGCAAGATTTTACTCAAACTAACTGACTCATTGACAAATATGTGAAGTTGAATAAGCGATGTTTCTCGAATAAATCCCCATTTTGAGTTTAATTAGATTAAAAATGTGCGTTCGTGATAATTACTGTTCGCGATTTTACAAAAAAAAAAAACAGAACAAGTAGTTTCTTCTGATAATTAATACCCTTTCCGACGCCTCTTCCTTAAATGTCAGCAGTGGCTCGCTGAAATGTCACGGAAATGTTAAAGGTTGTTTTAAGAAGTTCAAAACAAAATTTGGGTTCGAAACATTCGAAAAAATATCGGATTTGTTTCAAAATAGAAATTTATCCCTTTAGTAAATTTTACATTAAAAAGTATCTTCATAAAATGACTAGACAGGATCGCTCTAATTTAATACACGAACTTGAATTCCTTAATGAAGGGTTCATATAATTTAATTCAGATGCTAGATAGATGAAATTAAAAAAATAATAATTTTAAGATATGTATTAAGGTAGCTGTCGTGGTTAAGGCACACCGTCAGAAAATTTTTAATTTTTGTATACTTATTAAAGACATGATAATACAATTACCCTGAAAATTTGAAGTCGGTCGACCGTATATAATGCGAGATAATTCAATTAAAAATTGGATAATTAACATTGATTGTATACGATCTCTGTAGTTCTGAACCAGTTTCTTATTTATAAAAAAAGAACTAACTTTCAGAAATTTTCCAAAAACTGGCACTCTTTCAATGCATTTGTTATGAGTTTAAAAAAAAAAAAATTTTGACCGTCTAATTATTATTTATAAATAACGGTTTAAAGTTCAACAATTTATAGAAAAGTATACATGCATATGAATACTGTATGGGTTACGTTTCCACGGGTACAGTCTTGTGTACAAATTATGGATCACTTAGCTACAAGCTAGTATACTTTTGTAGCGCGTATAATCTATAACTTTTTGACAATATTGTACCACGACAACTACCTTAAGAGATTGTGTTTTTTATTTTTGCCAAAAATAAATTTAAATGCACTAAGTACCTACAGATTTTGGCACTGATAATTTCTATACTTTCCAATCAATATTAATAGTACAAGTGAAAAAAACAGGAAATTCATTTTCTGTAAGTCCCGTCCTGCAAAACCCAACACACTTAAACATACGCACACACATACACGTAGAGTAGTCACATCGCTCAACAATAGATGACACTAACAAAGAAACTAAATCCTGTTGCTATAATACAATAGTTCGGACTAACAATTGAAACCCAGGGGTAATCGAGTCTTGTTACAATGCCATCTATCTTACACAAGTTACATTCCCATTGTTAATGTTCCTCACTTGTGCCAACCGACCGCTCTCCTACTCCCCCCACCGACGTTCCTGCCCGTCCCATCAAATTCTCTCCCATTGTGCCTTGCCCACCACGCTTCATCTAGTCTAGTTATTACGCTGCGTTACGTTACTGTTGTAACGGACTGACAACGAAGTTAATGGCGCTGTTATATCACAGTTATGCTCACGTTATGATAACAGTTATGGCAGATTAAATGTAATGGTAATATA
This sequence comes from Venustoraphidia nigricollis, assembly GCA_034508555.1. NCBI lineage: Eukaryota > Metazoa > Arthropoda > Insecta > Raphidioptera > Raphidiidae > Venustoraphidia > Venustoraphidia nigricollis. Next base: position 273,534 of record JAVRKA010000111.1, read on the forward strand.
GAATGTTAACATCATCTGTGCAATAAAATTCAAAGAGTTTTCTACGGACTAAAATTAAGAAAGACGTTAACTTTTCCATGAATGGTCGATTATGAATTTTTCTTCTTGGCATCTCTGGGAGAGATAGCATTTTTAAAACTATATACATATGTATAAAGACCTCAAAGGTAGAATGTTGGTCAACATTTTTTCCATTTATTTAAAAAGCAATAGTTAAAAATATTATAATTATTAAGTTTTTTTTTTATTTTTTTACGGGAAATTGGACAATTGAATTTTAATATAGTTAAGCTAAATTAAAAAAAATTGCGACGTTTCATTAAATCTTTTTAACTTCTTCGGGCAAAACTGAAATGATTAAAAATACAAATTAGTTAATGAAATAATTACAATTTTTTTTTAAATATAATTGAAATAATACCTTTAACTAGTTAGCCATAACATTAATAAAATTTAGATATTTAACAATACATATATTTACTTCAATAAATATTAAATAGTAAATATTTAAACAAAATGAAATTATGTAATTTTTTTTTCTCCAGAACAAATTTCAAACAAATACTAAAAATGTTTTATTTTTGCTAGACAATTTTATTTAATATTTTTTATAATGTTATAAAAGTAACTGTTACTTTTATAATATTATAAAAAATAAAATTGTCTAGCAAAAATAAAACATATTTATAGTATTTGTTTGAAATTTGTTCTAGAGAAAAAAAAATTATACATAATTTCATTTTGTTTAAATATTTACTATTTAATATTTATTGAATAAATATATGTATTGTTAAATATCTAAATTTTATTAATGTTATGGTTAACTAGTTAAAGGTATTATTTCAATTATATTTAAAAAAAAATTGTAATTATTTCATTAACTAATTTGTATTTTTAATCATTTCAGTTTTGCCCGAAGAAGTTAAAAAGATTTAACGCAAATTTTTTAATACAATATTGAGAATTATAATTATTATCACAGAATTTAATGAATATTCATTGCACTGTCCCTAAGGCCATAAGAGTCGTAGGAGTTTAAAGAATATAAATTTCCTCTTCCTATTTTATTAGAAAAAGCCTAAAAGATGAAAACATCTTAAACGTTTAGCATTTTAAATATTTTTGTGCATTTTCGGTAATTTTTATGCATTTTCGGTAATTTTCAAGCATTTTCGGTAATATTTATGAATTTTCGGTAATTTTCATGCATGTTCGGTAATTTTTAAGCATTTTCGGTATATTTTTATTTCATTTTCGGTTATTTTTAATTTTAATATTTCACATCCTTTTGTGAAATACTTGCTCTGACACTTTCTATAGATTTTCTTTAATTGTGGCTATAGATTTGCTAAATTTGACATTAGATCCTCATAAAACTTTCAATCAAAATATGAAGCTCAAAATATATGGAATCATCGTCATAAAACATATTTATCAATGACTAAACTATCGATTGATAATAATAATTATAGAATGAACTATTAAACAAAATCCAATAATGTAGATACTTTTCTGCAATAAATAAATTTATCTTTGAAAATATCATAGAAATAACAAAATCAAATATACGCGCTTAAATTTACAATTCAACTGTTTAGTTCGCGACAAAATAACTGGCAATAAACTGTGATGAAACATTGTTGTCCTTGATCGTAATTGGTTAGCAAATAGTGACAAAATAAAGTGCTACGGCCATAATTTGCTCCGAGTATATTGCGCAAGACGTCACTTATATACGAAGTTAACAAGCACATACCTAATGTTCGACTGTCGACTGTTTATACACGCGTTCACTTGTTTACTATGTCGGGCATACATTACAGTTTTGCCAACCTATTTGCTGTTGTACGTACGTGTTTTGTTATTTATCTGCACAGAGAATTTCTCTATATTATAACTTGTATAGCTTAACCAAGAAAATTTAGACTGTTTAAAGTACACGATTTACACTAATGCTGGGTTGCAGAAAGGATTGTCAAATAATTTGATTTGACAATTACTTTAGATTGTGATAATATAATTACAGTTTTCATACATGCAAAAGCAGTCTAATGTCATGTACAACATTAGATTGTATCCACACAAAAACAAATGCTTGATCTACACAGAAAAAGTTCGTTTTTCAAGACAAATTTTCATTAAAATGCGCAGAAAAATGTCGTTTTGAAGTTAAATTTATGCAAAAAACTATGATATATACACGTATACACAAACATCATTTCAAACGATCAATTATTATTTTCCGAATTAAAATTCTACAATGCTTTTCTTATGGAGAAAAATGTTTGTTCACAATCTAAGGTCACTGTCAAATCAAATTATTTGACAATCCTTCCTGCAACCCAGCAGAAGAGAGTGTATTCTGTTAAGAAACAATTTTACAATTAATTTCAAATTTGGAATTATATTTTACTTGTAAGTGAACACTTGGTGTTTGTTCGTAAATAAAAGAACAGGGAGTAATTTGACTATTTCTATTAAATTATAGCGACCTAAAATACTAACTAATCAGTCAAATACTTTCTCTGGTCAATTGCAAAATGAATATTACTATTATTTTAATACTAAACCACGTATACACACTGTACCACCCACGGCTTGTTAAATAATATGGTGGAAGTTAAGGGTGCTTACTTATGAGCTGAATGGTGTTAGACTTGATAAAAATCAGAACTATGCACTAAATATAATAAATTACAATATAAATTATATAAACTGTTATTTAGAAATTTTTTTATTAATTTATGAATCGATAAGTCTAGCTTCATTCATAAATAAGCACCCGTGACTCCCACCATATCATTCATTAATATATAAGATGAAATTATTCGTATACAAAAATTAAAAATATTCCATCGAAGTTTTATTCGAGATTTCTGAGTTCGACGGATGATTTTATTTTAACTAAGGAAATAAATATAATTTTATTACCTACAATAAAAATACTAACATTAATTTTTAAGCAGGAAGCAGCGTAAGTTGTAAATAAAGTTCTAAAGATCAACCTCTTATACAAGAGCTTATTTTTTAAATACCTAACATCCATTTTTAATCTTTTATTTTAATATTTTCCACTAGTAAAAGAATTGTTTTTTCTTATTTGTTTTGTCTTAAAAGTAACTTAAGTCATAATGTACAATTTTTTGAACAAATTAAAAATGATAAAATACAGACATAAATAAATTATGTAATACCGCAATATTTATAATTTTCGTTTGGGTTTTCTTTTCAACTATGCATGAGGTCCCATATTCCCTTCTTAAAATTTTAAATTTAGTAGTTTAAGATGATTTTTGTATATTTTCTTAAATACCTTTAAAATTACGTGTTTCAAAATTATAAAAAAATATATACTTATATGTATTTGCATTTCTCATAAAAATAGCCCTTTCAATTGATATATCAAATGATGCACTTAATTTTTTTTTTCTTATTTTCTTATTTAGCTCTCAAAATTAACCCCCAAAATCGAAATCGATTTATTTATTTACGCTATACGTCCGTGATTGGGTCTCCTAATTCTATATATGTACCAAATTCTAACTTTTTTCGTCTAGTAAATTCTGAGAAAATAAACTATGACAGACAAACAGTCAGACAATCAGACAGATTCGAGAGTGATTCTATAAGGGTAGCTAAATACTTTAATACAGGGGTGCTCAAACGGTCGATCGCGAGAGCTGTTGGAGTCGATCGCAAAAAAGCATCTACAATCTATATTTTCTTGAAAGACAACAAATAATCGAAATTTGTATCGCCGACACAACAGTCACTTACAATTACCTACCGATCACAGCGCCATCTAATAATAATAATAATAATTTTCCTTTATTCATTACAGCGTAAACAGCGACAGAAAGAACATATTACAGACAAAAGCTTTAGAACATAAAAAACATTAGAAAAGTAAAAATACGTTAAAATATTAAAACATTAACATGTTAGCTAAATAATTTTTCGTTAAAATTTATACTATAGTATTCTTCTAAACTGTATATTACTTTATTAAGAAACATGTTTTTCAGTACAGATTTCAATTTTTTATTTTTTAAGTTTAAAATATCCGGTGGTAATAGCTGTACGTAATTGCGCATGCTTAGGTAAACAAATATATCACCAATAAAAGTATATATCTCTTTCCAACGAATTTTTTTTTTCATAAATATGTCCTTATCCTGGTCTAGTCAATCGTTTGCCAGTTGAACATTTTGTGATAGATCGTCTCTATTATAAGTCTGAGCACTCCTTACTGCTTACTTTGGTTGGTCAGATTGTATAATTGTGTGCATAGAGTATGTTAATATGCCTGTAGGTATGTATTGTGTTATGGAAGATAATAAAAGCACCAGAGGGAAGGGGGATTTAACTGCTAACGACTTTCAGTTTTTATTCACCTATTAATGTCGACCGTTCTTTTATCTACTTCCTGGCAATGTTCACTGAGCAACGCGAGATATTTAATGGTTTCATTGGCAACATTTTAACATAAAAAATATTTATCTTTTTTTTAAGAAGTTGTTCAGAAAACGCTTTCGTGGAACTAACTTCAGATTTGTTGTAAAAAATATTTATTTAACTGTAGGAAACGAAAGTGCAAAACTTATTAGCTGCATTAAAAAATTCAAATATCATATATTTTCTGTTTGGTGTCGACAAAACATCAAACAAGTTTTGTTTGCAAAGTTAGCTTGCATCTCGCGAGGTCAAATATATCCCGTCTTATTGTACTTATTCTTTATTGTATTTGCCGTTTGACACATACACTATTGGCGTCGGTCGGATGACGCGACCTAGGGATCGGAGAAAATTTCTCGACGTTTTACATCATATACTTACACGATCGGGTCAGTTAAAGGGTGGTTTTAAGAGATTGAAAAAAGTTTTTGAGCCCAAAAATAGCGATAGAACCGTTTCAAATTTAAAGTTAAACCCCTCAATAACGATTGAAGTGTGCTCCTAAAATTTAAATAAAATCGGCCAAATAGGACCGGATTTCCAAATTTAAAAAACGCTAGTTTGCATTTACTAAGGGTTGTATTTGGTACAGATGTTGGATTGATAAAAATATTGAAGTAAAGATCTAGTAGGGGCTGTATTAAGGGGTTAATCTTTTTATTTTGTTCAAATAAAATCTTAATTCACGTAACAAAGCCTCAGTGCTTGTAACAAATACGCTATATTGTCGGCAAAGGTTGGCATTGCAAGCCGAGTTTTTTATTTTATATCCAAGCGTGGAATCAATTCATACTTTCAGTTAAATAACATTTTTTAATTAAAGTATTACTTTCACTAATTCTGGAAACAGAACTTGAAATCTAAGACTTTAAAAAGACGGTCGTGGAAATGAAAGCACAATATCTCGAAAATATCGGATTATCTCAGGCCTAAAGATATATTTTTTCGTATTATAGAATACTTAATAATAACTTCTAACTTTGAATAATACTTCGATATTATTTTGTCATATATTTGTACTAAGGAAACTTTTTGCGAAACAATTAAATTCGTATTTAAAATAAATAAAATTAAACGATTAATGACAGACAATTGAAAAAATTTAAAAGTGAACAACTTTTCAGTCCGAATTTATATAATAAATATTATGACATTCAATTTGAATTCACATAAGTATGTCATAATCTATATATTTATTGTATATTTTTTCTTTGAGAACCTGAAGAAGATCCAAATCCGGACTACAACTTTTTCAATTGTCGATTCGTATTATTTATTTTAAATAAATACAGACATTAACACAGTATAAATTCGTATTTGCTTCACAAATTTAATGCTTACTGCACGATTTGTCAAAACAACCGCAACATTCTATCTTTGTCAGTAATTTAATTGTCGCATTACAAAGTATATACGCTATCCTTGTTTATCTAGCAATAGAATTGCACACATGTCATTAGTCATGCAGATGCAAAATTCTTGCTACATATGATATTATTGTTAATCCCACATTTCGTTAAATTGATTATTTTATAATTTTTGAAATAGCAAAGATAATTTTCAGTTTAATTCAATATAATATGCTAGATTAAACAATGACCTTGAACCAGAGATGTTCAGATTTATAATGGCGAAGATTTACCTCAAAATATTCAAGCGACAACATTATATTCTGATAGTAAACAACGTTATTTTTGAGGAATAAATTAGAAAATTAAAAAAAAGTTTTGCAAACTGTACCGTGTGACATATCAAATGAAAGGAGTTGTAGTAATGGTCTCAAATATATTTATTTTATAATTTTAAAACAGTTTTAAAGTAATGGTTTTAAAATAGTTGAAAATTGATCATTCCCTCCCCTTATCTCCGAAACTACTACGCTTAAAATTTTGAAAAAAATAGGGAAGGTCGGGTCTCACCAATAGTTTACAGAAAAATCTAAACGAAAATCTTAAATCTTAAAGTAGTCACGGAAAACGGATTAGTACGAAACCCTTTTCTAGCAATTAATAATAATAATAATAATGATAATGCGTTTAACGTCCGTTTCTCGACTTCAACATTATTATTTTCCATCTACCACACTTCCCGTTATTTTTCTACATTTTTAAAACTTCAACTTATAATATAATAGCAATGGACGAATGAAGGAATTATAGGAAATTAGGATAAGGCATGTAATTTTTGAACTAGGAGTTTGATAGGTAATCGGCTATGGCCTCAAATAAGGAACCATCTCGATATCTATCTGGAATTAATTGAGGAAAACCATGGAAAACCTCAATTAAGATGGCCGGTATAGGAATTACCGTTTCTCGGCGAGAGGCAGTAGGAAAAAGTCCCAGCCACATCTGCCCCTGCTGGGATTCGAACCCGAACCTCCCGAATGCGAGTCTAGTGCTGTCACCACTACTCTACCCAGCTCGGTCTTTTCTAGCAATTGCGACTCGTACGTGACCGTTTTTTTTTCATTAGACATTTCCCAATAAATAAACTGAAGTGTACATATAAATGCATTAGTGGTGGGCACTTTATCACACATCGCAGACATAGCAATGCACTCAGGGAGCGCGTATGCAAATTAAAGCTTACCTCGTGCCGGCTTCTCATCCCCTGGCCGTAGTGAGTACTAGCATGTGTCATTGTGTTGATTATAATCTAGCCGAAGCAAACATGCTTGCTATGACCGCCTGTCGTGAATTAAAAACAACAAATAAACAAACAAAAATACAAATTTCCATAGACTACATCACGAGCTGAAGTTAAAACTGAAAACCCGAATACGCATGGTGAAAATATTTGTTGAATCAAATATTTGCCAGTTTGTTCAACGAAAATTTCAAAGAGTGCACGCAAGAAGCTGTCTCGTATATAGGATCTGGGATAATGGATTACAATCTGAAAATGTATGAAGCTCACTTCAAACTACGTAATTCCTTTTGTGTCTCGTTATTTTACTTTGGTGCCTGAGAATATCCCAAATTTCAAGTAGAACGCTTGAGGTAACCTAATTAATTGTAAATGCTGCACCCCGGAAAAAATTCTGTGTAGCCCTTGGACATTTCTGTACGGCTTTAAACCTTCCTCTTGACAATATTGAACAATTTTTTAACCAAATATTTGCCAGTTTGTTCAACGAAAATTTCAAAGAGTGCACGCAAGGAGCTGTCTCGTATATAGGATCTGGGATAATGGATTAAAATATGAAAATGTATGAAGACTACTTCAAACTATGTAATTCCTTTTATGTCTCGTTATTTTACTTTGGTGCCTGAGAATATCCCAAATTTCAAGTAGAACGCTTGAGGTAACCTAATTAATTGTAAATGCTGCACCCCGAAAAAAATTCTGTGTACGCCCTTGCACATTTTTGTACTGCTAAAAACGTTGCTCCTGACAATATTGAACAATTTTAATATGAAGCGGTCTGAACAAATTGGATAAACCCGAATTGAACTTATCGAAACATCAAAATTTGAATCAAATGCGTAAACTTCAAGCGATTTCAAGAGTTAAATCGTAAATAGCTTTATTTTCATGTGAAAAATCAGCTACATTAAACACTTTTTGATGAGTTGTCAAAAAAAAAAAAATAATTAAGCTGTCACCATGTGTGAATCTGAATATTTAGACAAGTAGGTATATTTTACAACTATATCACCGCAGGCCTATGTCAAACACACCTATTTAAAAACAATGTACAGATTACAGTTACAGGCAAAAAAAGTTTTGCACAGTAGTAGAAAATCAGATTTAATACAAACAAAAAAACAAAAACCCGGGTCGCAGTGCCAAAACCCTGCCGACAATATAGTGTATTTGCTTGTATAGGGCCGTGTGGTTTTATACTTTTATTATGTGAAATTAAGTTTGTTTTTGGGCAAAATAAAAAATTTAACCCCTTAATACATCCCTTAAAACAACATTTTTTTTCTTAATTGCAATATTATTATCAATCTAACGTCTACACCGAATTAAAGAATTAAATACACCCTTCAATAAATAAGTCACTATCTGCAAATTAGTGTTTTCAAAAAATTTGTAAGTCCGGTCCTGTTGAGCCGATTTTATTAAAATTTTAGGGGCACTTTTTAATTGCTACTGACAGATTAAATATCAATTTTGAAACGATTCTGAGAATTTTTTCGGTATTTTGGGGCCCAAAAACCCCTAAAAACTACCCTTAAAATGGCCCGATTACGCCCATTTTAAATAGGCTTCTTGCGGTGATGGATTTCAACACGTGGTCCAAATTTCGTTAAAATCAATTAACTCTTTCGAAAGTTATTGCCCGTACACATATATATATATATATATATATATATATATATATATATATATATATATATATATACATATATATATAAACATTTTCAAAAATGGTGCCAAAGTGTTTAGGAGGTTATGAAACGTCGAGAAATTTTGGTCCGACCCCTAGGTCCCGCCATCCGACCGATGCCAATAGTGTATGTTGCCATATGGCAAATACACTAATTATATATATCACAAATACAGTAGTAGTACAGATTTTACAAAACAAAATCAAATAAATTTTAACCGACTTCAAAAAAAGAAGGAGATGTTTTCAATTCAGTTGTATGTTTTTTTTAAGTTTTTTTTTTTAATAATAATATCAGTAGTGAGAAAAATACGCTCTCTCAACAATGACCATTCGCCCGAAACACTAGTTTCGTTGGTTTATGCAAATTATACGTTAATAAACTGTTGCAGGGTAACTGGTTTAAGCACCACCATAATAAATTTCAGTCGCTTCGATTTGAAACAATCCTGATATCGGCAATGTGTTAAAGGGACAAAAATGTTTGCGTCCATAAATTGGGAACTATCTGATGCAATAATGTGTAGTTCATAGTTGATCTCTGTTTGCATATTACTTCTGTTACATGGAGAGCAGGAAAATATATATGCCGCGCGTAAGCTCTACAGGATAATGTTGCCCATAGATAATATACACTGCATTAATTGCCAAACGTCTATAATTTATAGTAGTCTTTGGTTTAAGTTCAGAGAGAAGAAATGTGATTGGATAAATAAACATGCTATCTTTGTTCATTTTAAAGTTGGGCAGAACTTAACTAGATATTGTTAACAGTGTTGAATCACTTTCACACAGTTTGTGCTGAGACCCAGCGGTAAGAGGTGAGGTAGGCAAAAGACATATTGTGGGTGTGACCTTCTTTAGCTCTGTCTCGCTCAAATCATCCGCACGTTTCAATTTTTGGCTGGTGCCACACTACGAGCCTAAAAGATGCTATTGCAAGGGTTGTCAATTGATTATTCTAATTTTTGGAAATATTTTGAAGATTTAAAAAACTTTTCCGAAAAAGGAAAAGTCATTTTAGATTTGTGATGGAACAGTTTTGTGAAATAAGTACGAATAAGGTTGTAGTGTGACATTGAAAACGTGTCTTTTTTTGGCACAATTAATGCCAACTTTTTTCTAGTAAATCGTACATAAATTAGAAAAGTAGTCCATTAGAGACCTATATTTGTACTTTATCTTCCTTGTAGAGAAAGAATGTTTGCAGAATGTTGACGAATAAGTCTACAATCAGTTGACAACCGAAGCTCTATTTTTGGCTAAATTCAGAGCGTTCCGATAGCCTTAACCTCATAACTCTCAGGTTTTTGGGAGAGATAGCATATTAATCAAAACTATGATCAGGTCAGCAAAGTTACTGTTTAATTCGCAGCTGCAAGTAAAGACATAATATAATAAAACTATAAAAAGAAAGAAAATACAGACCTTGAAACATCAGTAGTTCCATTATAAAGAACTGGATAATGTCGCAAGGAAAACGCTTAATGTCGAATAGATTTTGTTAATATTTGTAAAATATTCATTGCTTCCTTACCTGAAAAAGAAAAAAGAAAGATTAAAAAATAAATCTCGCATTCATTACAACAAATTCTATAGTATAAAATGATTATTCGCTTTGCATTTGATAGAATATTTATGAATAATTCCGAAACTTGAGACAGCTCGAGACTAATTCACTCAACGCACGAAAATGCTTGAGTCAGAAACACGAAATTTGACTTTGAGGATTCCTTATTAAATTCGACGAAATCGGTGTTCAACAAATTATCGAAATCGTATTCTTAGGGTTTGCAATCTTCATAAAGGATACGCTGTAGTTATAAAATTGCTTAAGCTAAAAACGTGAGATTCGAAAAAAATAGTCGGAAAATAATGAAATACTTGTTCGACGGTTTTTTGAGCAAACTATCCCAGCGATTGGAGGTAGGTTTTATGTAAGAGAATTTATTCGGATCGAATATATTATCTATATCACGCGGGCAAAGACACTAATACCTAGTAAAATATATAGAAAACAGTATGTAATTTGACGAAAGTGTTTAATACATGTATAATTCCGATTTTGACGTATGGAGCGCAAACGTGGTCACTCACAAAAAAAGAAATTAAGAAACTTCAGGTCACTCAAAGAGCAATGGAAAGAAGTATGCTCGGTCTAAAAATTTTAGATAAAGTTAAAAATAAAAAAAACCCGGGTCGCAGTGCCAAAACCCTGCCGACAATATAGTGTATTTGGGCCGTGTGGTTTTATACTTTTATTATGTGAAATTAAATTTGTTTTTGGGCAAAATAAAAAATTTAACCCCTTAATACACCCCTTAAAATAACATTTTTTTTTCTTAATTATAATATTATTATCAATCTAACGTCTACACCGAATTACAGACACCCTTCAATAAATATGTCACTATCTGCAAATTAGTGTTTTCAAAAAATTTGTAAGTCCGGTCCTGTCGGGCCGATTTTATTAAAATTTTAGGGACACTTTTTAATTACTACTAAAGGGATAAATGTCAATTTTGAAATGATTCTGAGAATTTTTTCGGTATTTTGGGGCCCAAAAACATTTTTCAACCCCTAAAAACTACCCTTAAAATGCCCTGATTACGCCCATTTTAAATAGGCTTCTTGCGGTGATGGATTTCAACACGTGGGCCAAATTTGGTTAAAATCAATTAACTCTTTCGAAAGTTATAGCCCGCACACACATATATATATATATATATATATATATATATATATATATATATATATATATGTATATATATAAACATTTTTAAAAATGGTGCCAAAGTGTTTAGGAGGTTATGAAACGTCGAGAAATTTTGGTCCGACACCTAGGTCCCGCCATCCGACCGACGCCAATAGTGTATGTTGCCATATGGCAAATACACTAATTATTCGTAATAAAACAAAAGTACGTGATGCGATTTATGTATGTAAAAAAGCTAAGTGGAAGTGGGCGGGCCATGTACACCGACGTGAGGATAATAGATGGTCATACAGAGCAACGGTGTGGTATCCATTTTACAATAAAAGAAAAGTTGGTAGACAAGTAACAAGATGGAGGGATGACCTTGCCAAATTTGCTGGACCTCTTTGGACAAGGAAAACCAAAGACCGATCCAAATGGAAGAAGCTGGAGGAGGCCTTTTCCCTGCAGTGGGAGTATTGAGGCTATATTATTATTATTATTATGTAATTTGATATTAAAATCGAAAAACCTGGATCCGCGTAACAGTAGACCAACCTGTTACATTCTTTGTTTAGAGGACTATAGAGATAAGTTTGGTGGTTAGGATTTATTATTAATGAAAAAAAGATTCAAACTCAACTTGAATTCTGTTACCGCCAACAGTTGTTTATTTACTGTTTTGTCCTGCTTTACTCTACGAACACGTATTGTCAGGTACATATTTAATTAATGGCCTCCCGGTTTTCCACGGATAAAACATTTCCCCGACCGAAAGAATGCAAAGTACTCCGGAAGCTTTTCCGGAATTAACAATGTTGTAGATACACTAGTGTTTGAACAAATACTTACATTGAAAAAATCGAACAAACTTGTTCATCAATGCACTATTTTGTAAAGATGCAGACTGAAATTTTTAAAAAACGTCGGCAGAAAGATCATAACAGACACGACTTAATCCCAGATATAAGTTTTCAAATAAATAATATCTCAATTCTCTACTGTTGCGTCCATTTTAATGTTAATTGTGAGTTTTAGCAGGAAAGTGGAACAGGCAAAAACATCAAAATAACGATTATTACTTTTGCAACGTTTCGGCCTTTATTAGTCCTTCTTCAAGCATCGTAATTTCAAGATAATTAATGTACATCCCCCAATTGAAAAAAAAAAAATTCCAGTTTTATTTAAATTAAAAATTAAAATAAAAATAGTTTTTTCTTATCCAAATATTTTGTCATTCTACAATGGTCATTATTCAATTAGAGGATGTACATTAATTATCTTGAAATTACGATGCCTGAAGAAGTACTAATAAAGGCCGAAACGTTGCAAAAGTAATAATCGATATTTTGATGTTTTGCCTGTTCCACTTTCCTGCTAAAATTCACAATTAATATCTCAATTTTTATATAATTTGATACAAAATCTCAATTTTCACCATTGTAATCCACTAGTTGGAAATGGCACAATTTAAGTCAAATTTCGCTTTTCAAAATTTTTTCGTTTTGAGGTACCCTGAGTCCAAAAAACATATTTTATGAAAAGTCTTTCTCAGTTTCGGAAATATTTTGAAAATAAAAAAATCAGATGTTCTTTTATTTCGAAGATCTGTTAAAAATAAATTAGGTAGCTGACAAACTTGCTTTGATTAACTTTTATAGATGAAACCATCAAATGGATATCAAATATCATAATATTTATTACTAGTCGTGACCCGCGTCATTGCACGCTTTAACAGAAAATTTATTTTGTCATTATAATAATATATCAAATGTCAATATTTTATTAACGTTGAAGTGTTTTATAGGAGCACATTTTTTTTAATAATAATAATAAACCGCTTGAACACGTTCAGAATATTACGACTATGTGCATAGTAAGGTGAAATCGTTAATAGCTACTGTTCAAAGATAAACAATAGATCGTTGTCACGTAAGATATTAATGGATTATCACAATCGGGTAAATACAATCAACGGATTAAGTAAGCGAACAGTTAAGAAATTTGGTAGAACAGCTAGAGGTCATTTAAACAATAATAATATAGTAAGACGAATAGAACTACATAATTGTTTGTAGATGTTGATCTGACATTATAACCTATTAATTGAAAACTAATTAAATGTCCCCAATTTCGCTAGGAATATTCTAATCAATAGACCACATATAAACACATCAGTTAATTAATTGATATTCAATTTTTTTAGATTATAAACAAATGAGATCCATTTATTAATGAAACACAGAAAAATATCTGTTACCTAATTATAAATTCGATTATTGCTGATATAGTTAAAAATTACAAATCTAAATAATAGAGCTATATCGCTTTTTATACCAACATCAGAGAGTTCATTCCCAATCGGTATATATTATTTTTTAAAGGTTGGTTTTTTGTCTGTATGAAATATCTTCCGTAATACTGTATCAAAATTAATATTTGATACGCCATTTTGGAGATTATTTTTCTCTCTGATGATGAAAACTATCTATCTTAAAATTAATGTTTTCATTAAAAAATTACAGTTTAACCATTTCATTACAGACAGTAATATTCATAAAAAACCAATCTGTTTTTTTAACAGTTGTCTGTAATATGACATATAGTGGCGCTGAAGTCTCTGATATCTGGTGGCAATCTATTTATTTTAACAGTTGTCGGTAATATTAAGTGACGTAGTGGCACTGAAGTCTCTGAATAAAATAGAATAAAATTTATTTCCACCCTACTATGTTTCGTAACTATTCGCACGGGTGCGCTGGTTTAAAATATTGTAAAAGCTATATGCTGACCGAATTGAAATCATAATCAAAATCGTCAATAATAACAGGCCAGTGAACATGACGTATTCACAAGAGTTCAAAGGGCGCATTTTCTAGAAAGTAAATGCGTTATAATATTATACACTGCTGTATTTTTCAATTGTGTATTGTATTACGATACGCATTGGTTTTGTTGCGCTGGTGTTGCCATCTACGTGTAGCGATTTTAACAATTTAAAAACTTTAAAGAAAGATTATTTATACTGACAGTAATCTGCAAAAAACAGAGCACAGTTTGCGTGAGGATTCTGTTACAAATAAACACTTATTTAAAAAATTCTTAACATCGCATTTTTTTAAAATTATTTCAATTTTTATATCCAGCGAAAACAGTTATTATATATTTTTTTAATATAATAATTAAATACAGTGTAAACTCTTTATAACGAAACTCAAGGGACCGAGCATTTTTTATCGTTATAGAAAGTTACCGTTATATGGAGTTAAGAAAGAAAAACAACCAAATTAACAATAATAATCTTTAATATGTATGTTTTTGATAAACTTAATACATATAGTCAGTTAACTTTGCCTGACGTTTTTTGCTTTGCCAGTACTTGTTTTGTATTTTCTTACGTATTCTATCCATCTCTTGATATGTGGTGGAATCTTCTTGATTAAACAATAAAAATTTCTCTAAAGGTTTAGTCGGCGTCTTTTGTAACCTGATAAGATAACATAAACAATAACACCGACAATGACGATTTTCTGTGTCTAAATATGAACACGTTTCTTCGTAATAGAGAATGGCTGCTGCGCTATAAAGAGTGTATCAATGTATGGGTTTTAAGGTAAACCAACCAAATTGAGATTTTTCTATGTTATAGAGAGTTTATCGTTATAAAAAATAATGTTATAAAGAGTTTACACTGTATTTGACGTATTTTACTTTATTATTAATAAATCTGTGTATTTAATAATAGTCCAATTGTGTAGGCTTTCACGGCTGGCGTCAAGAAGATAATAATAGTCCAAGTTCCGAATATAAATTTGTTTTTATACTTTAAAAAAATATACATAAAAAAACTGAGTCGCCATTATTTTTGATCATTATTTAAAACGGCAACAATTTATATACACCTAAAAAGGTTTTATAGTAACCAACAAATTCATAAAAATTGAAAGCTCTAAACCTACGGGACAATAAACTACATCAAAATTAATACCGGAAGTGGCGTTTCATCGCTGTCGGTATCTCGCAAGGTTGCCAAGACAACTACTATCTTTCCTAAATCACAACCATTTTTTACGGTCATCGCTCCTACTATATTGACTCTTTTTAAAACCATTTGTTGCTAGCCCGACGGCACGTGCCACCGACATAGGCCAACGGCTTTTCCCGAGGAAACATTGAAATAAAAAAAATATGTAGAAGCCGGAAGCTTTGGCTACCGGCTTATTTATTCTAGCGGCCAAATGTCGGTAAAGATCAAAGAAAATATGGCGATCAATACAGCAGGCCCAACATATTCAATCGATCTATTTTAGTATTGTTTGAATAAATTATTTTTTTAAATGTAACATTTTTGAAACTCTAAAAAGGACAACTTGTAATATATAAGCAATAAAACTTTTTGAAAACAAGCTTTTAATGAAATATATTAAAAAGGCAGAAATGATTTTTAATAATTTTATTTCATAATTAATAAAGCGTGGATTGTGACTAATAAATGATCATATAGTGTACAGCCCACACTTTTCTAATTATGAAGCTAAATTATTTAAAGATAATTTTTCTTTTTTAGTAGATTTCAAATAAAAGCTTGCTTAAAAAAAATACTAATATTTTTGTAACAATCTATGGTTAATTTCAAAATACATCACATTTTAATATAACGTTTCAGTTAAGAAAGGGTTTGTCTGATATTTTACGTATAACGTAATAATAGAAAGGACATAAAAATATAATAAGCCCGACACAGCTAATTTCCGATTAGGGCGAACGAAAACAAAAGATTCTAAATTACAAAAGATAATTGGTTTGCAGTGGCAGCACAGGGCGGCGACGGGATGAACTAAACAACGGCAGGATGACTTTGTAATTAACTATGAAACAATAGCGAGTATCTCGTCTCACTTGTTTTTTATAGTTATTTTTTGTTTTTTGGTTTTAATTCTGTGTTGACAATTTCATACCAAAGTTTCTATACAATATTATGAAGATAAAAACTCTAAAAGACAAAAGTGTTATTTTGTGATTGCGATGAAAAGGCAGTTTAATAATTAAATATCATAGAATGATTAGTAAATCCTTGAGGACTTTTCATTTGGGGACCATTTTTTAAATTAATAATAATAATAATAATGCGTTTAACGTCATAACAGACGCCATTCGCACCATTACTATTTTCCATTTATCGCACTTCCCGTTATTTTTCTACATTTTTAAAACTTCAACTTATGTAATAGCAATGAGCGAATGAAGGAATTATAGGAAATTAGGATAAGGTAGGTAATTTTTGAACTAGGAGTTTGATAAGTAATCGGCCATGGCCTCAAATAAGGAACTATCTCGATATTTATCTGGAATTAATTGAGGGAAACCATGGAAAACCTCAATCAGGAATACAGGAATCTCGGCGAGAAGCAGTAGGAAAAACTCCCAGCCACATCTACCCCCGCCGGGATTCGAACCCGGACCTCCGGAATGCGAGTCTAGTGCTGTCACCACTACTCTACCCAGCTCGGTCCATTTTTTAAATTGATTATTATTATTACTTAATATTGTTTAATTATCCAAGAAAACTGAAATGCTTTTTTTTGCAACAAAAATCTAAAGATTCTAAAATAATTAACAGAACATCTTTATTAATGCATAGTTGATTTTTCGAATTTATAAAACAAAAAGTTGTGAATTTCCATTTTTTAGATAGAAGGATTTAATTCATATTTAATGTTTACGAAACCATAATTGTGTTGTTTACTCCATATTGACGTCCCGATATTTCAACCTCTACGTGTTAATAATTCGGTGCATTATAATTAGACAGCTTTACCCTTTAGCAACATTGACAAACAAGCAATTTATATATTGAATATAATTTACAATTAATATTATCTGCATAATCCGATAGTGGTATGGTATAAACTGTGATTTATAATCAAATAATTCGACTGGTTACATAGCTTTGACACATTGTGGTCAATTCCATTCTCAGAAAGTACGCGTATATTGACAGTATAAAATAAAATATTAGACAAAAAACTTTTATAAAGACAAGATTTAATTACAGTGTACTAAAAAAGATAAAAATAATTTTTACTAATTTATGTTCATAATTTTAAACCCTTGCAACTCAAATTATTAAAAATTATTTTTTTTCTTTCCAATACACTGCAATAAAAGCTAGTCTTTATAAAAGTTTTTATCTAATATTTTATTTTTAAATTTTTAGTTACGCTTTTTCGCCGCCATATTAGATTTTAAATAACCTCACACAGTGTACTATTTTAAAATTATAGCTGTTTTAATTATTTACGCCGACTTCTGAAATTTGGAAGAGGAGAAATGAAAAATTAAGAAACAGCGTTTGTTTGATTTCAAGTAGATTTCTTTCTAATTGATTTTGACTTACTTTGTAGCGAATATGCGATTACATAAGAAAAGCGTGCCAAAATACATTCTGTTCTACCCTATTGATGGGTAAACAGACGTTAAAATGTAGCAATAGCCCCGCTGGGAATAACAGTCAACCTATAGACCGATAAATCAACTCCATCAATTATTAATACCGTAAACCAACTTATTCATTGTCAACTGTCAATATGGGAATTATAGCTATTTATAAAGCATTAAACCACAATGTAAATATTTATATCTAAAACAACGTTCTGTTTCAGGGGTTCTCAAGCCATAATTTGCATAAAAGTTTTTACTGGTTCAACAGAAGAAAAATTGAAACTCGATTTTCTCGTCTTGAATTCCGAGAAATGGCCGAGATTAGATTGTTGAGATGACAATCGAAGATTGTGAAATCTCGTAAAAAATTGAAATATCGAAATAATCATAGAATCATAGCTTTATGAGATAAAAAAAAACAATTAGCAAAAGTTTCAATTAAACTTTCAGTTTATTTTATCATTCCAGCTCCATTAGTGGGGAATGGTACAAACTGAAGTGAAAATTCACTTTTCGAAGTTTCGTCTTAAGGTTCCCCGAGTCCATAAGACATATCTGTTTGTCTGGCAGCACGATACAAGTCAAACGGCTGAGCGAATCGCAACCAAATATTGGTAAGATGTTTAACGTGTAAATATGAAACGCCTTATTAATTTTGGGGAAATTAGGCGCATGCGCAGAAGAGATTTGCGCTCTAAAATAGTGTTTTCTGTTATAATGGTATATTATGTTTTTATTTGTATAAGTTATTTTATTAATAAATGTTCATATATTATAGTTCATAAGACTACATTAATAGACAGTATAATATAGAGATGGGAAAAATGGGTCTTTTTAGTGATCTGCATCTTTGCATCTGGATCCCGTATGTGAGCCGGCTCAATGAACCGGTTCAAAAAGAGCCGAGTTCTGAATATGTTACTGCAGTCTGCCACTGAGTTACCTAGTTCAGTCAATCATATCACGACCTGTATAGAATCAAGAATGCATAGCCAAACATGTGATGCATGAGTCATTTGAGCTGACAGATGCATCAAAGCAAGAACTGATACGTAAGTATAAAATGTGCTTCTGTGTGTTAAGTGTTTCACTGAGTTTAGCGGATCCGTTGATCCGTCGGCTCAAAAAAAAGTGAGTCGCCTCTCACGGATCTTCTGTCGGAGTCGGCTCTTTGAACCGATTCAGATCTGAGTTACCCAACTCTAGTATAATAGCTGTCGTTCGCTATAATTGTTAAGAAATATCCATTGTTACAATGCTATATTAGAAAAATTTATTTTCAGTTTGAAAATAAATTTTTCTCATATAGCAATGTAACAATTTCTTAACATATAGCAAACGATAGCTATTATATATACTGTTTATAAGTTTACCATTTTTTATTCCAGTATTTGAGTCGCTCGTTAAATTTAAAAAGACTATTAGTATCTGTAATTATTATATAAATTCGTGAGCCACCGAGCCGATGTGCAAATATATTTCACCGTTTTAGTGAAGATTCTGTCCGCGTACAACATATTAGTACAAACAAGTAATCATCATTTTGTGGTCGTTTAGAACCAGTTTATGTAAGCGCGTACAAAGCGAATTGAAGGCAACAACATGGCGTTATAATGTTGAACGTCAACAAACGAGCTGCGTGTAACGTAACAACATTACTGTTATGGGAGACCTTTATGGTTTTGTTAAAAAAATATTATTATGTAAACAGGTAACCATTATCCCGGCTCTGAATCTACATCGTCAAGGATGTAGCTGGACGGCTAAACGTTTGCCCGACTTCGAAAACATTAAGTGAGATCAGTATTTGCAATTTGGTCTGACACTGAGATGAAATGTCGGTTCGGTTGCAGTTTTGTTATTTGAAAAACTTAAAAAAAACGCTTTTCGACTCTGCTTCTTCAAATATAAACTTCGCTTTATTACCTAGTAGGCTGAAAGAAGGGGAACTTCTGACTTGTGAGATAAAGAAATTCAAATACGATTTGAGTTTTTTACAACATAATTTCAGGTCATTTATTTCTTACAATATAATTAGTAAATTATTAAAAAGAATATGTAATTCTAGAATACTGAAAACAGTTTAAAATAATATAATTTAATAATAGCCCTAGTTTGAATCTACGAAGTCATTAATCTTATAAAAACATTTCTAGTTAAAAATTCTTTAATTGTTAATATTTCTTATTTCAGTAAGTTGTTTGATGTATAATTTGCTACTCGTACATATTTTGAATGTCTTTGGTAATAAAATGAAGTAAAAAAGATTTCTAGAATCTTACTGAAATTTCATAAGCTGTGACATATCGTTTTAAGTTTTGAGTTGATATTAAAAAAAAACCCGGGTCGCAGTGCCAAAACCCTGCCGACAATATAGTGTATTTGCTTGTATAGGGCCGTGTGGTTTTATACTTTTATTATGTGAAATTAAGTTTGTTTTTGGGCAAAATAAAAAATTTAACCCCTTAATACACCCCTTAAAATAACATTTTTTTCTTAATTGTAATATTATTATCAATCTAACGTCTACACCAAATTAAATACACCCTTCAATAAATAAGTCACTATCTGCAAACTAGTGTTTTCATAAAATTTGTAAATCCGGTCCTGTCGGGCCGATTTTATTAAAATTGTGGGGAAACTTTTTAATCAGTACAAAAGGGTTAAATTTCAATTTTGAAACGATTCGGAGAATTTTTTCGGTATTTTGGGGCCCAAAAACAGTTTTCAACCCCTAAAAACTACCCTTAAAATAGCCCGATTAGGCCCATTTTAAATAGGCTTCTTGCGGTGATGGATTTCAACATGTGGCCCAAACTTCGTTGAAATCAATTAACTCTTTCGAAAGTTATCGCGCGTACACATATATATATATATAAATATATATATATATAAATATATATATATATATATAAACATTTTTAAAAATGGTGCCAAAGTGTTTAGGAGGTTATGAAACGTCGAGAAATTTTGGTCCGACCCCTAGGTCCCGCCATCCGACCGACGCCAATAGTGTATGTTGCCATATGGCAAATACACTAAAAAAGAAACAATTCAAATATTACCTACACCCCTGGCACAGAGAGCGGTTGCCTTAGTTTTACGACTGTCATATCGTTACCTAACCGGCTGCTAGTTTCCTGGTATTTAATTTAAATAAATCTGTTTGTTTTCGTGTTTTTACTAAATTTCACTTGGCTAAATCTCGGCTAAAAGTGCGTATTTTCAAATAAGCAAGATCATATTATTATTACGTAATTATACAGGATAGTAATTTACGTATCATGTTATAAAAAATGTTGTCGACGGTTGTAGCCCGTGGAAACTTTTAATTTTAGAGCGAAAAGAGTAAAAAATATAAGTTGTATATATTTTTGTAAACACCTTTTAATATTTTTCATTTTGACACCCTATTTGATTCATTTGGGTGGGTGTTGGGCGCTTTTGGGTGGATGGGTGTTGGGCGGTTTTAGGTGTATGAGTGTTGGGTGCTTTTGGTTTATAATGCTAGATGTCCATATACTGATTTTTATGTATTCTTAGTGTATATATATCGGATTGCCATTTCCATATTATATAGTTGTGATTTGGGTTTTCCAAGTCCATTTTTTCCGGTCTTTTTTTCCGTGGCTATTTTTTCCAGGATTCATTTTAAAGACGGGTGTACAAAAAGCCTTTTAAAAATCGTCATTATTTTATAATAAATAACGTTAATCATTACTGTTCACAGCGTATGTGTTACAATAACGTAGACTGCAATAGAGTGTATCAAATGCATTTTCCCTGGCGGCGTCCACCTACGCTATTATCACAAAGCACCATATACAAAGGTTAATGACCAATCTATTCTGCACCCGCAGGTACGACGTCCATTGGCGCTATGGTGAAACGAAGCCTTGCTGACTGGTCAGCCCTACCACCCTACGTAATATACAATCACCAAGATACTATCATCGTCGGAATCTCAAATTCAAATTGCCTTTATTATTATTTTAAGAACGTCTCGTTTGACATAAAAACAACAGTTCTATAACTGTGTCAAAGTCAAGTGAAAGCTATATGAGCACAATTACTGTGCCATTGGCTCCCCAGTTGTTTGTTCTGAAGCCAAATTTTGGTTCTGCAGTTATAACAAAAATAATCAATTTGTGCATTTATCTGAAATAATATTAAGTTTTCTTATAATAACATTATATTGTATTTTCTTTTATTTACTTGTAGATTTTTCTTTTATTTCACTGATGATGCTTTAGAAAAGCGAAACGTCTGAATAAGTTTTTGTTTTTACAATTATATCAAATAAACAATTCGTTTATGAAGAAAAAAAACAAGTTTTATTTTCTTCTTATTTAATAAAATTTCGTTTTCTAATGAAAACATATTGGTTGAAAAATTCCACATCTTAAGAAGAAAAAAAAAATCAATTATGGTATTTAAACAATCGATCGCGTAATTTTGGCTCTGCAGCTATAAAAAAAATAAACAATTATGGTTTTTAAACAATTGATCGCGTTAGAATTTTTCAATTGTCTATTAAAAATATTAATATTGTAGTTTTTTAAGCGAACATTCTTTATTGCTTCAATATTCGACGGAAGTTAATTTCCGTCATAAATAAGGAAGCTACAATTTATGTGAAACATCCTGTATATAGTAGACCACATCAGGTCCTCATAGAGCAATAATTCATCAGAGGACTTTGTGCGACGGTACCCCTCCCCCCCTCTCTCTTTCTCTCTACCTATTTGTATTTTCCATCCTTGTTTGTCTGTAGTCTCTGGCTTTGTCTTCCTTTCCGACACATATGATAATAATATATCGGGATATTAAATATTGACAGGCTGTGAAGTATCTAGGCCTTGGTTCACAACAGCATTCGGTTGCCGTCATTTGTTTGTAATAACAGACGTAGGGTTGAACATATTTTATGCGTCAAGGGTTCCTTAAATAATTTCTAACTGAAAGGATAACCCATAAAAAATGGCCTCTCCTTCAAAAAGAGCAACTAGAAATCGTAAAATAATAAAGTTTGAGGTCGACGCAAATTTAATGTAAACACTAGGTACATATGTACATAAAAAGTTATCGTACCTAATTAAATTGTTGCCGACCTCAAAACTTTATTATTAGGTATTTTAAACCGAGCTGGGTAGAGTAGTGGTGGCAGCACTAGACTCGCTTTCGGGAGGTCCGGGTTCGAATCCCGGCGGGGGCAGATGTGACTGGGACTTTTTCCTACTGCCTCTCGCCGAGAAACGGTAATTCCTGTACCGGCCATCTTGATTGAAGTTTTCCATGGTTTCCCTCAATTAATTCCAGATAAATATCGAGATGGTTCCTTATTTGAGGCCATGGCCGATTACCTATCAAACTCCTAGTTCAAAAATTACCTACCTTATCCTAATTTCCTATAATTCCTTCATTCGCCCATTGCTATTACATAAGTTGAAGTTTTAAAAATGTAGAAAAATAACGGGAAGTGTGGTAGCTCCTTTTTTTAAAGTCGGTTAAAAATATACCCACAGGTAAATTAAGGTAGTTGTCGTGGTTAAGGCACACTGTCAGAAAATTCTTAATTTTTGCATACTTATTATGGACATGATAATACAATTACCCTGAAAATTTGAAGTCGATCGACCGTATATAATCCGAGATAAATTCAATTCAAAATTGGATAATTAACATTGATTGTATACGATCTCTGTAGTTCTGAACCAGTTTCTTATTTATAAAAAAAGAACTAACTGTCAGAAACTTTCCAAAAACTGACAGTCTTTCAATGCACTTGTTATGAGCTTAAAAAAAATAAGAAAAAATTTTTGACCGTCTAATTATTTATAAATAACGGTTTAAAGTTCAACAATTTATAGAAAAGTATACATGCATATGAATACTGTATGGGTTACGCTTCCACGGGTAGTCTTGCGTACAAATTATGGATCACTTAGCTACAAGCTAGTATACTTTTGTGGCGCGTATAACCTATAACTTTTTGACAATATTGTACCACAAGAACTACCTTAAGTCATTCGCATGACACACTACTTTACTATCGACACATTTTGCGCCAATAGCGCAGTAAAATTGCCGAAAAAAAATGAGTTAACCATGAAAACCCGTTAGTAAAATCGACAATTAACGCGAGCAAAACCTGATTCGTTACAACTGGTTATAAATAAAACTCAGTGTACGTATAACATCACCTTTTAACACTAGCTCTCTTTGTTTATTTGTTTGACGGTGACATCTTAATCGTATTTAACTACACCAGATTACAGAAGTAAACCAACCGATTTTTATCAAGAAAACCCAATTTCAGTGAAGTGAATAGAATTGATTTAACTTTAAACAGTCTCACAATTCAGCGATTTACACGGATCGAAATGAAAACATCTGAAAAGCGAGTTAAACGGCAAACAAATGACGCCAAAGAACATACAGATGAAGCTCCCAGCCCTGATGGGACCATAAATACATAAAGTAAAGAGAGAACGGTGAGAATGGAAGAGAGTAGGGGATGAGCGGGGTTAAATTAAACGATCTCGTTAAACGAAAATATCACCTCTCTGTTGTTCCGATATTATGTTTATCTGCACAACAACTTCCGTTTCCGTCGCATATAGGTACACACAGCGACCTATTGCCGCCTATCGGTAAATTTATATAACTAATAATAAATAAATCACTGTAATATACTGCGAAGAGAATAGATAACCGCGGTGAAGCTGATGTGAACAAGAAAAATAACTTGGCTGTAGAAACGAAAAAAACATCTAAAATTTACTTTTAAAAATATAAACTGGGATGCTCCCCTTATGATAAATGTTCCCCGAGATTATTTTTAAGCTAAAGAAATGCCGTTAAATATTAATTAACGTAAATGTTGAAAAATTACTTTGCAACAATTTGTGTCGTTTAGAAAAAAGTTTATTATTTTAGCTTTTCGGAAACAATCCCATGTTGTTATATATATCTCGAAGATAATAATATAATAATAATAATAATAATGCGTTAAACGTCCATTTCTCGACTTTATGTCATAACAGACGCCATTCGCACCATTGCTATTTTTTCATCTACCACTTCCCATTATTTTCTACATTTTTTACAACTTCAACTTATGTAATAGCAATGGGCGAATGAAGGAATTAAAGGAAATTAGGATAAGGTAGGTAATTTTTGAACTAGGAGTTTGATAGGTAATCGGCCATGGCCTCAAATAAGGAAGAACCATCTCGATATCTATCTGGAATTAATTGAGGGAAACCATGGAAAACCTCAATCAAGATGGCCGGTACAGGAATTACCTTTTCTCGACGAGAGGCAGTAGGAAAAAGTCCCACCCACATCTGCCCCCGCCGGGATTCGAGCCCGGTACCTCCCGAATGCTGGTCTAGTGCTGTCACCACTACTCTACACAGCTAATAATATTATTATGACTTATGAGACTGTTAAAATTCGTCGACCCTCGTTTTTAACATATTGTCACTCCTCATCTATACATACATAGGTATATATATAAATGAATGTTGGTATATCTCAGATTAATTGAGTTCGATACCGTTTGCCTGATTACACGAATGTTTTTTCATGGAGAAGGTTTTTATGCTATCCACTTTGTTGTAACTCGTCGAATACTGTTATCGCTGCTGTATTTCATTTCAATCGCGTGTAGAGTCGCAGGTAACGGTTAGTAATATGCATAAACTAATATAATGTGCATCACAAACTTTTTACGTCAAAAGATATTATTAATTATTTTTTAACATTTTGGATTCTGATCTTTTATGCGCTCTTCAAATGTAATTGAAATGTAAGATAAAACTCGTCTGTATTTTTCCGTGGTTGTACAACAAAAAATTATAAATTTGTCATTCAGTTTTTCTGGATTACCATAAAAAGTTACTGTTCATGACGTTAATTGTTTCTCCTTTCGCATGGTAGACCGCAACTTTTTCATTATAACTCGGTTCAAGAATTATATTAAAACTCGAAACTTTTTAATATATTAAATAATTTAATAATTATATACTGTAACTATTCAAAGAAAAAGCTCTTCAATTAAAAAAAACTCAGGTCGCAATGCCAAACCCTGCCGACAATATAGGGTATTTGCTAATATAGACAGTGTTTGTTTTCGGACAAAATAAAAAAGTTCAACCCCTTAATACACCCTTTTTTTTAATTACAATATTATTATCAATCGAACATCTACACCAAATTAAATACACCTTTCAGTAAATAACTCACTATATGTAAACTAGTGTTTTCATAAAATTTGTAAACTCGGTTTTTAAATTTTGGGGGAATTTTTTAATAGTTTCTTAACTGTTAAATTTGAATTTTGAGACAATTCTGAGAATTTTTTCGCTATTTTTGGGGCCCAAAACCATTTCCAACCCTTAAATACACCCCTTAAAATAGACTTCGTTTCGTGATGGATTCTAGAATGTGGGCAAAATTTCGTTTAATTCAATTCACTCATTCGAAATTTATTGCCTGCACGCATTTCCAAAAACTGTTCAGGAGGCTATAAAACGTGGAGAAATGTATGATCCGACCCCTAAGTTCCGCCATTCGATCAACGTCAATAGTGTATGTTGCCATAGGGCAAATACACTAATAAAGCCGAAACAGTATCACTGAAAAATCTCTCGTGTCAAATATCAAACTGAATATGTTTCAAAAAGTAAAACAGAAAAATATCGTCCATTTGAATTGATTTAACATAGCTTTTAATTCAATTTGTACACGCGATTTGTTCCATAAATGATGTTTTTTGTTAGTTGCATGAGCAATGTAGGTACGCATATCATGTTGGTAATAATTTACAGGAATATCTCGTTTAAAACAAGAGAAACTAACTAAATTAGCACTGCATATGGTTTTCTTAATCTATATACATCAAAAATTGATGTGTGTACTTATATATGTTCTCTATAGACGGCTGAACCGATTTTGATTAAATTTTCAAGCAATCCTTAGATTAGCCCAGCGGGTGGTAGCGTTCGAATAACAGAATTTTCTTTTTTTTTGTGTTTTGGCCATTTTGATTTTTCTACGATTTTTGAACTTTCGCAATTAAAAGCGTTTGAATTCGTGCAAATTCAATACACGTTGAGAATTATATGATAATGATTGTCATCTTTTATGACTATAAATAATTAGATAATTAGTGCTACCTGCACGAAGTTGGACTAGACCGCTAGTATCATTATAAAAGGAAATATTTTTAAAATAATATGTATCTATAAAGACTTGCGAGTTTATAACATAAAAACGACTAAATTCTTTCACTGTTTAAAAATCTACTTCTTCCCAGATTTCATATATTCCATTCAAATTATTAATAAAATGTTTATTTTCTGATTGGCCTGTGACTGCCACACAGTAAGGATGAAAACACACGAGTCGATTAATCACGACATGTTGAAAATACACGAGCTCTCCTGTATTCAGTTACACTCCGAGTAAAAATAAAAGAATAAGAAATTGAAATTTTAAGTTTTTCGGTTGCAAATGTCTTAAATGCTCAAGCAGATCGCTTACATCCTACCAAAATTCAAATTAACATCGCAGATTATTTCAGGAGGAGAGATTTGACTTTATTTTCATTATAGTTCCCAAGTTTTTTTTATCTATGTACACTTGTTGTTTATCTTTCGTTTTGTATTATTTTTGTGTTGTTATATTTTTATTATATAGACGCTGATGACCTTAGATGTTAAGTGTCTATAATCTACAATCTATCTAAAGCACGTTTTAATATTTATCTAAAACTTGCTTTATTTTGTCATTCACGTTGTACGAGTTAGCGAACAGGTTACATTTTTTGTATCAACACCCGAGAAACATGTATACGAATTTGTCGATACAGCAATAAAACGATAAAAAGCTGTAAGCGCAGGCTAGACCCTCAGTATTACAATTATTGACACGCAAACTAATGTTTAGACTGTGATTTACTACAAATTTAACATTCAATATATTTCTTGTATAAACTGGCATAATAAGAATAACAGTAATGAGATATAGTCACAGTCTAAACGTATAGCGTTTGCCCAAAAATAATCCTCTTGGTCTCTGTTAAGAGTCTAATAATAGACACGGATGTTCCGAGAAGCCCTCATTTTAAATCTTTTACGTTCACATTATATAATCTGCAATTATTAAACATATTGAGCTTAGACCACTTCAGTTAAGAAGAAAATCCTTTCTGGAAAATTGTGTTTATTTGAAAATTGTTACATTTTCAATTTTGGAATTAAACGGTAGGGTAAAATTCATTCTTTGATTGAAAATGTAACGAACATGTCGCAATGTACATAATATACCGTATAAAGCTGTAGAACGTTATGGCAAGTTGGCAGTGAGGTAGAACACTTATCGCAGGATCGATTCCAACAGGCGGTGCCATAATTACTTTTTTATTAGTGTATTTGCCATATGGCAACATACACTATTGGCGTCGGTCGGATGGCGGGACCTAGGGGTCGGACCAAAATTTCTCGACGTTTCATAACCTCCTAAACACTTTGGCACCATTTTTAAAAATGTTTATATATATATGTATATATATATTGATATATATATATATATATATATATATATACATATATATATATATACGTATATATATATATACGTATATATATATATATATGTGTGCGGGCAATAACTTTCGAAAGAGTTAATTGATTTTAACGTAATTTGGCCCACGTGTTGAAATCCATCACCGCAAGAAGCCTATTTAAAATGGGCGTAATCGGGTCATTTTAAGGGTTGTTTTTAGGGGTTGAAAAATGTTTTTGGGCCCCAAAATATCGAAAAAATTCTCAGAATCGTTTCAAAATTGACATTTAACCCTTTAGTAGTAATTAAAAAGTGTCCCTAAAATTTTAATAAAATCGGCCCGACAGGACCGGACTTACAAATTTTATGAAAACACTAGTTTGCAGATAGTGAATTATTTACTGAAAGTTGCATATAATTTGGTATAGAGGTTCGATTGATAATAATATTGCAATTAAGAAAAAAAATATTATTTTAAGGGTTGTATTAAGGAGTCAAATTTTTTATTTTGCCCAAAAACCAACTTAAGTTCGCATAATAAAGCCACACTGCCTGTATAAGTAAATACACTATATTGTCGGCAGGGTTTTGGCACTGTGACCCGGGTTTTTAACTATTAAAATATGAGAACTATAAATAAAATATTAACTAACAAAAATACCTATGATTAAAAACTCATTTTTCTTGATTATCAATTGTTAATGTTTGTTTCAATATTTACATTTCAAAATAAAGTAAGCAAATATATTTTTTTATGTTAAAGACACAAACAGCTAGGCATATTTTGTGCTTACACCACCACCAATTCATGTTGCTTATGAAAATAATCTATTAAAAATAATAGATTCATTATGAAGACTTTAGAAATCGATTGAACCGCGCGCTTAACATTAAACGCTAAAACAATTTTAAAGGCTGGTTCTATTTCATATCTATTTGTTATTTTCAATTCGAAGTAAACAAAAATACATTCTGTATTACATCAGTAGAATTTTCTGCAAACTATAATTTATTAAAAACATGTTTTTGCTAATTCCATTTGCTATTTTCAATATGAAATAACTGACAAAAATATATTCTACATTACACCAGGTGTTTGCAATTTATATTTTATTAAAAAATATTTTACCTACTCGAAAATTTGATATCATACAGAGTGCATTTTTTGTCAATTTCAAATTTGGAAACTGCACATAAATTCTCTTAACTAACGAATGGTAAAAAATTCTTTTAAATCTGTTGAGTATATAGTGAATTCAATCCGATTTTCATCCGGATGAAAAATTTTAGGTCAGCCAGTTATTATAGACCTAAAATTTTTCTAAGAAATAAGCTATCGAATGGTGAAAGTCGCATTCAAGAAGTTCTCGCGATTTTAATGGCTATACAAATACACAAAGCAATTTAAATAATGTTTCCCATATTTCGGTTTAAAAAAAAATTCGCACTCTAATTTTTTCCGGAAACCTTCAGAATATCATTCTTTAGGTCTTTCTCAACTTAAATCATCAATTGGAATGAATCCACCGATTTTTTCATACGGGATGCAGTTCAGTGCACGATCTACTAATAACAATAATAATAATATTAACAAAATGAAATTACTTGCTGTACTTTTCAATGGTTTTTATTGATATAAAATACAACGTAACGTTTCAACCAAACTTTGTGGTCCTTTTCACGTTTCAAAAATATTAATAATAATAATTTTTTATTGATTATGCAACCGAGCTGGGTAGAGTAGTGGTGAAAGCACTAGACTCGCATTCGGGAGGTACCGGGTTCGAATCCCGGCGGGGGCAGATGTGGCTGGAACTTTTTCCTACTGCCTCTCGCCGAGAAACGGTAATTCCTGTACCGGCCATCTTGATTGAGGTTTTCCATGGTTTCCCTCAATTAATTCCAGATAAATATTGAGATGGTTCCTTATTTCAAGCCATGGCCGATTACCTATCAAACTTCTAGTTCAAAAATTACCTACCTTATCCTAATTTCCTATAATTCCTTCATTCGCCCATTGCTATTACATAAGTTGAAGTTGTAAAAAATGTAGAAAATAACGGGAAGTGATAAATGAAAAAATAGTAATGATGCGAATGGCGTCTGTTATGACATAAATTCGAGAAACGGACGTTAAACGCATTATTATTATTATTATTATTATTATTATTATTATTATTATTATTGATTAAGCATCAAGAAGCAAAGTTCAGTTATAATTAAGCTGTTTTACAACTTAACCTAACATAAATAAAATTACAAATAACATTAGCATAGTTGCCTTCCTCTTCTTGATATAATGAAACTAATTATTTATTATTATTACTCATAAATTGTACATTGTTGTTCAATTCAAATCAATCAGACCCTTATCAAGTCCGACCCTGAAAACTGTTTTATAATTATTACAGACGAACAAACAGTTGATGCAATTACACACAATGATACAGAGAGAGTAATGTCGGGTATCTACCCATGCATGTATATGTGGGGTAAGACGGTGCAAAATGGAACAGATTTATTATTTGAGTCACGCGCGCACGCGCT
The DNA here is from genome assembly GCA_034508555.1 of Venustoraphidia nigricollis. Taxonomy (NCBI): domain Eukaryota; kingdom Metazoa; phylum Arthropoda; class Insecta; order Raphidioptera; family Raphidiidae; genus Venustoraphidia; species Venustoraphidia nigricollis. The sequence continues at coordinate 304,583 of JAVRKA010000111.1, forward strand.
CTTCTAATTAAACATATGACGGTCGACGCGTACACTAACGTCACTTGTTTCTATGCACTGTGGTATACGAAATAGAATTAATTACGGTAACACAGCGTTTATCTTAGGATCAACACGAATCAAGATCATGAAAAAAACTTTAAAAAAAATATTAAACTCCTTAAAACTAGTCACTAAAAAGATGAAAATAATGAAATTTTGAGGCCGGAGCCAATTTCATTACTGAAACTTTTAATTACATGTCTACCGCCCTCAAAATTTCATTATTTTCATCTTTTTAGTAACGTTTTTGAAGGAGGTTAATATTTTTTTAAAGTTTTTTATTTTTTACTTTTTAGTGGATTAGATTTCGCACATTTTTAATTTTCTAATAATAATATTACGTAGTTGCTTTGTTTATAAATTATAATTAAAAAAAACTCTTGAACCAATTTAAATAAAATTTATGTGGGATCAGCCTAAAGGTATGCCCTATTACATAATAAAAGAATCATCATCAATGCTGGCGATAAAATGTTTGATGTCATTTGAAAACGGACGAACCGATTTTATTAAAAACTATATGGTACCAATCCGGTAGCATTCTCAACAAAATAGCGTCAAAATTTTTGACAACTGACGAAAATATCGGTGAACAAATATAAGAAAAAATACAACCGAATTGAGAATCTCTCCTCCTTTTTTTGAAATCGGTTAAAAAGAATATCAACAGTAACAAAATGAAGTAACTAATCAGAATCTGTCGTCTGACCAACGCCGACAATATATCTGTCGTAAATTATGTAAAAGGATCCTTACAAAGAGACATAAAGAGATATTTTAGATAATAGACGCTCGACAACTGAAATCATTAGCTCCTATCTCTTGCGAAGAACGAAATTTTAGCTAGTTAATATACATTCATTTTGGTTGAGTAAATATGAATAAAGTTCATTTTGAATTTTATGTAAAATATTAATTTTTACGCTGAAATAGTCACATAAAGATAACTGGGTTAAATAGAATCGTATGTAAAAATATATTCTCTTTTAGTTTATGTAAAATAAATACTAAATTTAATCGTCTACATCCGAAATGAACGAAGCGTATAATATTTTCGTAAGAGAGATAGAGAAAATATATTTTCAGAAAACTTGTGAGAAAATATCAAACACGAAGTTTGATCTCATTAAGCGGCAACTAAACTTAAAGCTGTGCAATCAATTTTATAAAAAACGATACATAGAGACAACCTGCAAGTACATTCGACGGGGTGAAATTCTTCTTAGTTGCAACTGAATCCAATAGTACTAGATAGCGCCATGCTTTATCAAATAAATGATGAAATGAATAGCAATATTTGCCTAATAATAGTATTTTACTGACTTTTTTTCTTTTTTGTCCTTGGTAATTAATATAAAAAATGATTTGTCGGGAAAAAGGACTTTTTAAAAAACACTTGAAAAAGTCCCAAGCAAGGGACGAAACGTCGCTATGAATAATTGAAAAAATCCCAACCAAGGGACGAAACGTCGCTATAAATAACATAAGTGTTTACTGAAAAAGTCCTTTTTCCCGACAAATCATTTTTATATTAATAGTATTTTACGTTACAAGGACAGAATAAAATTTAACAAAAAACCCTTTTAAAAACAAGATTTTTAAAAAATGTACTAAAACGACGTAGATTTAAACGAACAAACAAATAATAGAATTTGTTTATCATTGTTGGCGTGACCTTAAATTTTTTTTCGAAAAGTTAAAATTAAGTCATTTTATGAATATATCTCGCGACAGGTTTTTAAATTAAATGATTATATTTCATTGTTTGTTTGTTATTTTCTTCGTTTTAGTACACTTCAAGAAAAGTTTGTTTTTTAAATGTTTTTTGCATATATTTTCGTAATTCCGTTTTAGTCGTCTACTCTATAAGCACATAGCATGAGTGTTTTATCATTGAAAACGTCTGTCGACCAAAACGAAATGCATATGGTGCGCTGACTATCCTAACTACAGCATCAGACCGATGTCATCAGATTATTGTATTGTCGGTATTATGCAAAATTTCAAAGTAATAGATCAAGTTGAAGTTGTTCAAAATCGACATGCAAGATTTGACCCAAACTGATTGACTGAATAGCGAACATGTGAAGTTAAATAAAAGCTCGTCAAATTAAAAATAATGAACGATGGTTACAAAAACACTGTAAATGAATATTGTAGTTTAGGCAAATTATAAGATATAGTTCACAATCATCACGTAGGATGGCGCCACTTTCGCTGACTACCGATCCGAGAGATTTTCTCAAGGAACGAAAACACTCTGTTGATTTGCGCATGCGTGGCTTTTGGATTCAAAAGCAAATTTTTGTCACTGAAAACAAGTATATAATGAGACACTTTCAATTCACGCACGTATTGCAAAAAACATTTGCAATCTGCAGCTAGTTGATCTAAGATATACAACAGGAAGTCGTATGACGTCCCAGAACTCCATCATGTGGAAATGGGAGAATCTGTAAATAAGGCACACACTTGTGTGATTCCTTCTTCCTCATGACGCAATTACGGTTAAGGCGAAACTTACAGCACAGCACATAAATAAGAGTCAAACTTAAGAGGGCTACATACATTGACATTCGCTACATGGTACTGAGAAAGGTTAAATTGTGTCCGTCTCAGACATATTAACCTAGTACATACTAAAAATTAAAATAAAAGCATAGTTACTTCTTACCACCACAGTTCTAAAACTGTTGTGGTAAGAAGTAACTATGCTCTTAAAGTTTTTTATCTAGTAGATACTAATCTAGTAGCTAATAACCATCCACTAATTTTGAAGCTATAAATAATAATAATAATGCGTTTAACGTCCGTTTCTCGACTTTATGTCATAACAGACGCCATTCGCACCATTACTATTTTCCATTGACCACGTTTCCCGTTATTTTCTACGTTTCTAAAACTTCAACTTAACTAATAGCAATGGGCGAATGAAGGAATTATAGAAAGTTAGGATAAGGTAGGTTAATTTTTGAACTAGGGGTTTGATAGGTAATCGGCCATGGCCTCAAATAAGGAACCATCTCGATATTTATCTGGAATTAATTGGGAGAAACCATGGAAAACCTCAATCAAGATGGCCGGTACAGGAATTACCGTTTCTCGGCGAGAGGAAGTAGGAAAAAGTCCTAGCCACATCTGCCTCCCCCGGGATTCGAACCCGTACCTCCCGAATGCGAGTCTAGTGCTGTCACCACTACTCTACCCAGCTCGGTCTTGAAGCTATAAATAAATAACTTACAAAAACTGATTATCCATTAAAAATCAATTTTATTCCACCTAGGTGCTAGAATTAGGAAGTTTCCCATATGTCTTAATCATAGTCCAAAAAACTACATAATTAATGGCGAAAGAATTTTTCAATATCTTTGAGAGAGATTATAGATTATAGACGCTCAATAACTGAGGTCATCAGCGTCTATTGCAATACCTTTAAAAAGAATAAACCTATTAACTTCAAATAGTTAGAAGAGAGCCAACGACAAAAAATGATCGTGTGAGTTCTTCTCTCTAGCTTTTTTCTCACACATTATTCTCTGCCGTTAGACCGAAGCGCGCTAGAGCGCTTTGTAATGGAAATCCGTAGGTATTGATATTCAACGCTGGTGCAGGCCGTGATGTCGAAAAATGTTTTTTTTTAGCATTTGGGGGACCTAAAAATACATTTTCTAACAAATTCCGCCAAGCAAGAACTTTTCCGTCATCATCAAAAAATATTTTCGTCAAATGCAAATTTCCAAATTATTTGAATTAAAAATTTGGTAATTTTAAAGATTAATTAATTTCATGTGAAAATAGTGAATCACGAAATAAAATCAGAAATTTCCAAAAAAAATATTTTGTTATACAAAATAAATATAGTGCGTTTAACCCTTAACATTATTTCGTCGAACGAGATACGCGAACGATGGTTGGAGACAGCGAGTGACGCTTTAAAAAGGCGTTTTAACTACGGGAGGTTGCGCGCGGAATTAATTGTGCCTATCTGCCAACAGCTCGCGCAGTTTAGAGTCGTCAAGCAGGCATTATTTAACAATTACCTACAACACGAATAAACACCACGCCGCCGTTACTGCTTTTGCTTAGCTCTGGTTCTAAACAACGTTCTGTTGCCTCTGTCTACTCGTTAGTTTATACAGACAGTAACAGAATTTTTTTTTTCATTTAGCGAATAACAAAAACAAAATAAATGATTGTGCTTCAACTTTAAGATTATGTAACAGAAATTTACTTCTAAAGCAGTTCACAATGGCCAATTCATTATTAATAACTAGCGGCCCAGTCCGGATTCGCCCGGGTGTAAATGTAATATATAGGATATATAAAACATGAGAATCATTATCATTAAATTCTCAACGTGTATTGAATTTGCGCGAATTCAATCGCTTTTATTTGTGAATGTTCAAAAATCGAAGAAAAATCTTATTTCCCAAAAAGAAATTTAAAAAATTCTGTTGATCCGATCGCTACCAAACTTCAGAAGATCACCCGCTGAGCTAATCTTAAGATTGTCTGAAAATTTCATCATACCCGTTTGGAGTCCATAGATTACATATACATCGTCTTTTATCTATATAGATTACTATATAGATTATTAAAATGTAAAAAGTGGTTATTGTGACATAACGATAATAGTTGGACATATAGTATCGCGAAGTTTTTTGTAGTTATTGATATGTTCTTTAACATTGTAGAACATACTTTTGTTCTATCATCAATATTTTCCGCAGCGCATGCGACGAAAGATGTTTTATGGCATTTTTTTTACACCTTGAGTTACGTTACTAAAGTTTTAGTAAGGAACCCTAATATTTTCTAGCAATAAATATAGCCTATGTTACTCAAGGTGAATGTAGCTTTCTAATGGTGAAAGAATTTTTTAAATCGGCACAGTTGTTTTTGAGTTTATTCATTACAAACATACAAAAATACTAATCTTTCCTCTTTATAATATTAGTGTAGATTAATCAGTAGCTTAGAGTATTTTTTTCCTGGATATCGCGAAGTAAAATTCAAACACAATGTTAAAAATGGCTTGGATTTGGTAGATAGATAGATTTATTGGTTTTAGTTATACAAAAATAAATGTTAAAAAACACGTTAAAAAAGTATGTTAGGGAGCACCTCTAAAAATTCTGGGTAGTTTTAGAGACACTCTTTTATAAGATATCTGTAAATTATTTTTTAAACATTTTCAAATTCTGGTCCGAGTGTGCAAACATAATTTATAAAAAAATTGTAAACCTAAATAATTAGGACTATAGATGCACTTTTTTTGTCCAGAAACTGAACTATCGTGTGTATTCGTTTCTTCGAACGGAAAAATCATGAAAAAGCCTATGTCGTTTCATCTCCTATATATCTATACCTCGTGCTGGATATTTTCCGTATTAAAACTGACATAAACGCAAGCAAAGCCGATGGAACCGGTTAATGTTTAAAATAAAAGAAATAAATCCTCATATAGTATTCTGTCAGTTTTATCTTTTAATATTTTTGCAAACCCACTTTTATACTAAGCTGGGGCTAAATTTTATTTAAAAAAAGAACTTAGCAAAGACCTATCAGATAAAACGGTATTTTCTTATTTTAGTTGTAAGAGGTATTTACTCGTTCTCAAAAATATTTGGATACAGCTAGAATTGTTTTGATTTTCTATTAAATATTTTAAATTTCGAAAAATGAAATGTTTGAAAATGATTTCTATATAAAAAAGAAACATTTTTTATCAAAATTTCCTACTTTCATGTCACTCTATTTCAATTTGTTTTTATTAGTGTATTTGCCATATGGCAACATACACTATACCTAGAGGTCGGACCAAAATTTCTCGACGTTTCATAACATCCTAAACACTTTGCCACCATTTTTAAAAATGTTTATATATATATGTATATATATATATATATATATATATATATATATATATATATATATATATATATATATATATATATATATATATATATATATATATTTATATACGTGTATATATATATATATATGTGTGCGGCAATAACTTTCGAAGGAGTTAATTGATTTTAACGAAATTTGGTCCACGTATTGAAATCCATCATCGCCAGAAGCCTATTTAAAATGGGCGTAATCGGGCCATTTTAGGGGTTGAAAAATGTTTTTGGGCCCCAAAATACCAAAAAAATTCTCAGAATCGTTTCAAAACTGACTTTTAACCCGTTAGTAGCAATTAAAAAGTGTCCCTAAAATTTTACTAAAATCGGCCCAACAGGACCGGACTTACAAATTTTTTGAAAACACTAATTTGTAGAAAGTGACTTATTTATTCAAGGATGTATTTAATTCGGTGTAGACGTTAGATTGATAATAATATTGCAGTTAAGAAAAAAAATGTTAATTTAAGGGGTGCATTAAGGAGTCAAATTTTTTATTTTGCCCAGAAACTAACTAAAGTTCGCATAATAAAGCCACACTGTCTGTATTAGCAAATACACTATATTGTCGGCAGGGTTTTGGCACTGCGACCCGGGTTTTTAATGTTTTTTATTTTATCTTCTATAAGGAAACGATTACAAATTGGATTGCAATCTATATCCGCGTACATGTTTCTAGTTTCCGGTTGATAGAGAACACTTTTTAGCTTTTATATTTATAAAGTAATATCTGTTTTTTCACAAAAATGTCAGATGAGAAATTTAAGATTAAAAAAATAACATAAAATGAATCATATAATAATTTGCACGTTGATATTACAAGCAACTTTGCTAATAGTTCAATCAATTCTAGAATTGCATTATTTTATACAAAACATTCGATTTTTTTTTATACATCGACGTATTTTATGGTTCAAAATAAACAAATAGAAGTGTTATTGTTATCAAATAAGAAGATAAAAAGGTGCAACACTTTTTACAATATTTTTTGTGTTCTTAAAACCCCTTCAATGTATAGAAATAGATCATAAAAAGAAATAGTATATTTGTTTCATAAAATACTATGTATAAGTATTCCCACATTACATATTGAAATAATAAGGCGCTTCTTAAGTAACTGAACTTTGGATTTAATTTTTCGACAAAAAGCAGTCAACTTGTAAAAAATTTTGTGCCTATATATTAATTCTCGCTCCACTTGAAAGGATTATAATAATATCATAAATGAAGATAAATTTGTAAAATCCCATTAGATGTCTCCAATACTACTAGAGTCACCATTTTCGCTCACTACTCATCTCTCATTATATATAGTTTATGCCACTTGAAAAAAGTGGGTTAATCAGCGAAAGAATTTCGCAACTGGCTTAGAATACTTGGGGCGTGATTGACTAACGATATGTATTGATTATAGAAACTTAAAGTTAAATAACAAATGGACTTTTTTTCTTTTTTGTCCTTGGTAATTAATATCAAATTGATTTGTCGGGAAAAAGGACACTTTAAGTAAACACTTATTTGTTATTATAGCGACGTTTCGTTCCTTGTAAATAAAAGAAATTATTTGAACATCAACCGTAAAAATCTTTTTTTTTAAAAAACGAAATTATTATAAACTTTTAATGAACAATTGTGTAACTCAAATTTATATTTATATGTGTATTTTAACTTTTATATCTATACTTGATCTAAACATTTAATAGTTTTAAAGCTATGAAAAAGTTCTAAGCAATGAACGAAACATCGCTATAATAACAAACAAGTGTTTACTTAAAAAGTCCTTTTTCCCGACAAATCAATTTTATGTTAAATAACAAAATTCTGTGAATCTACTTTATATATTCTACAACCAATAAAACCCAAACGTAGGTTAATTCTTTTACTCTACTATTCGTTATCAATTGTATAAATTGATTACAAATAGTAGAGAAAGAGAATTTGATTTTGTTCAACCCTATGAAAGTTTAACATTGATCAGAGCGTTCTGAACTACAGTTGACTGAAATTTCTTCATTTCAGCTCAGTGCTTTCTGAAGAGTTTTAACACTTTAACTATGCGTTCCACCTCTGAGGACAGCAGATGGCGTATTTTGTCAGAATAATACTTGTAATTCCTTAGAAACCAATGAAGAATAACAAAGTCACACATCAAAGAAATATAAAATATAAAACAACATACAAATAATAAACTTCATTTTTTCAATCTACCATCGATCCTTCGTATGAATATCGCCATCAAATATGGCGGAATATAGAGATCCACAAATCAAAATACGCCTATTCATGTGTAAAATGCTTTTGGGATATATTACATATATATTTCCAAAAAATACCACGGAATGTAGTGATTTATTTTTGACTGGAATTACGGAAAGAAAATCTCAATCATGTATTTATAAATGTAAATTGTGCATTGTATTAATATTTTGTTGGAATGAATTATTATTATTATTCTTAATTCAGGACGATTTGATACTGGAGGCCCAATAAATTACGGCAATGTTCGGTTATAAAGATGATTTTTTTAGTAATTTAATAGTGTAACGTAATGACTGGTTTTGGCGTTGTTTTACGAAGAAATTAGTTAATTTCTTTTATTTTAGATGTTTATTTAAATACGAGTTAAGTATGTATAAATCATTATTAAATTAGTTATACATTAAAATGTTTATTTTCCAGATGCCAGAATTATTTTATTGTTTTAATGTAACTTGTATGGCCATTTATACTGGAAATATATCAAAATAAATTAAGTATTCGTTTAAAAATGAAATTCTGATATTTTAATGACGGTGCAAGATGTTTTTTGATTTAAAATATGAGAAAGAACTAAAAAAGGTTTTTTAGTACCTGTAACATAGAATTTGGAATTTGTTATGACCTTGGTAAGGTCGCAAGTGAAGTAAATTAAATAATAGTTATTGAATATTAAATAATAATCTCCAACGGATTCGATTTTAACACATTTTAACTAAATAAGTTTTATAATGAAATTTTAAATATTATAGGTATATATCGTAGGATAATTGAAATAATTGGATCTTCGCGAAAATCCGAGAAAGATTGCAAAAAAACGGATAATTGGAATCCGTTTTTATGCAAATAATCTAGGATTTTTGCAAAAATCCAATTTTTTTAATTATCCTACGACATAATATAATACAACATAATACAATATTTGTATATGTCGTACTAGCTAAAGATAAATAATACATTTTTGTACCCATTATTCAGCATACATTTTGCCATGGTAAACAAAAAAATTTGTTAGCTACCAAAATAGTTAACGAATAAAATATAAGATAACGAATTTAGCTGTTTTTGTTACATAGAAACTTTTTTATACTTATAATATTAACCTTACAAGATAGCATTACCTTATTTTCAAACGAAACAGGCACGCCAGCTATTTAGAGACGTTGAAATAAAACACGAAAATGTTAATAATCTGACGAATTGTCTTATTTTCACATACACTCATGTACTATTTAAGTCATTAACTGATAATTAAAAAAACACTATCGGCACTGCTGACGACAGGAACACAGAAACGAAAAAATAAAATTATTACCGCAAATTTAACGTTATTTTGTATAAATGCATTTTCGAATAAAATATTTCATGTTCTCCGCTGCAATAATTTACTTTAATAAACTCACGAAGTGCATGACCTAGCAAGTCGATACAGCGAGACAAAGCACTTAGGTAACTTGTTAAATATTGTACGATTTTTAGTATTATATTCCTAATTAAACCTGTGGCTTTCAAACAGTTTTTCTACAAAAAAATTAGTTAAATAATGTTAGTAAATTCGTGTCCATATTTTAATAAAGTTGGAATCGTAGGGAATTGGACAGTTTACCGTGTTTACGAAAGAATTAACTTTGATTAAGTTGAACGTTTCGTTGCTAATTGCAACTTCCTCAGCAACTATATTTCAAAACAAACAACAAAATACAAAAATAGTAAATGTCACAATGACAGTTTTATATAGGTTATAAATGTTTCTTAAAAAATATGTCATACCTTATTCCTATAATTCTATTGTTAATTTTGTTGATATTATTATCATCTTGTGGTAAGTTTGTTTTTAAATATAGTTGCTGAGGAAGTTGCAATTAGCAACGAAACGTTCAACTTAATCAAAGTTAATTCTTTCGTAAACAGTCCAATTCCCTACGATTCCAACATCATTAGTTAAATATTTCGTTAAATAAATAACACTTTGTCACTAGAGGGCGTTAGCTCCACAACTGTTGCCGCTAGCGTGTTTCATTTCAGTCCGGGGCAGACCCGCGGGTAGCGACCAGTAATTTATATTCTACTATGATATTAATCATACAAATTGCATATTTTATTCAGATCTGGTTAGAATGTGGCACATGGGAAGAACTTGGGTATCGTCAGTAGATACGTCAAATTGTTTTGTGGCAAACCAAATAAAAAGGTCAAAACCATATTTTTTTAATTGAAACATTTTTCTTGAAAAACTTTATAAAATAAATAAAGAAAAAAATGGTAACAAGTGCCATTTCATGTGATTTTTGCTGATGACCTCAGTTGTTGAGCGTCTATAATCTACAATCTCTCTCCTGTTTCATGTAATTTTCACGTTTAGTGATTTTACTGTTATCATGATGCAGATACATGCAAGAATTTTACTGTCAGTGTGTAGCAATTTTAAATTTGGTAACGAGGACAGAAAGCTATAAAATTAATTTGAAAATGAAATCATGTAGTAATTACTAATTTAGTATGTGTATTGCGTTTGAATACAAATTAATCGAAATAACTTTTGAAGAATGGGAAATACGTTGCAAACATACCAGATTAATAATTTTAAAATCGATCTGTAACAGTTATTTCTAAAATCACAAAAAATGCCATCAGACTGATAAAGATCAATCTAAGCAGATTTTGCATCCGCCCAATTTTTTTTTGAAAAAGTGTATCGTCTAATCTCAAATTTAAAAACACAATACCTACCACAACTTTTTTTTTTCATCATCTACATCTATAACAATGTATTATATAGAAATTTGTTTCCACGTTACTTCTAAGCTCTAAAACTGCTGAACCGGTTAAAAAAATTATTTCTATATTTAAAATAAATAAAATAGTAGGCGCTATTTACGACACAAAAGGGATGAACAGTGAATAAAAATAACGAAGTTGTATGTAAGGCGTCAAATGAAAAAGGTTATGGCATAGTGCATAGAATCCTTTTTTAAAAATAATGTATACATTTAAGTTTTGCGTCTACCCAAAAAAATGTACTCGGCTGCCTATGTCAACCTGACTATATAAATAGTGTAGTGCGGTAAGAGCCACTGGTTGAGATGCAACTAGCGCAGTCGCGTATCAACACAGTTTCGGTACGGTCTGTATTACAGTTTTTTCATGCGGCAATATTTTTGTCTTATAAGAAATGCAGTCCGTATGTCACTTTCTAGTTGAAATTTGAACGCAGCGCCGGCATAGCCGACATATTTTGTCTATCCTCCGTGACCATGTTTGTGTCTATGGATAATAGTCGTCTTATATATAGTAGTTGTATATATAATAGTCTTATATATAATAGTCGCATCTTATATATAATGAAACCAAGTAGAGATGGGAAAAACGGGTCTTTTTAGTAATCTGCATCTTTGCATCTGGATCCCGTATGTGAGCCGGCTCACTGAACCGGTTCAAAAAGAGCCGATTTCTGAATATGTTACTGCAGTCTGCCACTGAGTTACCTAGTTCAGTCAATCATATCACGATCTGTATAGAATCAAGAATGCATAGCCAAACATGTGATGCATGAGTCATTTGAGCTGACAGATGCATCAAAGCAAGAACTGATACGTAAGTGTAAAATGTGCTTCTGTGTGTTAAGTGTTTTACTGAGCTATGCGGATCCGTTGATCCGTCGGCTCAAAAAAAGTGAGTCGGCTCTCACGGATCTTCTGTCGGAGTCGGCTCTTTGAACCGGTTCAGATCTGAGTTACCCAACTCTAAAACCAAGGGCCAATTATACAATTTATCCGCTGTAAAATTTTTGTGTTTGCAAAAGGAACCGATACTGTGATTCGTTTATTAATTTTGTTGTAAACTTGGAAAATGGTTGTGAACTGTTTTATTTGTAGAAAAAAAGCGAAAAAGATAAAAATTTGAGTTTCTTCAGACAAAGAAAGAACCGTTTATTGGTTTGTCGTTCTAAATAATTATGCAAATATAGTATCTGTAATAACTGACAATTAAAATTTTTAACGCTGAATTAAAAAAAAATTAACCTGTATATATATTATACATATTGTGTATTGCTACGAAAAATGCATTGAATCAAGTCCTGGTCTCTATATATGCAGCCATTTAACTAGAATTGGAATTAGAATTAGAATTTATTGATCCAAAGACATACAAATATGTATAGGATTCGTCAAAAGATATGTTTACAAATCATTTACAACAAAATCATCCACCCTATACAGACATTGTTTAAGAAGAGCAGTTTTCAACTGTTTTTTAAATTTCGAAATTTTTAGATTTCTGAAATTACGTGGCAATTTATTAGATAATTTCAAGGCGTGATATTCGGCGCTCTTATTAAACAATGTCAGTGTAGACTTCGGCAAAATCACATTTGAGTTATTTCTTGTGTCATGTCCATGGATAGCCTGAAACGTATCATAATTATGAATGCGTCGTTTAATAAAACATAAAGTAAAATAAACATATACAGACGGCACAGTTAAAATACGTCTTTCTATAAATGTTTGTCTACAATTGGCACGAAAATTAAGATTAAAAATTATACGGATTGCTTTTTTTTGAAGTACAAATACTTTTTGCATATCTGCACAACAACCCCAACAAACAATTCCATATTTAACAAGCTGGTAAAAATAAGCATAATATGCAGACAAAGAAACTGAAATATCAGTGCAGCTATTTTTTATGACACGGAGAGCAAAGATACAACTCGCAAATGATTGGCTGCGGGAACTTAGATTCTATTTGAACATGTACGAAATTGAGTTATCAAAAAAACAGAACTTGGGCACAAGTGAAATTACTATTTCACGTTTAGAGCTTAACTATGGTATAAGTAAATTATGCAACTGCGTTTGGGCAACTCACTAGAGAACAAAATTAATTCAGTCGACTTTTTACAACGAATGTTTAGTTTTAAATAATTGTGCTGAAAAAGTGTTTTCAAGCATTTTATATTTATTTTTTAAATATAAAACATTGTATTTGTAGTTAAAAAGTTTCACGTGATAATATTTTTTATTAAATTTAATAATTTTTAAATTTGTTTTAACGTGATACAGAGTGCTGTATATTCATTGGTAAGTTTAATTATATTTAAAATTATATTTAAAATAATTGCTATTCAGAAATATTATTGTTTTAAAAATGATTTGTCGGGAAAAAGGACTTTTTAAGAAAACATTTATTTGTTATTTATAGCGACGTTTCGTCCCTTGCTTGGGATTTTTTCAAATTTTATAACTATTAAATGTTTTATTTTTTAAAAACGGAATTATTACAAACTTTTTAATGAACAATTGTTTAACTCAAATTTATATTTACATGTGTATTTTAACTTTTATATCTACTTGATCAAAACATTTAATAGTTATAAAGCTTGAAAAAGTCCCAAGCAAGGGACGAAACGTCGCTATAAATAACAAATAAGTGTTTACTTAAAAAGTCCTTTTTCCCGACAAATCATTTTATATTAATTACCAGGGACAAAAAAGAAAAAAAATCATTATTGTTTTAACACTCAATTTTTTTTATTTCCAAAAATTACACTCACATACTTTCCATGTGCCCGATACTCTTTATTTTACTTCTGTAAGAAAATGCAAAAGTATGAAAACATTTTTTCTTGTTTTTCAGACACGATGATATGAAAATTATATTTATTTTGGTAAGTGCATATTTTTTTTCTATTATTTGGACATAGGTCTCCGTTTTTTCTCGGAAACATGTGGATGGCATTCACTTTGACATATTCGTGAGGCTTTTTATGAAACAAAGAGTCATCTAAAAGCCAAGAAAATGCCGGTCAATAATATCATTAAAAAATTTTAATGTGCGTTTCTTAGTTTATTGTTATACAGTATATTATTTATTATTAGTGTATTTGCCATATGGCAACATACACTATTGGCGTCGGTCGGATGGCGGGACCTAGGGGTCGGACCAAAATTTCTCGACGTTTCATAACCTCCTAAACACTTTGGCACCATTTTTAAAAATGTTTATATATATGTATATATATATATTTATATATATTATATATATATATATATATATATATATATATATATATATATATATATATATATATATATATATATATATATATATATATATGTGTACGCGCGATAACTTTCGAAAGAGTTAATTGATTTCAACGAAATTTGGGCCACGTGTTGAAATCCATCACCGCAAGAAGCCTATTTAAAATGGGCCTAATCGGGCTATTTTAAGGGTAGTTTTTAGGGGTTGAAAACTGTTTTTGGGCCCCAAAATACCGAAAAAATTCTCCGAATCGTTTCAAAATAGAAATTTAACCCTTTGGTAGTGATTAAAAAGTGTCCCCACAATTTTAATAAAATCTGCCCGACAGGACCGGATTTACAAATTTTATGAAAACACTAGTTTGCAGATAGTGACTTATTTATTGAAGGGTGTATTTAATTCGGTGTAGAAGTTAGATTGATAATAATATTACAATTAAGAAAAAAATGTTATTTTAAGGAGTGTATTAAGGGGTTAAATTTTTTATTTTTCCCAAAAACAAACTTAATTTCACATAATAAAAGTATAAAACCACACGGCCTTATACAAGCAAATACACTATATTGTCGGCAGGGTTTTGGCACTGCGACCCGGGTTTTTTAAAATTTACACTGACGAACTTTACATATTTTGTTCTTTAATTCTCTTTGCTCTAATTCTCGTAATTTAATATTTTTATATAATAGCGTTTTTTCGCACATGTATATGTGGCCAAATCGCATGTGTGAAAAAAATTACATAAATGATCTATGTTTTCTTAACACCCTACGGAAACCAGCTAACATGCAACCAGGCACGCGATTCAAAGACAGAGAGCACTTGTCAGTTTGGTTTTCTATAAATGCGTTAAATTAAAATCTTCCATTTATTATATTGTCAAAAAAAAAATAACACACCAGTTCCTCACAATATATTGGTGTCAAAAAAAACATTACTTTTAATAAAACATCAAATTTAATTGAAAAACCCGGGTCGCAGTGCCAAAACCCTGCCGACAATATAGTGTATTTGCTTGTATAGGGCCGTGTGGTTTTATACTTTTATTATGTGAAATTAAGTTTGTTTTTGGGCAAAATAAAAAATTTAACCCCTTAATACACCCCTTAAAATAACATTTTTTTTTCTTAATTGTAATATTATTATCAATCTAACGTCTACATTGAATTAAATACACCCTTCAATAAATAAGTCACTATCTGCAAACTAGTGTTTTCATTAAATTTGTAAATCCGGTCCTATCGGGCCGATTTTATTAAAATTTTGGGGACACTTTTTAATTCCTACCAGAGGGTTAAATTTCAATTTTGAAACGATTCGGAGAATTTTTTCGGTATTTTAGGGCCCAAAAACATTTTTCAACCCCTAAAAACTACCCTTAAAATAGCCCGATTAGGCCCATTTTAAATAGGCTTCTTGCGGTGATGGATTTCAACACGTGGACCAAATTTCGTTGAAATCAATTAACTCTTTCGAAAGTTATTGCCCGCACACATATATATATATATATACGTATATATATAAATATATATATATATATATATATATATACATATATATATAAACATTTTCAAAAATGGTGCCAAAGTGTTTAGGAGGTTATGAAACGTCGAGAAATTTTGGTCCGACCCCTAGGTCCCGCCATCCGACCGATGCCAATAGTGTATGTTGCCATATGGCAAATACACTAATAAAATTGAGAACACCAATTTTTTATCAAAATGCAAACTTCAAGTGCCAGTAGATTAGAGTCGTTTAGAGCAGATAGTAGTAAGGTGGGGAATCTGTGTAGTACAAAGAGTGGGAAAAGTAATCAGTAGCGGCGTGATTTGTTATTTAAGAGGTATCTGTAACCCTACTGCCAGACTATGCTCATCGCACTGCTACTCGCTTTACTCATCGCGCTGTCGCGATGTTGCCCTAAGCGGCCAGACACTCCTGTACTCGCGAGGCTCCTCACTCGGCTTTCGCCTTTCGGCAATGGAGGTCGATACTGTGGCAGCGTGCCACAGTCGGAGAGCTAGTAACACGTGTTTCATGAAGTGTTTGATGCACCTTAAAATTTTTCAAATGTAGTATCTATGAGATAAAAAGCCAGAATACCTGTGTTGGCTTAGCCAAACCCGGGACACCAGGTACTGCGCATTACAGAAAGGTGTAATAAAATTGAACCCGAAAAAAGTGTTTAATTCAGAGGCCAACAAGCCTTAATCGAAATTTTAAATGATTTTAAAAATAAAATTTAATAAGGCAGACATTTTTGAGAGGGTTTACATATAATTAAACCTCCCCAAAGTTTTTTTTTAAATACTATTTGAAGTGTTTGATTCACTCTGAAATTTTAATAGCCTCTTAATTAAATATTAAAAAAATTAATAACAAAAAGCCACACACTTTTTCCGGGGTTTAATTAACGGCAGACATGAAAATAACTCTTATTTAAAATAGAAAGAGATAGGTAGTGCGTGGTTGGCGGCGTGAGTGAGCAGCGATCACCGCTTTAGTTCACTCCCTTTCAACAGAAGAAGAATCAGAGGACAGTGGTGATGAGGAGGAAAATTGAAGATACTTTTAAAAACATTTTTATGAAACCTATTTGTAATAAATATTTTTCAAAATGATAATAAACCTATAAAATTAGCTAAATAATCTAATCGTGAAATTTTCAGAAACACGCGTTACTAGCTATACCTACTACTATACCTTTATACTTAGACCGCTTGATGCGTACTGAGTGGCGCGGGAGTATGTGGCCGGCTTACTCGTTCTCTCATTGCCGGTCCTTTGACTCGCGCACAAAAAACCGACAATCGAGGGAGCACTGGGCATGACGATGAACATGACGTGCGGCATGACGAGTAACGCGGCCACACAACGTCTCTGCCTACTTTCCTCGCTACTTCCCATGCCACTCGTCGAGTGTGTGGCTGAGGCATAATGCCAATTGTGCGTCTCGATTAGCGATGAACAACTAAATGAATAGAACTACCGCTTGTTGATTGATTATAGATTATAGACGCCCAACATCTAAGGTCATCAACGTCTATAACTACTCCTTGTTAAAACACGTAAAACCCGTCCGTCTCGAAACTCGTTTGCGCGCAGGAATGACGTTACCATCTTCTCTAAACGATACAACTCCTCCTTAAAATCATTATGTTTATTGAAATTTTGTCAACTGCTTTCACGTACGTGAAATTCATAAAGTTCTGGTTTAAGATAGCGGTACCGTAATATAGCGGCCGTAAAAAATGACGTCACAAAAAACGTGTGCGTAGAATATATGCATGTGGTTTTCGAGGTACCACCTTAACGCAAAAAAGCGGCATCCATTTATTTCTATGTACATGCATTTTGTGACGTTACTGACCGTCATATTCCAGCCACTATATTACGGTACTAAAAATAATAAGAGCACTGTGGTTGGAACAATAAAAGAAATAAATAAAAGAATAGTTACTTCTTACCACAACAGATTTATTCAGTGGATGTACATTTCGAGAGCTAAGCTCCCATCTTCAGCAAAACAGCAAAAAAGTGTTT
Source organism: Venustoraphidia nigricollis (assembly GCA_034508555.1). Lineage (NCBI taxonomy): Eukaryota > Metazoa > Arthropoda > Insecta > Raphidioptera > Raphidiidae > Venustoraphidia > Venustoraphidia nigricollis. Next base: position 322,375 of record JAVRKA010000111.1, read on the forward strand.
TGCTGAAGATGGGAGCTTAGCTCTCGAAATGTACATCCACTGAATAAATCTGTTGTGGTAAGAAGTAACTATTCTTTTATTTATTTCTTTTATATTACGGTACCACAATCTTAGAAAACCAGAGTTTTACCAAAATGGCACGTATTTTCCAACACCCTATATTTGCTTTGAATTCAAAAGGTAGGCTTGTTTTGAAATGCAAATCTTCGTAAAGTCGTGGTAATGGTCTAAGCGAAGTTTACCTGTATGAATAGTAGATATAAAATAACACGTGTATAAATCATATCGTAATTAAAATGAATTTAAAGGGTTGTTGGCGGTACTGTTTAGGTTTGCACGCTGCAATTCTTCTGCGGATTACATAAAGAGAAAAGGGTTGTCATAGTTTGTAAGCCGCATTGCAGTTGTCGTATGTACAAGGTGTCCCGGAATGACTGACATTATGTACAGAATTCGTTACAGGTAGTCGTCGTTGGTAAACATTGGTATTTTCCACGTCAAACTTTTTGAATAAATGATTTCACTTGCTTTTTAAGATATCTATATGTAATATCAATTGAATCGGTCTTTTTCAAATTTTACAGGATAAGTAAAAAACTTCTCACTGTCTCAATTTTTTGAAAAAAAATATTTCAGACATTTTCAATGAAAAAAGCACATACAATTGAATATAATAATAAAATAAAAACAAATTTTGGTATTACAGGGGGGTCAAAATTAGTGCATTTATTTTGAAGAGATGACCCGTTTTCAAAATGGATGAGGTTTCGGTAAGACATTATCCATTTTAAGAATACTCTCTTTATTTTGTATATTAGTTATTACAAAAGAAAACATAAAAAATTAATATTTTTGAACATAAAATTATGTTACATTATTAAAAAATGAAAAAAAGCATTTGAAAATTAAAAATCTTCTGGTGCTTCGTCTGTACCGGTTGTCGGCCATTCAAAGAGATCGTTGTAGAATGGTTTATGAATTTCTGGGATATACTGTATGAGTTTTTTTAAATCCTCCATTTTTTTATATTAATCGGAATTTTTCCTTCATATGCAGGGAGTGTTTCAGGATCTGGAATTACTAGCATGGTTGACATGTTCTCTTCCATGTAATTTCTAATAGCGATCTGTTTGTAACACTCAGGACTTTTGACTCCTTTTTTTCTTTAGGGAGGAGGAAAAGGACTTGAAACACATTCGTCATCAGACATTTCGGTTTTAAAGCGAATTTGTGTTGTATCTATTAATAATAAGTCTCGGCGGTCCTTTTGAACACTACAATAACACTGACTTGGAACGACAAAGAAACATTGTATCATACAAAACCACAGTTGCGCAAAAGAACAATATTGCAGCCAGTTCATTTTGAAAAGGGGTCATCTCCGAGACATGTCCCGTTTTCCAAATGATCATTGTGTCAGACACACTACTAGTATGGTAAGTAAAGCGAGATATGCCACTTTTTCAAACGAAATAGATGCGTCGACCTTAGAAACACGTGATTGGGTGAAAATCGAATTTTGTCAAAATATTAGAGATGACCCCTTTTCAAAATGACCGATTCAATTATTCTTGGACATAGTGTTGTAATCAAAGAGCACACCGAATATGCACGTCACTGAAAATTAAAACAAAAACTGTGCCTCAGCCACACACTCGACGAGTGGCATGGGAAGTAGCGAGGAAAGGAGGCAGAGACGTTGTGTGGCCGCGTTACTTGTCATGCTGCACGTCATGCCCAGTGCTCCCTCGATTGTCGGTTTTTTGTGCGCGAGTCAAAGGACCGGCAATAAGAGCACGAGTAAGCCGGCCACATACTTCCGCGCCAAGCGGTCTAAGTGTAGCGGTCTAAGGCATAGTGCGCACGCTGCCACAGTATCGACCTCCATTGCCGAGAGGCGAAAGCCGAGTGCGGAGCGTCGCGAGTAGAGCAGTGTCTGGCCGCTTAGGGCAGCATCGCGACAGCGCGATGAGCAGAACGAGGAGCAGTGCGAGGAGCATAGTCTGGCAGTAGGTTAATATCAATTATTCTTGGACATAGTGTTGTAATCAAAGAGCACACCGAATATGCACGTCACTGAAAATTAAAGCAAAAACTGTAACAATTCACTGGTAAGTGCATTCATAGCATGTTATCAGTTGAGAAACACATGCTGGTTTCCCTCTCATGTTGTAAACTTCACAGACATGCATAAATAAACGTTGCCAGCGTAACATGAAAAAAGTATCTGCGTTTAGACCGGTCGTTCTTTCACGAAAAAGAAAAAAAACATTGAAATATATATAAAAGAATATTCTTTTAGAAATTTTAATTATTCAAATATGCAGCCTTTATACAAGTTTCTATGTATAAGTACGGATATTATCGCTTAAAAGTAATGCAGGTACTGGTTTTTTTCTGTACTTTAAAAAAAATCCATTAAAAAAGTAATCAAACCTTTGAATTTACTTGAAAACATTGTCCCTTCTTAAGACTCTGTTTTGCAGTTCAATTGTTGAAATACGTTATTATAAACAGAATGTAGGTGCCTCATGCTTTACAGCGTCTGTTTCCCTTTATTTTTTCGTCGTTCTTGCGTTTACATCGACAATTTTTAGCTAATATTAACAAAATAAAATTACTTGCAATACTGTTCAATATTTTTATTTATATAAAAGACGTTTCAACCAATTTGAAAATTGAAAAGGACCAAAACTGTTAGTTGAAACGTCTTTTATATAAATAAAAATATTGAACAGTATTGCAAGTAATTTTATTTTGTTAATATTCTATTACTGTTGGTAGAGTCAATATTATTAATTTTTAACTAACTTTATAAAAAAGATGTTATCATTCGACATGTATATTTCTCTCCGAAACAACTGGTGTTCTGGGGAGGACTTGACCTACCTTGGCCCCCGAGCAGAATTACAGGGAAAAAATCTGTCTCCGGAACTTCGTCATAGTTGTGCATGGTCGTTTGAAGATTTCAAATCTGTCCTAGTTTCAAAAGAAAACAAAACTTACTTCCTCTACAATTATTTTATTAACACTAAATAGTGTGGTGAGTTATTTTTAACCAGGAATGTGTATATTTTCTTTGATTGAATTTGTAAAATAATTGACAAAATTAAAATACAGTGTAAACGCTTTATAACATTATTCTTTATAACGATAAACTCTCTATAACATAGAAAAGATGACAATTTGGTTGGTTTACCTTAAAACCCATACATTGATACACTCTTTATAGCGCAGCAGCCATTCTCTATTACGAAGAAATGTGTTCATATTTAGACACAGAAAATCGTCATTGTCGGTGTTATTGTTTATGTTATCTTATCAGGTTACAAAATACGCCGACTAAACCTTTGAGGCCCCGAAACGTTAGGCAAAGTTAACTGACTATATATATTAATTTTATCAAAAACATACATATTAAAGATTATTGTTAATTTGGTTGTTTTTCTTTCTTTACTGCATATAACGCTAACTCTCTATAACGATAAAACATGCTGTCCCTTGAGTTTCGTTATAAAGAGTTTAAACTGTAATTCCGTTTAAATTTATCGCTTCTTAATTATGATTCGTTGCGTAGATATATCCAAAATAACTTTTTGAGTAACACAACAAATTACTTTCAAAAGATTCAATTTCAAAGCAAACAATCCTTTTAATTTTATTTATTTCTCGTGAAATATTCTCGGAAATTGATGAACAATAATTACTAAGATTGAAATAAGAAATGAAATATCTGATAACTCAATTTGAATCAAACAACTTTTTAGATTTAAGTTATTTGGAGTAAACATTATCCTTTTTCTTCTTAATCCTAAAAACATATACCGAACAAACAGTTCTAAAAGGAAGTATTTACATTTTACTCACAGAAATAAAGAATACAATTTTAAATTAAACCAATGCTGCACAAACAAACTTATTAATCTAATTTACTACGTTTTCTGAAAGGAAAGATACCTAACTTTGCGATGGTACCGGAGCGGTTAACATACTTGTGTCTACTGTCTAGGGCGTAGGCAGAATATTATTGTTTACCAGCTGTTCAATATGCCCCCTTTTTCACTTTTACGAATAGTTAGTGTGTGACAATGCCGGCCCTGTTCATAATTATTTTATAATATTCTTTACTTATTTTATAATTTATCGATAATTATGTAATGGCCGAATGGCATTGTCACAAATTCTTGTTAAAAATGTACAAAAGAAAATTCATTCAGTGTTCAACTACGAAATAGTTAACTTTATAAATTAAAAAAACCCGGGTCGCAGTGCCAAAACCCTGCCGACAATATAGTGTATTTACTAATATAGGCAGTGTGGCTTTATTATGCGAACTTAAGTTGGTTTTTTGGGCAAAATAAAAAATTTGACTCCTTAATACACCCCTTAAAAGAACATTTTTTTCTCAGTTGCAATATTATTATCAATCGAACCTCTAAACTAAATTATATACACCTTTCAGCAAATAATTCACTATCTGCAAACTAGTGTTTTCATAAAATTTGTAAATCCGGTCCTGTCGGGCCGATTTTATCAAAATTTTAGGGACACTTTTTAATTACTACCAGAGGGTTAAATTTCAATTTTGAAACGATTCGGAGAATTTTTTCGGTATTTTGGAGCCCAAAAACATTTTTCAACCCCTAAAAACTACCCTTAAAATAGCCCGATTAGGCCCATTTTAAATAGGCTTCTTGCGGTGATGGATTTCAACACGTGGGCCAAATTTCGTTAAAATCAATTGACTCCTTCGAAAGTTATTGCCCGCACACATATATATATATATATATATACGTATATATATATATATATATATATATAAATATATATATATATACATATATATATAAACATTTTTAAAAATGGTGCCAAAGTGTTTAGGAGGTTATGAAACGTCGAGAAATTTTGGTCCGACCCCTAGGTCCCGCCATCCGACCGACGCCAATAGTGTATGTTGCCATATGGCAAATACACTAATAAATATTTAAAACGAGCAAGATAATCTAACATCAGTTTATTTGCGTAGATTAGTCTTGAAATTCGTAAAATAAAATAAAATAGAAAATTTTAATATTATTTTTAAAATCACAATAAAATTTATTATCTTATTAAAATTCTATAAAAATATAAAAAATATAAATTATTTAAATTACATGACTATAATTCATCATAATTAAAAGAATGAAATTAATTTGTAAATTTTAAAAGCAAAGCATTTTCATTTTAAGAATAAATTCATAATTATTTGCAACAACTGAAGTTCCTCGTACGCTTTCACAAAACAAAGAGCTTCAAAAAAGTCAAGTGTGTGCATGTAAAATGCACTTGCGTTTCGGAAATCCTTAATTTCTAACAAAAAATCTTATGCACTGGTGTCGTATGCTTCCGTAACAATGAAAAATTTACCCTCAATGTGCCAAAAGAAGTACAGCTTCAAAAATCAATTAAATTACTCTCCAATTTTTAAACTCCATTCTAAGCACTTATTAAATAAATATAGTTTTGGAGACGCTCAGAACGTGTATTTTATAATGTTTTGTAATCTATAGGGTCTTGTACTGAAAAACTCGGTATACTACGTCGAACAGCCTGTATCTTACTTTTATTTATTGTCTAGGAAGTAATGCAAAAAGGAAAAGAACCCTTTTTAAGCGAAACAAATAAAGACAAAATGCAGAAGTACCTTCAAAATTTGATTACACCACTCGATACCTTTACTACTTTCTCGATTCATGTAAAGTTCAATCAGAAAAGTTTTTCCTTGGGTAAAAAAATCAACTAACTTCATAATTTTGAGAAAATTCGAATAAAAATATATTTTGTTAGAAAAACTATAGACACTTAATTTACCTTTATCAAGATTTCTATTACATAGAAACGGGAAGCTTTCAATGATCGTCTTTTTCTGAAGACTTAAATGAATTTAACTTAATGAATTCAAAAGAAGGTTAATAGAGTTTAAGTTTTTCTTTTTTTATTTTGATTTATAATGTAGGTAAACATTATATGCAATATAAATGACTTAAGCTTCGTTTGCATTGTCGGTGTAGTGTAAGAAGCGGACATTTGAATTTAAATAAAATAGGTAAAAAATAATTTTTAAGCGGTTTTATTGTGGAATCGATAGTGTACTAAAAGTTGGAAAAAACTGAAAGCCCCTAATCTCGGGCTTTTATCAGGCTAAAATAAACTATTAGGGTCGAAGAAACCAGTCGAAAACCAGATGTGATTTACAAGTTACAACAAAATGCGCTCCACAATACTTTATTTTTATCTAATAAAAGCCTCAGATTGGTGACCCATAATTATTTTCTAGTTCTTAGTACCTGCCTCACCGATTGTATATTAAAACCGTTTAACTCAAAATGTTTTTTACCTATTTTATTTTTAAGTTTTTAGTGTGTTTTATTAAAAATGTAATTGACGCCCTGACAAAAGCCAGATTGGTCAGATAGTTATCATAATATTGTATTGTCATCGAAACTAGACATGTGCGCAAAATTTCAACTCAATCGGATAACGGGAAATGGGTGAAAAATCGGTCACCTAATTTGAATCAAATAAATAAACAAATATACGGAATGTGATATTAAACAAAACTATTTAAAAACAATTTTTTTTATTTTCATAATTTATCATAAATAGTACCGCAAAACAAAAAGATTTTATTTAAAGTCATCAATAATTAATAACATATTAATTAAAAGCAGTTTACTTTTCTTATTTTTTTTTTCTTTCAAAAACCTACATCAATATTAATATAGATTAATATTTTAGGAACTCTAAATATTTCTTAACCAATTTTCAAATTTCCTGTTACAGTTTTACAAAAATAAAGCTTCGAAAAATATTCCACTAAATTCATAACAAAACTAGTAATGTCAACACTTTTATGAATCATAAAAAGAATACGTTTTGCCCGATCCATATTTTATTACCTCCTTGATTTGTAAGTTTTCCCCCTCATCATTCGTAATCTTCTTACGTTGTACATTGACGATATATCTCGTCACGGAAGGCAACATTCCAGTATGACGTTATAGTATTATTAATGAGTCCAATAAACAACAAGGCATCGGTTCTCATATTACTAGAAACCGTCGCAAAAACTTTGTTGATAAGTTAAAACAAATAAACAACACGAACCGTGACTTATGTTCAACGAACAAATTCCTTCTCTCTTCGTAACTTTAATCATCGTGCTCCGGTAAACGATCGGTAGAAACTAACGTTTAGAAATAAATGTCGTTAGCAGGTATATTTTCTAATAAGTTTTTTATTATATTCAAAAAAAAGATTCATTTCTAAAATCACATTTCAAAAATACGTAATTTGGATTTTGTTTTTCAAAAGAAAGATATTTCTGTGTTATATTAGGCGTCCCGTTTTATTGCTCATTGATTTGATAATAAGAAACATATTCCATCAACTTTTCTTTAATTTTTTACAATCTCTTTAACAAATATTAAAATATTCTGTTTTTAACAGTATTAAAGTAAGAGTTCAAAATTAGCATTAAAAAAATATCTTTTATCATTTCTGCATTTCTAAAAAACTCGCATTTAATTTGTAAAACAGCAGCTGCATTCAAATTGTAAAACTGCGTCAACGTTCAGTGGAAAAATGAAAACAAACAGTACGTTTTCAGGTCTTTGTTTTCAAGGCCAACGCCAGTTCACAATTAGTTAAGTGCGGTTTTACACGGCATACGGTGAAATAGAAAAACTTGCACAGCTCACGACACCCAAACGAGTCTTTAAATCGCGCTTTATAACATTTTTTATTTGCATTATAATTAATGTTCAAGTTAATGTCTCCATTAAACATAAAATATATAGAAAGTGAAAAACATTTACAGCATTGTTGATTTTTGTTTTTCTATTATTTGAAAATAGGGTTATTATATTACTTGAAAATAGGGTTTCCAATAAACGATTATGTATTACATGATGCAAATATATATACATATTATAGATTATAGACGCCCAACAATAGAGGTCATATAAACCTCTTAACATATTTTTACCTGATTACGATCATGTAAAGGATTGTAATGCATTTCGCAGTAATGTTTACAGCTTAAACAGAACGTCAGATTTTCCTAAAAAAACTATCAAAATGAACCTCAAAGTGTCCAGCGTTATAGACTAGATTAATTAAAGTTGATAATTCAGGATTTAATAAAAAATATACAAAATAAACAACAAACCCGACTGCGGACAGTTGAAAACTACCAAACATTCTAACATGACACGCCACAAATTAAAAATAATAAAACCTAATCTATTCATACCAGAAGTTTGTTTGTATTATGAGCTAGTTTTTGTTGAAATTCTTTAATTTTGACACCTATTTCCTATCAGTTAAAACAAGATGTCACAATTTATAAAATAAAATTACTTCTCCCTGATAATAAAAATGAACTCTAAGCAAATAAATGTATTAGCGGTGACCATAATGATTTGTTTGACACTCAATATTTCATGTGACACCGTAATAGTTGATGGATCACATAGAAAAACTTTTATATTATCAGGGGTAGATTCGACCGGTGTTATCCAGAAAAGTGTTATAGCATCCATGTAAAGTCTGGAATCTAGATGCAGGCTAGTCGGATTCAAAGGACAACGTTACTCATCTGCCCGCACCTCCCCTAAACCGACCTATTTGAAATGTCACCTTGTCTCGGCATCAAGCAGCAGACATGCATATTACATGGAGTTGAAAGAGTTATAGAAATAACGACATAATGTTAATATGTGTGTTTGTCTGTGGTTTCAAAATATGAATATGATTGTTTTTGCAGATAATTAAACACCGACCTTTATAACTTGGGGGCCTGTATACCTTAGCTTTAGCGTTTCACAAGCTTTTATTCAACTTTCCATGTTTGTCCGTCAGTCAATCAGTGAGTTGCAGAAAGGATTGTCAAAATATCTGATTTCACAATCACCTCAGATTGTGTCCACACATTATTACTAAATGTAGAAGTCGTTTTATCTACACTAATATTATAAAGAGAAAAGATTTGTATTTTTGTATGTTTGTGATGAATAAACTCAAAAACTACTGTGCCGATTTAAAAAATTCTTTCACCATTAAAAAGATTCATTCACCCTGAGTAACACAGGCTATATTTATTGCTAGAAAATATTAGAGATCCTTACTAAAACTTTAGTAACGTAACCCAAGGTGTAAAAAAAATGCCATAAAACATCTTTCGTCGCATGCGCTGCGGAAACTATTGATGAACAAAAGTATGCTCTACAATATTAAAGAACATATAAATAACTACAAAAAAACTGCGCGATACTTATATGTCCAACTATTATCGTTATGTCACAATAACCACTTTTTACATTTTAATAATCTATATAGATAAAAGACGATGTATATGTAATCTATGGACTCCAAACGGGTAGACCATTTTTGATGAAATTTTCAGACAATCTTTAGATTAGCCCAGCGGGTGATCTTCTGAAGTTTGGTAGCGATCGGATCAACAGAATTTTTTAAATTTCTTTTTGGGAAATAAGATTTTTCGTCGATTTTTGAACATTCGCAAATAAAAGCGATTGAATTCGCGCAAATTCAATACACGTTGAGAATTTAATGATAATGATTCTCATCTTTTATATCCTATATATTACATTTACACCCGGGCGAAGCCGGACTGGGTCGCTAGTGGCGAATAAAAATCAAAACTTATTTTTAAATGTTGTCATTGAGACCGCAGTAATCATATGGTCGTTTATCCTACAATTGCTAGTTCCCATTTAGCCCACCAGATAGCGTATTTAAATGGTTAGTTAAAGCATGCACTATTGGCATCACTATTTAGTGATATAAAAATGTTTTGCATTAGGTGATTCAAATAATTCAGAGCTTCCTATCACTCTTTCAAATCTTTTGTCTATATATATATCGACTTCTTCATATATAAACAACACTGCTTTCTCTGTATCGTGCGGAGCGCGGTTGGTGGGTGTCACGTCACCCTACGCCCTACAGCAGCATGCATGTGTGTCAACATAGCCCCACAGACAAACAGACTGCGGACGACAAAGTGAGAAAAGGCCACAAAGCCTTTCTCCGAGAGCCACAACCGGGTTTTTCACTCTCCCTTGAATACTGATGAGATGAAAATCGGCCTCCTGTTGAAGGTGAGACGTTTCTTAGCATACAACTTCGATACAATACACACTACTTCAGTTGTTGTTATTACTGCATCCTGTGTTGCATAATCGTGTACAATAATTTGCGATTTCCTTTATTCGTCCGGTCAAATATTTCATTTTAATCCAGCATCAGTGTGAATCTCAATTTATAGATATCTTGCAGGAATATTATAATAATAATAATAATAAATTTTTATTTCTTTCCGGGACAAAATACACTTTGCATAAAGGAAAGTTGTCAAGATTACAATAAAATTACATTTTACAAAAATCGTTTATCGAATAAGGACATGTATTGTTTAAATATATTTTTAATTTTTTCTTAAAAACTTAAAAACTTAAAAAATTTGAAGGTATTAAAATAATCCTAGGTAAAGTATCCAAATTAATATTAGCATCCATTATTTATACAGATTCACCGAGCTGGGTAGAGTAGTGGTGACAGTACTAGACTCGCATTCGGGAGGTCCGGGTTCGAATCCCGGCGGGGGCAGATGTGGCTGGGACTTTTTCCTACTGTCTCTCGCCGAGAAACGGTAATTCCTGTACCGGCCATCTTAATTGAGGTTTTCCATGGTTTTCCTCAATTAATTCCAGATAAATATCGAGATGGTTCCTTATTTGAGGCCCTGGCCGATTACCTATCAAACTCCTAGTTCAAAAATTACCTACCTTATCCTAATTTCCTATAATTCCTTCATTCGCCCATTGCTATTACATAAGTTGAAGTTTTAAAAATGTAGAAAAATAACGGGAAGTGTGGTAGATGGAAAATAGTAATGGTGCGAATGGCGTCTGTTATGACATAAAGTCGAGAAACGGACGTTAAACGCATTATTAATATTATTTATACAAATTCAGAACAAAAATCGCAGAAACGTGGCCGAAAAAAATATGCTTATTATAATCAGTATATTTTTTATTTTAGCGACGTTTCGGTCAATAATTATTTGAGCTTCATCACGCGTCTAGAAATATAAAAAACACATATAAGCATGGAACAGTTTGTACTATATAAAAAAAACCCGGGTCGCAGTGCCAAAACCCTGCCGACAATATAGTGTATTTGCTAATACAGGTATTGTGACTTTATTAAATGAAATTAAGTTTGTTTTTGGACAAAATAAAACAAAATTGAACCCCTTAATACACCCCTTACAATAATAATTTTATTAGTTGAAATATTGTTATCAATCCAACATCTGCACCAAATTAAATACGACATTCAGTAAGAAAATTCGTATACGCAAACTAGTGTTTTCATAAAATTTGTAAGTCCGGTCCTGTCGGGCCGATTTGCTTATAATTTTAGGAGCACTTTTTAATTGCTACTAAAGGGTTAAATTTCAATTTTGAAACGATTCTGAGAATTTTTTCGGTATTTTTGGGCCCAAAAACTTTTTTCAACCCCTAAAAACTACCCTTAAAATGACCCGATTGGGCCCATTTTAAATAGGCTTCGTGCGGTGATGGATTCCAACATGTATGCCAAATTTCGTTAAAATGAATTAGCTCCTTCGAAAGTTATTGCCCGCACATATAAATATATATATATATATATATAAACATTTTTAAAAATGGTGCCAAAGTGTTTAGGAGGTTATGAAACGTCGAGAAATTTTGGTCCGACCCCTAGGTCCCGCCATCCGACCGACGCCAATAGTGTATGTTGCCATATGGCAAATACACTAATAATTAGCTGACCCGGCTTCATCCGGATATGCCACTAAAGAGAACATGATAACTCATCCACCGAGATAGTAGAAGATTCGGGTTTGAGTCCCGAAAGTGACATTTGAAAAATACATTTTTCACGGAAATTGATGACGGAAGTGACGTCACGTGTGAGCATAAAAATACTGGCACGTGACGTTACTGACTTAGCATATATGTGTTCAGTTTTAATTGTTATAGCGACGCTACGACGTAGCACAATGCATAGACAATACTTGTCACTAATGGCTTCTTAAAAGGCGACTGCAGTTGTAATAATTAATGAGAAATAAACTCGTATTTGCATAAAGGAGAACAATTATCGCTGCAAATGCATATCTGTCGTCATGAATTTATAAAGCGATAAATAAAATGGAAGTATTAAAAATTCTTTAATGAACAGGTTTTTATTCAAATGCAATAAATCCATGGAATAAATTAAAATCTACTAAAGTGCACATCGAAGCTATTTTATAAATTATATTTATGCTGGGCTGCAAAAAGCACTGTGAAAAAAATTGATTTGACAATGACCTCAGATTGTGATCAGATAATAACAGTTTTTATATTTACAAAAGCATTCTAATGTCTTTTTGAAACTCTCTAACATGTAGGACATTATGCTGTACTTAGAGAAAAGAAATTTTTAACAAAATGCGTAAAAAAATGTTTTTTCCAAATCCAGTTTGTATCAAATACATTATACACACAGTTTGCAAAAAGTCTCGTTTCAATGCAACTACTCTTTTTTGACCAGGATCTGTTTAAACTTCAGCAATGCTTTTCTTATGTATGGCCATAATCTAACATCATTGTCAGATCAGATTTTCTTACAGTGCTTTCTGCAACCCAACATTAGTATACTCATAACTATAATATAATATATATAGGTAGTCTTTTTCTTGAAAATGATAAAATACAGTTTTTCACTAAAAAGTTACAAAAAAATTGGTATTAAAAATCTGTATTAAAATTATTGCAATATTTTCATTTCGTACTTAAAAAAATTCGAAAATATTTCATTTTCATTTGCAATTTTTAAAATTTTTCGAAGGAAATCAGATTTAAATCTTAGGTCGCAGCTGCGCTTGCGATTTAATCTCTAAATACAGTATCCTGGCCATGCTTAATGCTCCGCCTGGGATTTTTTTAAAATAAAAGTAGACAATAATAAACGATTTTATCAACGCTATGCACAGTTATATAATAACATAGATTAAATACATTTTTTTTTTGTATTCACAATTACAATACTTACCAACAAGGAAACAAGTTCATTATTCACGTATAAAAAATATTGAATTCACAAAAGAAGATATCTATATCATAATATATACATATAGTTTAATTTGAAAGATCAAAAGCTTTATGTAATCAAAAATGCAACAAGCTTTCAAAACAACAAACGATTTTATACTTGTATGTAATTTACAGTTACAGCCACTTTGTCATGTCGAATTAAAGTATATGAAGTTTTAAAATAGCCCTTTTATAGCCATGGCGCTTATATCGGTACAAGTTATTTTATTTCTTCCAGCCTAGGTACTTTTTTTGAAGTTATACTTCTTTTGGTGTACTGAGGTTAAAATTTTCTCTGGTACGGAAGTTTTACGCAGTATGCGACGAATATGTTGTGGATGTTGTTTCTGATAACGTAAAAATAGTTATTTTATAAAACAACAAAGTATGTTCTGCTAGCGACATCAGGCGGAATTTTGTATACTTTTTTGCGGCTTAGTCGTTCTTCATAAACATGTCCCGAATGAAATACAACTTTTGACAGTTAAATAACCTCAATACTTGCATTTTCCTATTTTATTTTATCAATGTACATCTTTAACGACAGTTTGAAAATCAATTATCGCGATTACGCAAAAGAAGTATATCTTCTGCCGCGCGTAAATAAGTACACGCACCGCTTTTTGAAGTATTCATTTCATGAACAGTCTCAAATATTTATGATTATGCTAGCTTGATTCATACGAAAAATAATGAAACACTTTATAGTAGAATACATTTGTTGAACTCGATTTTAACATTCTTTCTTATAATAGACCCAAATATTAAGTCAGATTTTCACAGTTGCTATCTGAATGTCGTAAAATCTCTTTGATGTTAATTCTCTTCCGAATTTAGTTCCAATTTACGTCCGAAATAAAAAAAATGTACTGTTTCAACAGAAATAAATTCCCTCAGTACCTTCTATGATATTATTCAACAAACATCGGCGTAGAAACTAGAAACCCAGCATTACGAATAGTAGGTACACCACAAGGCAATAATAACCTGTCATATATATAATAATTCTTCTGTACGTGTGTATGTGACTTAACTCCTCCTAAACGGCTGGACCGATTTTTATGAAATTTTTCGTGTGTGTTCAAGTGGATTCGAGAATGGTTTAGATTCACAATTGAACCCTGTAGGTGGCGCTGCATACTCAAAGCGTGCTCCGCGAAGCCCTGGTGCTCCGCTAGATCTCCGCGAGGGCCCTACCGAAATAATATCAACTTAAAGAACGAAACACTGACTTAAATAGTTGGTCAAAAATAAAAAAACCTCCCATTAAATGAAAACAATTTTATCAATTTCTAGTGGAATCAATACAGAACGTATTTTTGTATGATTTTCATTACAGAATGAACAGAAAACTAGGTGTTGCTTATTGACTCCGTAAAATATTTAGTGTTTCTAAAGGGTTCCGTCTCCAAAAAAGGAGAGAACTGCTACTCTACAATGACATATCTAACCAGTCAATATTTCTCATGTTCGATGAACATTTTTAATATTGTAGGTAATATTGACTGTTTAGATATGTCACTGTAGAATAATTGGTAACACATTCCGCCGCGAAAGTTTCGGGTGTTTGAAATTTTTTTTTCTAATATTGCATTTTAACCATGATTGTTTCTTATAATAGCAAAATTGTAACTATCCTACTGTATTCCTTAGTTACCAAAAAAACAAAATAAATTCCTTTTGACAATGTCGTTGTGAATGGACGTCAATTCTCTTCAATTTTCTTTAAGGCGTACGCCACTGATGACAAGACGTCATGTTCTGTCTTTTCATTAGCCGTCTCATTCTGTTGGCGTCACAAAAAACACATTAACGATTCGGAAAAGTGGCGCAGTTAAGCGTGGAAAACCTTTTTTCTTCTGAACAGCACATAACTGTTAAACATAAATTGGATGTGATCTCGGGGAAGTACATAAATGTTTTACTGGCGCTCATCCTCCGCATTAGGCAACCGGCAATGCGCGACGTGCGTACCTATTGTATATAGTATTTGTAGAAGCATAGGTAAGTACGTGCCTGCATTGAAATAATATGCCACAGGAAATGGTTCGTCTGTTAAGAAGAATAAAACTAGAGTTAAAAAAAAAACTAAAATAACACGCTTTTATGAACTAAAAAATAATTTGACAACAAAATTAGCTTTACTGTAAAAAGCGTGGAGTGCTTAATATCGATAATACATTTTTCATTTACTAATTGGAAACGTAGAGCTATTATGAAAATTTAAATAGATAGCACCCCACGCTTTTTACAGTAAAGCTAGTCCAATTATTGTGCATTTTTTAGTTCACTAAAGCGTGTTGTTTTAGTTATATAGACTAAAAAACAATATTGCTTTTGACTCTAGGGTAGGTTTATATGAGTAAGCGAGAACAGTACACTGTGTTACAAGGAAAAAATGTTAACGTTTGTAGCCACCGAGCAAACTGATCTTATAACTACAAAATCTCAAAAGATATTTTTAAAATTTGCAAGAGGCACTTTGTAAATCTTGTAAACTTAATAGTCCAGCAGCAACCGCCTGTTTTTTAAGTGATTAATAACAGGCTGAATCTTCGTGAATTCGTTCGGTCCGACGAGACGCCCAAGTTTTTCCTCTGTCCAAATTCTCAAAGAGGTAGGTAATGAACTGCGCAGATGTAAA
This sequence comes from Venustoraphidia nigricollis, assembly GCA_034508555.1. NCBI lineage: Eukaryota > Metazoa > Arthropoda > Insecta > Raphidioptera > Raphidiidae > Venustoraphidia > Venustoraphidia nigricollis. Next base: position 338,209 of record JAVRKA010000111.1, read on the forward strand.
ACATGTCGATTTGGTAGGGTGTCGAAATTATTAATAACCAGCTGATTTTTTGTATGCAGCTTACTAAATATTAGTATAATTGAATGGCCACAAAGTCCTACAAATGTAGTGGTAGGTTTTCCTAGTTCTACGCTTGGTAAAATTGTGTTCTACACTTTATTCCCGATAGGACAAAATCAAACCTAGGTTGTTATTAATGAAAAAAGTGTTACCGTGGAATCGACAACTTCCAAGCGTAGGACTAGGAAAACCTACCACTAGGACATTGTGGCCATTCAATTATACTAATATTTAGTAAGCTGCATACAAAAAATCAGCTGGTTATTAATAATTTCGACACCCTACCAAATCGACATGTATTACATCTACGCAGTTCATTACCTACCTCTTTGAGAATTTGGACAGAGGAAAAACTTAGGCGTCTCGTCGAACCAAACGAACTCACGAAGATTCAGCCTGTTATTAATCACTTAAAAAAACAGGCGGTGGCTGCTGGACTATAACATTTATTATGCTGTGCAGAATATAGGAACCAGACCGCTGGGTAGGCCGAAACGTAGGTGGGTCGACAGAGTTTTAGAAACCTTAAAGGAAATTGATAGGTTATATGGTAGGCCGTGGACAGATATAGCGCAAAACAGGGAAGAATGGCGTGAAATCGTACACTCGGCAATGAATTTTCGAATTCCTAATGCCACCCAATAATAATAATGCTGTGCAGAATTTCTATTATGTATTTTCCGAAAAAATGCAATTAGACCGTTATAGTAAATAATATAAACTAGATGAACATTACATTTCCCCTGGATATTTGTTTCAAGATGCAAAAGGTTCTTTCCTTATTGTGTTCACTCAATTCGCGGCTGCTGAGACGCCTCACACTTGAGGTGCAACTCGGGTTCGCAATGCTTTGCACCAGTCACGTGACTCATAAAACAGGTCGTTAAGATATCCGATCTATTGACTCATGAATTTGTACCACGGGGACGTAAATTATATTGGATGATATTAACAGATCCATTATTCATTGTTAATAATCTGTTATTTGTTGGATTTTGTCGCGTTGGGAAATTTTAAAGGTGATGAAAAAGGCCAGTTAACGCGAAATAATTGAGGAACAACGGTTGTACAATTGGAATTCATAGGATTTTGAATTTTTAAAATGCGATAATACAAATGACACTAATTAATTTTTTTGGTAATTAACGCTAGCGGCAGATTCGAATAAATGTACTGACTGAACCATAATGAAGGTACATTTTCTTTTAAATGCACGTTTTTGGTTTATAGTAACGATTTATTGTTTATTTTCTTAACCAACAACTAAAAATATGTTTGTGAATCATTGTTTGCTTTGCAAATTTTATTCTATTTTAGTACCACTACGCATCCATATTACCGACAACTGTTAAAATAAACTGATTGCCACCAGATGGCGGCATTTGTTTTTTCTGATTGTTATGTTCTGTAATGAAATTGTGAAAATTTTTAAACTGTATTTTTTTAATGAAAACAATAATTTTAAAATATTAACTTATTTTTCGTCATAAGAGAGAAAAATAATCTCCAAAAATGGCGTATCAAATATTAATTTTGATACAGTGTTAAGGGAGTAATTTCTTACTGACAAAAAACACCTTTAAGAAATAATATATATCGATTATATGAGACTGGTCTCACATTTCAAATCAATTCTTATCCAAATTCTGTTATTTTCATGCAGTATTTAATGAAATGAAACTACCGTTCACAATCTCTTAATATTTTATAGGATTTCAGTAACAATGTTATTTAAAAGCTGTTAAACATGTCGAATGGGTTAGATGAAGCTTTTAAAAGCTCAGTTTTATGGCCACATTATACATTCGGAATGATCGAACTCTATGTATGCATGCCTGTTACATTACACTTGAGAGCAAACAGTTTTTACCTATTTATATCCACATATTTAGTCGTATAATAATTAAGTACCTGGAAAACGAAGTTTGCTCGTGCCAATGGAAAATACTATTTTGAGGTAAAGGTGGCGGTTCGCGCCGCGACAGAGACAGGAGACCGAGACCGGAGACAGAGACTGGAGACCGAGACAAATGTCTCCGTCTCCGGTGGTCTGTTGTGTACCGAGACCAAAGACCTCTGTTCATTCAGTTTTGTTGAGTCGTTAGAGTCAATCGTGTCGTGTTCTGGAAAATTATTAATCCACAGCGTAATGGAAAGCCATTCAGTTATGAAGTTACTATTGGAAGAAGAAGAAGACGATGACTTGCTATTATATTATTATTATAAAACAAAACGAAGAATGCCTATCAACAAATTATATACAACTAGAGGCCACGAAATATTATCCTTCAAATTTTCATCTCTGTATGCGTCAAATTCAGAATTAAATAGCGCAGGATGTTTAATCATTTCAATCAATTTATCGGTGTCTTCATCAGAAAACGACGTCATTTTTCACAATTTTGCACGTGCGTCTCGAACGAGACGCGAAACTACTAGTCCGGGGTAGAGACCGTCTCGCGGTCTTCTGTCTCGCGTCGCGGTCTCCTGTCTCGGTCTCGCTCGCGAACTGACACACATAGAAAACCTAAGGCCAAGTAACGGTCTCGGTCTCCAGTCTCTGTCTCCGGTCTCGATCTCCTGTCTCTGTCACGGCGCGAACCGCCACCTTAACAGTTGATTATCATCCGTCGGCAACATACAAGTACCACAAAAATTTACGAGATGGCGCTATATAAAGCTGTCGGCATGAGAGCGGGTAGAAAGGTATAAAAAAACGTTTTTTGTGTAAAATTGCGTTTTTACAAGAAATATTTAATTATATTGGTAAACGAAAAAAAACAAAACCTTATCAAAATTTCGTCCAAATCGTTACAGCCATTTCCGAGATACCGAAATAAGTTTATGTATAAGAATTGCTCGTTTAAAATAGGTAATAAGATTTCGTAAATTTCATTAGATTTGAGCACATTAATGAGAAAAAGGCTATTTACACAACAATCAGGCTTCATAAAAAACTCTTGAATCTTTTTTTTTCACAATTTTCTAAAATAATAGAGGTACATTTAGCGAGCTAAAAAATACGCTAGAGAAACAAATAAATAATGGGTATTAATGGGGTAATGCAATTCATGCCGACGGCTTCATAACACGCCATACGAGAGCTTTATTATTGAAATGAAACGATGCAGTAAATTTAATTGCAATTATATAACAGTTGTGCGAGATTTTTAACCGGTATTACAGAAAACTGACTGTCAACAGAACACTCACTACACTGTTTATATCTTTATTGATCCATTATTGAAAGGTGACATTTCTAATTTGCATATTTATTTCTCTAAAGAATTGATAAGTCAAAATTTTTAAGATATTTGTAAAGCTGCGACCAGACATGCGGGATTCGCCAAGCGCCGATTAATCGCCTAGTGCCGAGTGCTTGGCTTCGTATTCGGCAAGTAGTGAGCATGTTTATACAGACATGTGGGCTCTGTTTAAAAGCGTCTTCGGGAACAGCGAATATAGCCGAGTGCAGTGCGAGCATCCGTTCGGTGCGAATCAATATTTTTAATCATGGACAACAATGATGAAATTTGCACAAGTATTCGTATTCGTGCACTTTGAAGTGGAGAGGCGAGCACTAATACTCGTCGCTTGGAGATGTACGAGCACCCATCCCCACTACTCGCTATTCGGCGAATAATCGGCTCGGCATTCGGCGAATCCCGCATGTCTGGTCGAAGCTTAAGGTTCTACTGTAAAATTTTAATTTTTCAAAATACTTTTGGCTTACGCAACTACCACAATTACGTAAACCAAGCATACAGCTCAGAACACGATTGAAACAGATTTTACAATCAATTAATAGTCACCAACGAAACAGAAAAGATAAAATTATATGCAGTATCAAAAACGATTTATTATAATTGCATTTATTTTTTTTAAATTTTTTGTTGAAAAAAATCTTTGTTTAAAAGTTATTACAATACAAATTATTATCATTTATTATTGACAAAACCTTTACATATTTTTATGTTTCAAAGTTACTACAATATTTTTACACTATTTTTTAATTTGTTAAGATATATGTGTGTGTGTTTAGCCATTTCTTTCTCGAACTAAATCTCGAACATGAAAATACGTTAAGGTGCCAATCGACGTATATTAGCTTAAATATGATCTGAAAGAAATGTTTTCAAAATCAGTTTAGTAGTTCTTTTTGTTTAAACAAAAAGACTGAAAAAAATAGATTTTAAACAATACCTCGCGAATAAGAAATATCGACTTTGTTAGAGTGTTAATCGAAGCGTACTAACGTCATTGTGATTCAACAGAGGACTGCAAAAAAGCAGACGAAATCTTGCAATATAAAATCGATTTCGACTTCGTTATGGTGTCAATAGAGTTGGGTAACTCAGATCTGAACCGGTTCAAAGAGCCGACTCCGACAGAAGATCCGTGAGAGCCGACTCACTTTTTTTTGAGCCAACGGATCAACGGATCCGCAGAACTCAGTGAAACACTTAACACACAGAAGCACATTTACACTTACGTATCAGTTCTTGCTTTGATGCATCTGTCAGCTCAAATGACTCATGCATCACATGTGTGGCTATGCATTCTTGATTCTATACAGGTCGTGATATGATTGACTAAACTAGGTAACTCAGTGGCAGGCTGCAGTAACATATTCAGAACTCGGCTCTTTTTGAACCGGTTCAGTGAGCCGGCTCACATACGGGATCCAGATGCAAAGATGCAGATCACTAAAAAGACCCATTTTTCTCATCTCTAGGTGTCAATCGAAGTACATTAGCCTCAATATGATCGAATAGAAATTTTATCGAAATCGGTCCAGCCGGTTTTTTTGTTTGAAGAAATAAACTACAAAAAAGTATATTTTAGGATTTTTTCAAAAATATTTCTTGGGTCTAATGTGTTAAATACCTACATATTTAATTTATTGACATTAATCTCAAGGAACTTAACAAAATTTAACTTCATTTTTACGCTTGTTTTAATGTCCCCAACTATCAGGATTATCTAAATCTTATACCAATTCATATTTTCAAATTATCTTTTAAAAATAGATTGAAAACCCAGTTCATAATTTTATCAACTCTCATAACCTGGGAACTGAGGGCTTCTAATGAGCAATTGCTAAGTTCAACTGTTACGCCTCTATATAGATCAAATTAATGGAATTGTCAAAAGTGTCAGACATCGATATTCTATAATCGTATTTATTATTCCATGATCAAAGAGTACATTCAAGTCAATGGGAATTACTGCTGACATGAACTCCAGTTTGTGACATGACAGGGTATAATATAACCAGTTAACTGCTATACATATAGCCCAGTATGTCTAGCTCTTCTTTATAGAGAGCTATAAAAATGCTCGTTACAGCAATTAAATGTAGATTTGTGCCATTAGCTAATATAAATGTTATACTTTTTAATGTATTTGCCATATGGCACATACATTATTGTCGTCGATTGGGTTGAGCGTTTATAATCTATCTATCTCTAACGTCGGTCGGATGGTTGGGCCTAAAAGTCGGACCAAAATCTCTCGACGTTTCATATTTTCCTGAACATTTTGACACAATTTTTAATTCCAACGTTTGGACCAAATATTGTTTAAATCGAAGTAATAAGTGTGTGTGTGTGTGTGTGTGTTGGCACGATTACTCTCGATAGACTTATCCGATTTAAATGAAAATTGGTTCACGTACTGAAATACATCACCGCACAAAGCATATTTAAAATGGGCTCAATCAGGTTATTTTAAGAGTGGGTTTTAGGGATTGAATAAATGTTTTTAGGCTCAAAAATTCTAAGAATCGATTTTTAAATTTTAAAACTACACCCACTAATAAAGAATAAAATGTGCTGCTAAAATTTTAATGAAATTGGCTCGACAATATCGGAGGTAAAATATTTATGAAATTACTAGTTTACTGAAGGTTGTATTTAATTTGGTGCAGATGTTGGATAGAGAATAATATTTAAATTGAGAAACACATTTTTTATTAAGGGGTTAATTGTTTTTATTTTGTCCAAAAACACATATTACAGCCACGCTACCTGTACTAGCAAATATACTAATATTGTTGGAAGGATTTGGCACTGCCCTTTTAGGGAACAGCGTGGTGTAATGATCAGCGTGCTGGCGTCAGACTGTAGCGAGTTCGAATACTACCTCTGCTCTTTACTATTTTCTGATGACGTTTTGACCCAGCTTTGATATTATTTGATACTGGTCTTACTCAAATGATATTAAATGTGTACATGCTCTATATAAGTGGACACATACAATTGGACACGCCTTTAAAAACACTTTTATTTTTAATCATAAATTAACCGAGCAATTTAATTTTGTTTATCAGTTGATCTACCTAACCGTGTTAGATCCCTCATTACATATTATAGCATGTTACAATAAAATAATAAAATTTTAACACTTCATACACATTAAATCACTATTTCAAGGTCACTAAAACTACGTTCAACTAAAGAATCCTTTCGTAACGTCGCTTCTTAAGGCCCCAATACACAGTAGTCTGTAGTGGGCCACTGTAGACCATCGCCATTGTGTACAGGGAGTAATGGTCTGTAGTGGCGGACAATTGTGAAGCGTGGTGCGCAATCCATTTGTTGTCGGTTTTTTTGACACACTTCAAAGGAATCGTGGTGTAGCGTGGCCTGTGGTGTTCACACAGTCGCCCATTGTCCGGGACAGGTATCTACTTTTTTGTTGCGTGCTATACTATTTAAATTTTTAATCGCCCAAAATGTATCCTGGAGGAATGAAGAGACTTTTAGGTTTATAATACTATAATACTTGTAAATAGTATATAAATAAATAGCCGCAGCCGTAATTACTTCCACGTCCATCGCAAGTGCTTCGCCAGGCAGAAATGAGCCATGGGCCATTGTGTGAACACCAAGTGATAGTGGCCTACAGTTGCACATTGCAAAGCATGGCCCACTACAAACCACTGTGTACTGGGACCTTTACAATAAACTCATCTACTTTTTGATATAACCATCAATTGCACAATGCAGTATCATACATTTACTCATAGACAACTCGGGTCAGTTCTACTCTTCCCACAAGAGACTTTCACTAATTACCGGGGTCAGAAGGAAGATATGTACCGTTACGAGACGGAACACACAAAAATTTGATTAGCTTGTTTTCGGTACAACAAATAAACCAAATTACTTTAACTCTCGCCGTGACCTCCAATGCTTCGGTACTCTGGACCATAAACAAAGACGGTCAAACAGTTCCTTTGGCTGTAACTTCACGTACAAACAAACAATTAGTTCGAGTTAGAGAGTGGAGCGGATAACGTCGCCGAGAGAAAGTAACAATTACAGATATAGTGATTATAGTAATACGGTTTTAACTATATGAACACAATATTCTAACGAAATTTAATGTCCTATATGATAAAATCGTTTATTCATTCATAATTTTAATGCAATTAAAGCGAAACATTTCATATCTACACAATTTCTGTATTTAAACTGAATTTCAAAAAAAGTGAGTAATTCTGTAGTTCAACAGTGTATTTACCATATAATAATAATAATAATAATAATGCGTTTAACGTCCGTTTCTCGACTTTATGTCATAACAGACGCCATTCGCACCATTACTGTTTGCCATTTACCACCTCCCGTTATTTTCTACATTTTTTAAAACTTATATAATAACAAAGGGCGAAAAAAAAGTTTTCATATTTTTAGTGTATTTACAAAGTGCCTCTTGCAAATTTTGTTGTAGTTATAAGATCAGTTTGCTCGGTGGCTGCAAAATCGTTTAAAAATTATCCTCTCAAAGTACGTCATCGAAATCAGACATGGTTCAGTATTTGACTAATTAGTGTATTTGCCATATGGCAACATACACTGTTGGCATCGGTCGGATGGCGGTACCTAGAGGTCGGGCCGAAATTTCTCGACATTTCGCATCATTCTTGGCAACTTAATACCATTTACGAAAATGTGCGTGTGTGTGTTAGCACGATAACTCTCAACAGACATAATTGATTTAAACAAAATTTGGTCCACATCTTAGAATCTATCGTCGTAAAAAACCTATTTAAAATCGGCTCATTTAGAGGGATGTTTTTAGGGATTTAAAAATGTTTTTGGGCCCAAAACTACGGGAAAAAATTTCCGAATCGTTTGAAAATTGAAATTCGTCTCTTTAGTATTAATTAAACGATGCTCCTAAATTTTTAATAAAATCGATCTCACTGGATTGGACTTTTATGAAAACACTAGTTTGCGTGTATAATCCGAGATAAATTCAATTAAAAATTGGATAATTAACATTGATTCTATACGATCTCTGTAGTTCTGAAACAGTTTCTTATTTATAAAAAAAGAACTAACTGTCAGAAACTTTCCAAAAACTGACAGTCTTTCAATGCATTTGTTATGAGTTTAAAAAAAAATAAGAAAACATTTTTGATCGTCTAATTATTTATAAATAACGGTTTAAAGTTCAACAATTTATAGAAAAGTATACATGCATATGAATACTGTATGGGTTGTTTCCACGGGTACAGTCTTGCGTACAAATTATGGATCAATTAGCTACAAGCTAGTATACTTTTGTGGCGCGTATAATCTATAACTTTTTGACAATATTGTACCACGACAGCTACCTTAAAATACTGGAGGGTGTATTTAATTTGGTGCAGATGTTGCATTGATAATATTACAGTTAAGAAAAAAAAAATATTTTAAGGAGTGGTTTAAGGGGTAAATTTTTTCTATTTTGTCCAAAATCAAACTTAAGTTTACGTAATAAAATCACAATATCTGTATTAGCAACACACTATATTGTCGGCAGGGTTTTGGCATTGCGATTTCAGTCTTATTTATTGTTTTTAAATTTATTTTTATTTTTTATTTATTCTTGTGGTACTAATACACAATGTATAACCGTGATGTTCAAAATTGTACAGCCCTATAATCAATGCAATATTCTAACAAACTTACCTAATTTTATAAGCATATTTTTTGTAGGGACTCGAAAAGTGTAAATTTAAAAATTATTAATGTTTTAAGTATCATCTACTAAAGAATAAATTAAATATTAACTCAAATTATTTATTAAGAAAGGACATTACAATAACAAAATAAAGTTAATAATAAAATCTCTTTGAAAATAAAAAAAAGACTTACGAAAATTCAATTTAGTTTGTTTATTTTTGTTGCAATAACAGTCAAAGATAAGAAGGATTTTAGACGAGCTTATATTTTTCTATTGAATGTACGGAAACTATTAAATTATAAATAACAATATTTACTGTACGCATGCCAGCTACGAAAAACGCAGAATCAGAGTATTCTCTAAAGTGCTCGCGTCTGATAATAAAAATCAATCACAATTTAATAAGCGCGACGAAAGTCTGTCGTGCAGTTCTGTCCCATCGGTTGATGTTGGCAATCCTGGAACTGGGAAGTAGGGTGTTGCGCGAACAGAGTGGTTGGGAATTTTAACACCCCATATCAATTAACCTAGTTCTATAATTACCCGGAGCACATAAATTACCACCCTTCAAATATATCGGGACAAAGTTTTCATCGTCCGGAATTCCCCTGAGAAATTCCCATCCCCTTTCTATCCCGGACATGCACTTCCATCCACTTATTGTATAATATTATTATTATTATCGTCATCTTATATGATCATTCAGTTTTATGACATAATATGAAAAAAATATCGAAACGCTGATTATGACTGACATGCGGATAGTTATTTACTGTATACAGAATGTAACGTAAAAAAAATTAAAAATTGATCGTTTCTTTCAATAGCTTGTATACTTAACCAAGCAATTATTGTATATATGTTTAATAATTAATTAATTAATTAATCAATTAATTAATTAATTTATTTATCTATTTATTTATTTATTTATTTATTTATCTATTTATTTATCTATTTATTTATTTATTTATTTATTTATTTATTTATTTATTTCTTAATTTATTTATTTATATAAAAATTTCGCATACCTATCTTGGAAACGGTTCTAATGATTTGAATGAAATTGGGGGACAAAAAATCGATCTAGCTAGATCTTATTCTCGGAAAAGTTTGTTTTCCGACAGGTTTTATCATTTAAAAAATTATTTTTTTGACGATTAAAATACTGTAATACAGTACAACCTCGATATAACATGGCTGAAGGGACTTAGATAATTTTCGTTATATCAAGTAATTAGTTATAATGAAGTTTATATTCTGTAATGATTGAAAATTCGTTATAAAGAGGTTTTTGACAAAAAGTATTCGTAATCTAGAGGTATATTTTGCATTAACTCTTACGGGCAGTTCTAGGGGATTTCGAAAAAAATTTGTTAAATCGCGGAAATCGTTATATTGAGGTTCCTTATATTAAGGTTACACTCTATTGTGAATAAGCTTTGGTATAACAATTATGTCAACATACTGACAGTGAAGTTATACTAAAGAAAACGTAAAGTATTTAAATAAAAACGAAGAAACGTATTTTTTTATATGTAGAGTTATAATAAAATATAAGAAATTTTTTTGTAACAATATACCAATAAATTTAACTAACCAGAATTCGACTATAATGCGTTAAAAAGGTTGTAAGTATGTTGTAACTAAAAAATTGAAGAAAACTTTCATTTGAAGCATTTTATATAACAACTAATAAACAGCGAGTAGATGCCATATTGCATTATTGTAGATGAAACAGAATTTAACTGGTCGTTAACTGGAGCTTTAATGTAAGAACTTATCGCTCAAAGCCATTCCAGTACATTCTTTAATATAACTGAAATATGATGTTTAATATTGCTCTGAAAATGTACAACTTATACATCGTTCCAGAAATTATCTCTAACTATTAGATAAGTAAGTCTTCTGTTGTGTTTAACCCCTGACGCAAAAACAGGGGCGTTATAAGTTTGACCACTGTGTACTGTTGTCTGTCTGTGGTACCGTAGGTCTTAAATGGGTGAACCGATTTAGATGCGGTTTTTTTATTTGAAAGCAGGTTTTCTAGTGATGGTACTTATTTTATCAAAATATGTCCAGCCGTTTCAAGATTATCATCTCCTTTCTTATCAAAAGTTTAAAAAGTATGAAATAAAACTTAAATTAAAAATTTAAAAAACCCCCGACACACAAAAAATCTTTTAGAAAGTAAAAAATAATATGTATTGACCCTTTAAATTTAATATAAATACTAATATCATTCATGCGTCGTCGCATCAGGAAACCGCTAAGTAAAGCGGTGACGCTTGGATAATAATATTAATATTTATTTTAAATTTAAAGGGTCAATACATATTATTTTTTACTTTTTACAGGTTTTTTTGTGTGTCGGGTTTTTTTTATTTATTACATTGTCTTAACTTGGTGTTGACTCAGTCAGAATTTTGGCTGAACGTCTTATCAGGGAAGATTTTTTGGCGTGAATGGTAAAATAATAGCGTGTAAGAAATAAACAGATAAAACCACTAAATAAGGAAGAATAATACATCCTTTTACAGTCTTTACAATATCAGTACCTATAGGTAGTTTACATAGCATAATTCATAACACAATTCATAGAAAATTTCAAAATAACGTTCGTTTAAATACTGTAGGTTAAACATTTGTTTACAAGTGCGAAAAATTATTTAAAAAATACTTATTTACTTTGTCGTTTGACAAAAGTATTGTTCTATTATCCCACTATCAACTAATTTATTTTGAACAATGATTTTGTAATATGAAATCAACAAAAAGCCAATACAAAGATCTATCTGTTTACTGTTTTTTTTAACAGTTTGCAGTAATCTGTATCGTCAATATGTAAATAAACCTTAAACAATAGACGAGCAACTATTAAATAATATCTAAGAAGCGAGAAAGCTATAGAAAAACTTCATACCTCCATTACATAATCTTTATCAGCTACAGTTACGAGAATTTTAGTGCCCAATAAACTCGTTGTATTGTATTTATTATATTTGAAAGCCAGTCTTAAAAAAATGCTATTATTCTTAAGAATAATCTTTTGTTACAATGTTAGCAATGCTCCGGTAATAGATTGTGTATCAAGGGCGTAACAAAATAGATTAGTGACGAGTCACACCAATCAAAAAATCATTGCGTCCTAGATATAGACTGTATTTTTTGTCCCACACTCTATAAACTACCAGCTTTTTTCGTCTTTCCAAAATTTTCAACAAGTTTGGCACCTCAATTCTACAAATGTTAAATCATAAATGTTCATTTTAAATGCACATTATTTTTATTACACATTATGAATACTTACATTAGTGAAATCTCATGTATGCTTCCCTAACTAGTTAATTAAGCGTGTTCTTTTTACTGCTAACATGTTTTAAGGCAATAGACCACGCTGTTTATTTAATTAAATAAACAAACTTTCATAAACGTTATTACAGTCTGTGATTAACATTATGTATAGAAATAAAAGTATAAATAAAGAACTATCAACAGTTTTATACTTTTTCTAGCCTCGTCTTACTTTGTTATTAGAAAATTATCTTCTTAAACCCTGCTTTTGTAAGTTTTTAACTTTGTAATTTATATTAATAATAATAATAATAATAATAATAATGCATTTAACGTCCGTTTCTTGACTTTAGGTCATAACAGACGCCATTCGCACCATTACTATTTTCCATCTACCGCACTTCCCGTTATTTTTCTACATTTTTAAAACTTCAAATTATGTAATAGCAATGGGCGAATGAAGGAATTATGGGAAATTAGGATAAGGTAGGCAATTTTTCAAATAAGGAACCATCTCGATATTTATCTGGAATTAATTGAGGGAAACCATGGAAAACCTCAATCAAGATGGCCGTTTTAGAAATTACCGTTTCTCGGCGAGAGGCAGTAGGAAAAAGTCCCAGCCACATCTGCCCCCGCCGGGATTTGAAACTGGTACCTCCCGAATGCGAGTCTAGTGCTGTCACCACTACTCTACCCAGCTCGGTGCTTTCACGTACGTGAAATCCATAAAGTTCTGGTTTACCGTAATATAGCTGCCGTAACAAATGACGTCACAAAAAACGTGTGCGTAGAATATATGCATGTGGTTTTCCAGGTACCACCTTAACGCAAAAAAGCGGCATCCATTTATTTCTATGCACATGCTTTTTGTGACGTTACTCACCGTCATATTACGGCCGCTATATTACGGTACCACAATCTTAGAAAACCAGAGTTTTACCAAAATGCCACGTATTTTTCAACACCCTATATTTGCTTTGATATTATGTATCTATATTTCCAAAGGAAAAAAACTAGATGTTTAGAAGATGCTTGAAAAAAATATCTAGAGACTAAATAACAAACAGATAATACCTTGAAAGAAAAAAGAGAGTGTGTATTTTACACTATACACTACAGAAGTAAAATGACAACTGTAAAAAAAACAGCAATGGCACCGACAGCCTATCTCAAACCTACGATTTTTACGTTACGGGGCAAGTATTACCTCGCCGCCAACTTAGCTTTTTGACAAAAAATATTCATAATTAGGGGATTTCGAAAAATTTGTTAAATCGAGGAAATCGTTATATTAAGGTTCCACTATATTGACACAAAAATATGTATAAAATATGGATATATCAATATCTATAATCGACGCTTTATCGTCTAGGATAACACTATTTACTGAGAAAAAAATATCCGATTTCACAAAACGAAATTGTGTCAGCCATACAAATACAAAATAACATAATAATCATCTGGATCGACCGCAAACCATATACTGGATGTTTTATGAACAGGCATTTTTACAAAAGTCATTAATGTTACAGGTACCCATTTTTTGTTTCAAATAAATCGCGCTCTTGTTAAAATGTGCCTACTGAAAAAAAAATAATTGAGATTCATAATTTTTTCTTTTAGTACATCTTATTAAAACCATATTGTCTTTAGAAATTTTTAGTGATACCTTATAAAAATTATATATATAAAAAAACGACCGAAGACACGCTCTCCCACCACCAGTACCGCAGCTTCCACCATATATTAGTTATCTCCGGCTTTTTAACTTTTTATTTAAATATTATTTCATGTCGATCGAACACTGTATTGTCATCAGAATTTCAATTATCAAGAGCCTTACTGTTTTTGGAGAAAATCGGCGCATGCGCAGAAGAGAAATATGCTATAATTTTTTTTCTATAATCATGGTATACTTTTTATAACGATTTATTATTCTAATTACTTTTCCTAGAAAATTTCTTAAAAACATGTTTTTGTAGGCTTCATAGTTTTGGGAATACTTTGAAATAAAAAAGTAGATGTTCTTTTGTTCTGAAGTTCTGTCGAAAATACATTAGTTGCTGACAAGCATAGACTCTGGTTAACTTTTACATATAGATGTAAAAGTAGTAGGCTAATTCTGAAATCTACCAAAAAAATATAACGGTTTTAAGTTATGGAATTGCACAACATTGGGCAACAGGATCCAACTTCAAAAATGTTCACATTTGATATAATAAATAAAATAAAATTTCTTTTAACGCGTGCGGTGACGCAGGCAACGACTAGTAATAAATATTATGAAATTTGTTATTCATTTACATGGGTACATAATATGGGTATAGACCCATATTATGTACCCATGTAAATGAATAACAAATTTCATAATATTTATTACTAGTCGTTGCCTGCGTCACCGCACGCGTTAAAAGAAATTTTATTTTATTTATTATATCAAATGTGAATATTTTTGAAGTTGGATCCTGTTGCCCAATGGCTTGAATTTTTGTGTGCAATTCCACAACTTAAAACCGTTATATTTTTTGGTAGATTTCAGAATTAGCCTACTATTTTCTTTAACGTGAATTCAATGCAAATCAAACGAAGAAATTAAATACATAATGTCAATACGTTGGTTGAAATCAAACTCTTGCACATGGCATTATTTACAAAACAGCAAATATACAAGCATATCCACAATAGTGATCGCGAGCCTTTGTGGAGTGTACGTTTCGACATATAAGCGAATTCAAAGCATCACCACAAAAAATATCAAATCGAAATCGATTTTAAAGGCACAATGCTACTAGCATGAGAGGCACGTCTATATACATATACTTGGTGATTGGTATGTACATTTGTAAACATAGTATCTAGCATCCAGTGTTGGCTAAAAATATTAGCTCATACTTTTACGTGTGAGCTTCTTTCGCGTTTTTACAAATCAGTGACTTTTTTTGACCTTAAGAGCTTTCAGACACGGTTATAGAAAAATTTATAATGAGCCTTACTTTCTTAAGCTCACATAAGAAGTTTAACTTCTTTAGTTTTTAATATTATTCCCAAGTTTAATTTTTTTTATGTGAAACTAATTAATAATAGAAAACAGTATCACGGGTAATTGGAATGATGAAAATAAATCAATTTAAACACTCGTTGATTGCAACGTTTCGTCTTTATTTAATTAAGACTTTTTCAAGCTCTAAAAAATTTTTTTACAAATATTAACATTCATATAATAAATTTTGTAAAAAAATTTTTTAGAGCTTGAAAAAGTCTTAATTAAAGAAAGACGAAACGTTGCAATCAATGAGTGTTTAAATTGATTTATTTTCATCATTCCAATTACCCGTGATCCTGTTTTCTATTATAACATATATCTGGAATTGAACTTTGAAGATGACTAATACTTAGCAACACACTATAAATTTCTGACCTTGTCAGTTTCATATAATTTAGGAGACAAACTACTTTTCCCTTTATTGGTTTTACTTCCCCTCGATTTCTTACTTTTTTCAAACAGATATGTCGCTAAATAAGTTAAACTTCAAAAATCACGCTGAATCCATTGCAAGCAACCGCAACTTTATGTAAAAAAGAGCTCGAAATTCCCGCAAGTACATTGGCCACAAGTTGAGAGATAATTTATCAGAAGAAAATGTGTTTTCTTACTTTGTTATAACGAATCTCAGACCAACCTAACCTCTATATATTATAATAAACTTCATTATAACGAATTACTTGGTATAACGAATATTTTCTAATTGCCTTCAGCTTCGTTATATCGAGTTTGTACGGTATTCACTCTCATTCGGAAACGAACGAAAACCCAGACTTTCACCGTTGTTGAACTTGGTGACAGACCTCTTGATGAAATTGAATTAAAAGTCGGAGAATGTTTTGATACTTTTTAAAAAGTTGTAGTTTTAAAAATAAAAGAGATACATATCTGCAATTTTCAGTGATGTTTTACCGCAGCTGTACACAAGCACACAATGTAACATGTCGCTCGTTTGATCGTGCCATTTGTCGCACGCGTTTTGCTGACTTTCATATCCGCTGATAATATTCCCGAATACGCATCAGGTAATCCTCTCTAACGTATCTACAATTCGGGTCACTATATACAAAAAAAAAATTCAAATAATTCAAATACACAAATCAATCGCTCTCGGTAACATTTGAAATTAAAATTAGATATTAATGTTATCATCCATAATTTTTTAAGTTTAAAAATATCAGGAAATTGGACAAAATTAAAATTTATAATCAATTTAGCGACGTTTCGGTTTGTTTATTATTCGTTCATTTTTTTCCCATTTGAATAACTGAACAAAACATTTTTCTGTCATTTAATTTTTAATTTAATTTAATAAAAATAAAAAAATAAAGAATTTTGGAAATTTTAATGAGTTTTATAAGGAATGTATAATAAGCTATTATTATTAGAATACATAAATCAAGGTATATTTATATTGTTTTAATTTTATTAACTTATTGTATGTTATGTATATGTTTCAGAAGCCTGATGAAGGTTTAATAAACAAACCGAAACGTCGCTAAATTGATTATAAATTTTAATTTTGTCCAATTTCCTGATATTTTTAAACTTAAAATTAAAATTAGAGTTAAAAAAAAAAACTAAAACACGCTTTTATGAACTATAAAATGCAAAATAATTTGGCAACAAAATTAACTTTACTGTTCAAAGCGTGGGAAGCTATATACTTAAATTTTCATAATAGCTGAATGTTTACAATTAGCTAGTAAATGAAAAAATTATTACCGATATTTAAGCACTCCACGCTTTTTACAGTACAGCTAATTTTGCTGTCATTATATTTACATTTTTTAGTTCATAAAACCGTGTTGTTTTAGTTTTTTTAAACTCTAATTTAATTATAAGACTGGAAGACAATTTTGCATTTGACAACGTAAGTCACTGTACAGCGTGTTAGCTTGCTTGCTGTAATTTTTCAAGTTTTTTTATCCTATAGGTCCTGGTCTGGATAATGGGATAAACTAAATTATTGTATTGCCATCGGTCCTTGATAAGTGTGCAAAGTTTCAGTTTAATCTGACGTTTTGAAGTGAGTGAATTGCAAGTGTGCCTGATATTTCAGTTTCTTTGTCTGCATATTATGCTTATTTTTACCAGCTTGTTAAATATGGAATTGTTTGTTGGGGTTGTTGTGCAGATATGCAAAAGGTATTTGTACTTCAAAAAAAAGCAATCCGTATAATTTTTAATCTTAATTTTCGTGCCAATTGTAGACAAACATTTATAGAAAAACGTATTTTAACTGTGCCGTCTGTATATGTTTATTTTACTTTATGTTTTATTAAACGACGTATTCATAATTATGATACGTTTCAGGCTATCCATGGACATGACACAAGGAATAATTCAAATGTGATTTTGCCGAAGTCTACACTGACGTTGTTTAACAAGAGCGCCGAATATCACGCCTTAAAATTGTTTAATAAATTGCCACGTAGTTTCAGAAATCTAAAAATTTCGAAATTTAAAAAACAGTTGAAAACTGCTCTTCTTAAACAATGTCTGTATAGGGTGGATGATTTTGTTGTAAATGATTTGTAAACATATCTTTCTTTTTTGACGAATCCTATACATATTTGTATGTCTTTGGAGTTTGGATCAACAAATTCTAATTCTAATTCTAAGGTTTGCGTTCCTAGCAGACGCCCCCATGGCCAGCCCTTAGCTACGAGATTGGCTACCAGTAAAGAGAAGTTTTCTTAACTTATTAAGAATCCATTCTTTACTAAACGCCTTGTACAAAGAGACACAGTGATTTTGTATTCCAGAAGTCAGCAAGTAAAACTAACGCTCACAGCCAGTAAGTTTCACATTGATTCAACCGAAAACAGCGTTAAGTGATTTTTGATGAATGTATAGCCAGTGAATTTTCGTTCCAATATGTTAGCATCGAGTTTAGCCACCCATACATATATGCATAAACAATATGGCAAAAGGTTGTATTCTAAAGACGGAGTGGAAAATGGGAATGTATATACATTATATGTGTGTGTACTATTGTTTTTGAATAATAAAGCCCGCATTCACCGCAGACTGAGATTTTAGGACGAGTCAATAGTTACAAATATTTCACACTATAGCACATTAGTAAACTATGTATTAGTAAATCACGCGAAATGGTGTCTTTTTTAAAACAAATGCGATTTTTTTTAGACAAGTGCGATGAGTCTGATGTCTTTGAAATATTTTTCAAACGAGTGCGATATTTTTTAACCTCGAACTATTGAGGTGGATTTAATTTCACGTAAACACTGACATGGGGGCCTCACATATATGTGCTTATATTTAAAAATATTTAGGTTTTTTAGGATTTAGTGTTTAATAATTAGGTTTAGTGGATATATTTAAATAAAATAAAATGATTTTAGTATAATTTATTTGTTTGTAATTAACTATTATTTTATAGTTTGGAATACACTTTTCATTTTTTGGCAAAATCACATGAGATCATAAATCACAAAGTATTTAAAATCTTAATTTTAAATAGTCTTCGTAACAAATAGCACATCAGTAATTATAGTACTATAATGGGAACAAAAATCAATTTTTGCGAATTAGGCCCACGAAAAATTTTAAAATGAATTTACTTACCCAAATTGCGCGCGCAAACACGTGCATAGCTGTTGATAGCCTCGGCGCAACTAAACTCGAGGGTACTAGAAGGTACGCGTGTGTCGTGCACAAGTGAAGGGAGTAATTCAAAAATTTTACTTTCTTAAGACCTGAGAGGCCCCCACGTCAGTAGCTAAAGGCTAAACGAGTTGGGGGTGTGGGTTGACTTTTAACTTAACACTACCATTTTCATAAAAAATCATAGTCAGCTAGCTGCATGATAATTGAACGCAATCTACAATTAGAAGTGATCTAACTCAAAATTGAACTGTCAAAAATTATGAAAATTGGTAAGAGTCTGCTATTTTATAGGAGATTCGTTTGATTATAATGTGACACTGCATTATAAATAATAATTTATGCAGTAGATACATAATCTACTCTTGTTTGTTTCGGTCCCCGACAGAATATTTGAAATATTAAAATAAGAATAACAATAACCCATTTTGTCACTGATTTTTCGATCGCTTTTATATGTAAATCGCAACCTCCTACCGTGTACCCTTCCTTCCGTCATTTCAGATATCTTTCCACAAAACTTCTGTGAGCTAAAGTAAACAAAACACTTCTAAAGAAACAAAAAGTTTCACTTGGGGCGGGGAATTTAAATATGTAACACGGCCGCATATGTATATGTGTGTGTTTTCAATTCTTGATCAAGAAGACTATTATTCAAAATCAAAATAATGGACAGTCGAACGATTGAGATTTATTGTTTTCAAATTAATGATAAAAAACAGAAAACAAAAAGTTTGCAAATCATTTTTAAATAAATATCCGTTTTGGTAATTCCGCTGATTTACTCGATTTACCTATTCGTAAACAATATTTTTTTTTAAAGTTCCGAGGAAAACATTTTTTACATATTTTATACGATAGATCACTCATGCTGGATTGCAGAAAGCATTGTCAAAAAAATTGATATGACAAAAACCTTAGACTGTGATTATATAATACAGTTTTTATACATGCAAGTGCATTCTAATGTCGTTGTGAAACTTCCTGTCATGGAACATTAGATTATACTCACAGAAAAACAAATGATTGATCTACATAGAAAAGATCTCTGTTCAAGCTAAATTTTGATTAAAATGCATAGAAAAAGATTGTTTTTAAGTAGAAAACATAATGAGCCTCCCCCTCATAAGCTCACATAAGAAGTATAACTTCTTTAGTTTTTAATATAATTCCCAAGTTTAATTTTTTGGTATGTCAAACTAAATAATAATATTTACACATCCAAATGTACTTAGCAGCACGCTATAAAATTCTACCTTTGTCAGTTTCATGTAATTTAGGAGACAAACTAACTTCCCCTTTCGGGGACAATTCTAATTCCCCTCGGTTTTTACTTTTTTCAAACAGATACGTCGCTAAAGAAGTTAAACTTCAAAAAATGTTAAATAGATTTAGAATTAATAAACTGTAATTTCTTAATGAAAATTCATCTTTAAAGTTCAATTCCAAAATATGTAATAATAGAAATTAGTTTCACGGGTAATTGGAATAAAAAATCAATTTAAACACTTATTGATTGCAACGTTTCGTCTTTATTAAATCAAGACTTTTTCAAGCTCTCAGCATGTTTAAATTATAATAAAACTATGATCACAGTTTTATTATAATTTAAACATGCTGAGAGCTTGAAAAAGTCTTGATTTAATAAAGACGAAACGTTGCAATCAATAAGTGTTTAAATTGATTTTTTATTCCAAATACCCGTGAAACTAATTTCTCTTAATGAAAATGTTGGATTTAAGATATTACCTTAGTTTCCGTCATAAGAGAGAAAAATAGTCTTTAAAATGGCGTATCAAACATTAATTTTGATACAGTATTAAGGGAGATATTTCATTTCGACAAAAAACACCTTTGAGAAATAATATATACCGATTATTATAAACTAACTTTCATTGTTAATCTTAGCCTACTCAAGTGTCATATTTGAAAATAAACTATAGGTTTATTGTGTTCTTACTTCCTTTAACGGTAACATATAAATGCTTAAATCCCAGCTCTCACGTAAAATGTTGAAACATTTTCAAAAGCTCTCAAAATACCGCGTATTCATCTATATTCTATACGTTTTCCATTGTTTTCATTTAACGCTACAACAACACAAACACACAAATCCTATAAGGAAAATCCCGGCTCGAATCGTTTAATCAACAATGAAAATTCATTTGGTCGATAGCAGTGTTGTGCGAGGATTTCCAGAATGAAAAGTGTTCCGCTATATATCAGCATTAATCTGTGTGTAATCTTCCAATAAAATGTTCGGACGTTCAGCAATTCAACATAAAATTTAACTGGTTCATGTTATTATCAGACAACTCGTCAATGAAAGGTACTCTGCGCAAATTTATTATGCACATTAAATATTTTATAATATACAGTAGCGAGAAACCTTAAGCTTGTCAGAACGCTTAATTAAATAAAATTAGAGTTTAAAAAAACTAAAATAACACGCTTTTATGGACAAAAAAATGCAAAATAATTTGACAACAAAATTAGCTTTACTCTAAAAAGCGTGGACTGATTAATATCATACAGGTGTTGCTAATAAAAGCGTGTTAAAAATAAGACTTTGGTTGATAGCTGATTGTAGACTTATTCGTCAACATTTTGCAAAGATTCTTTCTTTATAGGGAAGATAAAGGACTAATCTAGGTCTCTTATAGAATATTGTTGTAATATGTAACTAGAAAAAAATTGGCATTAATTGTGCCAAAAAACACACGTTTTTCAATGTCACACCTTATTCGTGTAATTATTTCACAAAATTGGTCTATCACAAGTTTAGAACAGAAAAAATTGTTAAATGATGAACAATTTTAACCGAAACTTCCTATAAAATAGTTGATTTTACAACCCCTATTGAGGCATGAAAAGCAACTACTTTATACGGGGGTGTGCGAGAAGATCATTGTCTGACGATTCCGCTACGTTTTTAAATAATATATATGTGTAAATAAATAAATAAA
Organism: Venustoraphidia nigricollis; assembly: GCA_034508555.1. NCBI lineage: Eukaryota > Metazoa > Arthropoda > Insecta > Raphidioptera > Raphidiidae > Venustoraphidia > Venustoraphidia nigricollis. Next base: position 360,160 of record JAVRKA010000111.1, read on the forward strand.
CGCTGTATTTTATTAAATTAAAATGTTTAGTTCATAAAGTGGTTTTTTCTGACGTAGCTAGAGAGCATTGAAAAGTTTGGGGATTACCGAATTAAACAATAAAACATCGAATCTTTCCAGTAGCTACCCAAATCGATCGTATCTGACGAGTGTCTGTTTTAATTTATTGAAGTTTGGAAAACTGCATTCAGTGAATACTGCGATAACAATTTGGAAACTCATTTACACAGATAATAAAAACTGAAAAACTGAACAGTACTAAATTTCAATTTCCTCCAAATGAAATGTATATAAGTATCGGGCTTGTCATTTGGTAGGAATTTGCTTTGAGGTTTATTTATGCTTGAACAGGATCCGGACGGAACATATTACAGTGGTACCTCGATTATATACGAGTTTTATTCTTTCCGTAGCCTTGATCGTATGTCAATTTGCTCGTATCTCAAAATAAATTTCTCCATTTAAATAAATTGAAATTCTATTAATCCGTCCCAGCCTCCAAAATGCCACCTCCGTCGTTTTTGTTACGTGTTTTATATTTACTTTCAATTTTTGTGTTTTCTCCATTTTTTATATTATTTTACCATACAATCACTAATTTAGCAAGGTGTGCACTTTTGGCATTGACAATATTTTTTCTTCAATAAAAATATATGCCTCAGTTGCGTAAATAAATCTTGAATCATGGAAATACATTTAAAAAAGTATAATTTGGCTTTGTTATTTACGAACAATCAATTCAGTATTTATTTCGCCGTTAAAAAAGTAATCAGAGGATATGCAGTGTACTACTAGATTTATTTGACCTGAACAGGAGCTTAATATTTAATTTATAACTGTTTTTTGCAAACAAATGAATAAATGTATTAAATATATATTTTTTTATTAAATAAGTACATTAGTGGCGCAGACACTTTTTCGGTCACGTTTCAAACCCACAACAGTCTGGTCAAAAAGCCAGAACGCTAACCATTAAACCACACAGTCCTCCAAAAATAAATAACGAAGAATCAAGTGATACTCGTATGACTTGGTTCTTCGTTAAAACTTCAAAGAACTTCACTTCTTGAAAACAATTTGCGTATAAAAATGCATACTTTCGATTCGAATGCCCCATAATTTCTGAAATATCAATTGTTCGGTTATTTGACATGCAGTGACAAAGCGTGAGGCAACAAGAACGCTTTGATGGACTCTCATTAACATTAATGACGAACATTACTGGAGGCCACCAGATAAGCTTTATTGTACACTCGTTAACGTTGTGCTAACGTTATTTCACTACCTCACTCCCCCCTGCCACTTGTCCGAACACCTGACGATAAGTAGGCGTCATAAACAATGGCCCGATTATCCTACGCAAACATACGTTAGATTATATCACGGTACACTTTCTATGTTGCCATAGTTTGATCAACTAGTCTTGGTCAAAGCAGTTCCAAAAATAAAACGAACACCGAACGTTTCCTTTGTTGAGCAGACCATCTTTCCGAGAAACATGTCCGCAGATCAATCTCCTTCCACTATTTCACTCAGTGATAATTCAAGGTCAAAGACTGCGGAGGCTTTTATATAATAAGATCAAGACTGGATCAATATTAAAACATATGATGCAATTTGTTAAAGTGAAAAACTTTTTGAATCAGGACTTTGCTAAGTAATTGGCCATAGCCATAGCCTCGAATAAGAAACCGTCTTGATATTTATCTGGAATTAATTGAAGTAAACGATGGGAAACCTCAACAAGATGGCTGGTACAGGAATAGGGATGTTGACTGTATTCAAATAAAAACATAACTTTAACGAAAAGTAGTAGTTTCTATGATAGAAATATAAAAAACACTATATTTTTCCTTATTTTTAAGGAATCTAATTAATATTTAATAAATAAAACCTAATAAAATCACTATCAAGTCACGTGACAACAGACATTAATCAGAGCACATAACGTCATATGTTCAGCCGCTGTCAAGAAACTTCATTGTTTGGTTAATATTTAGTGTGTAATTTATTATTATTTGTTTATAGGAAACGTCAAATTACATGTAACTATAGCAACGACTACGAAACAACTTTTCATCACCTCAGTTTACTAACGTTTATGAGCACAGAATACGCATCTATAGGGTGATAGCTCCCGTGTAAACTTTTGAGCATCCTTTAGTATGAACAGGTGACGTTACGCGACTAGTATTGGCGTTTTGGACCGAAATTTGAAACGGGATTTAAAATACATGATTTTTAAGGCTTGAGTTGTATTTAAATAAAAATAATAAATATTTGTGGCAATATTACGCACTTTCCCAAAAATAGTCAACATCCATATTGCCGTTTCTTGGCGAGAGGCAGTAGAAAAAAGTCCCAGCCATTTCTACCTCCGTTAGCATTCGAACCCGGTAACTCCTGAATGCGAGTCTAATGCTCGCACCACTACTCTACCTCGCTCGAGCAAAATAGAGAAATATGTGTGAGCACAATCTAAGTTTATTGTCAAATGAGATTTTCTACAACTCAACATAAGTCTTTTAGGTGGCCTAGTATATACGGTAAAAGACATAAGTGTATATTATTAGAGCAGTGAATACAGAGGATTATATAAGAACATAACCTGCAGCCCTTTAGTGTCAGGGCGAGCATCGCGCATATCTCAAGGGCGCCATTAAAGACGAGTCTGAGTGCCCTTGGCGAGATTTATTTGTTGTCGGCAGAGAAATGCCTGTATGTTGTTATAAGTAGTGTTGTGATGTTACTTGTTATACTGACTTGCACGTGGCTCACCTTTACAACAAATTTATGTTTGTCAGTGTGTATGTAATGTATCCAGGACCGCATTCATTAATGAGCTGTTGTCATTGGGCATCAACCGATTAGAGCGGCCTTTAACAGTGTTGGATCACTTTCACACAGTTTGTGCTGAGGCTAAATTTGAATTACTTAAAATATTGTTGGATAAGTTTGGATAAAATCCGTAGTACAGGATCAATAAAATACAATACTGAAGTTAAAATTGCATTCTCACTAACGTTTCAGAGTTCGAATCCTGTCAAACTTATCCAACAATCATCAAGGATCACAACTACTCTAATTTACTTAAAATATGTTTTATAAAACATTTTATTAGTATTAGTAGATATTTTTCGTACGCTTATAGCTACGTACTTGCTGAATAAATTGAGAATAATAGCTATTGTCTGCTATAATTGTTAAGAAACATTCATTGTTGTAGCACTATATTAGAAAAATTTATTATTCCAACACGTCACCGTCTGGATTTAAACCAGAATCTTTCCACTTTCGCGGCGGAATGAGTTAATCAATTACTCTACGGTGCACACAATTCAATTTTTAATCCTTCATAATATAGCGTTTACAACACTCAAATTCACTACATGCGAGAGCCAATTATTTTTAGCAATAGCGAAACATTAACTCTCATAGTAGCGAGGGCTCTTGAATGAATCAAAGATAAACTTTCCATTATTAATACAGACCTAAGTCACAGAACTTTTCTGTGATTTACTCATTCCGCCGCGAAAGTGGAAAGATTCTGGTTTAAATCCAGACGGTGACGTGTTGGAATAATAAATTTTTCTAATATAGTGCTACAACAATGAATGTTTCTTAACAATTATAGCAGACAATAGCTATTATTCTCAATTTTATTAGTATTTTCCGTGTAGTGTTAATCCGCAGGATTGTCAAAAATAAAACGACGTATTTGGTCATCAGTGAGAGAACCCTCCTAAACTAAAACCGTTGGTTAGAATTATCCGGTTACAGAGAAACACAATACTTCAAGCTTTGTAACTGCGGTCTATATATGTGTATATATAAACCGCACATACACCCTCCACCCCTTCATTACTGCCCCAATAAACACATGACAGCCATATAAACAGTACGACCCTTCACTAAACTCAGGTCCTTTTGTCTTTGAAATTGTTTTTGTTTCCTAGTCACTACGAACGTGTTCATTGTACAACGTGATCAAATAGAAACATAATGAAAGTCAGTCGATAATATTAAATATTATCAGCATATTAAGACACCGCTTAACACGGGACACGCGTTCCAATATGTTCCTACACTATACGTATCAGCGCTAAACTAAGTCATCGTAAAACGTAAATAATAGGTATAAGTGAAACAGAACCAAGAATAAGAAAATTTGTTAGTTTTTCTTTGTTTAATTTTGTAACATTTATTGTTAAATACATTTTTATCACATTGATTACAGATTTATTTATTGCTAATATCGATTTTTGTTCATAAAACATTTATGAAAATCAAATAAAAGTTCGAGTAAGAAGTTATGTTTGTGATAAGGAAGATTCCTCATTTGGCATATATTGTTTTTTGTGAAGAAGTTTGTCGTTTGCATCTTTCTTTCGTTCAGCAAGCTGTTGTCGATAACAAGATATTGCATCAGTGTCACTTCGTCTGGGCTTTAAACTTCTATCAACATTTGAATCATTTTGTGTAAACTGGTCCATAATTATCGGTACAGTGGCTAAAATTGTTCTTTTAGAAATCGCGTTATACTGAAACAGCGTTAAGCGGAGCAGCATTAAGAGAGATCTTACTGTATAATGTTTTTTGAATTCTTCAACAGTATCACGATATTATGTCAATTTGACCGAGCTGGGTAGAGTAGTGGTGACAGCACTAGACTCGCATTCGGGAGGTCCGGGTTCGAATCCCGGCGGGGGCAGATGTGGCTAGGACTTTTTCCTACTGCCTCTCGCCGAGAAACGATAATTCCTGTACCGGCCATCTTGATTGAGGTTTTCCATGGTTTCCCTCAATTAATTCCAGATAAATATCGAGATGGTTCCTTATTTGAGGTCATGGCCGATTACCTATCAAACTCCTAGTTCAAAAATTACCTACCTTATCCTAATTTCCTATAATTCCTTCATTCGCCCATTGTTATTACATAAGTTGAAGTTTTAAAAATGTAGAAAAATAACGGGAAGTGTGGTAAATGGAAAATAGTAATGGTGCGAATGGCGTCTGTTATGACATAAAGTCGAGAAACGGACGTTAAACGCATTATTATTATTATTATGTCAATATATTGTGCGTTAACTACACTCCGTGAGTAAGAAGACAACAAGCGTGTAAACTTGCAAATGGCTACAGAAAGCTTCTAGTAGAAGCATCTGGCACATGAGACTTCATCAAGCCGAACAGATCATTGTAGTGAAAAGTTCTACGCATGGAAACTTATGCTGTGGTACAAGAAACTGCGAGCTAAACTTATACTCGTAGTGGCGATAGTCCGGCGTCACTAACACTGTCAACACAAGGGAAAGTTGTAAAGACGGTACGCTTGACTATTTCAGGTCAAGCGTAAGAATGAATTCGAATGGGGTCAGTGAGAAGTGTGTAAGGGATAACTAGAGATCGTTTAGTGTTTACTTTGCATGTTCATTTTTATGAGAAAGTGGTCTAGCGTTGTGCATAAATTGTTCACTAATAAATGGATTGATTAAAGGTGTCCACTGGCTATGCGTTATCGTGATTAGCGGGAAATTCGGGAATAGTGTGTTATCAGGATAAAAAAAATAAGACAAAAATAAAAAATGAATAGTTTAAAAAAACTAAAAAAACACGCTTTAAGGTAGTTGTCGTGGTTAAGGCACACCGTCAAAAAATTCCTAATTTTTGTATACTTATTAAGGACTTGATAATACAATTACCCTGAAAATTTGAAGTCGATCGACCGTATATAATCCGAGATAAATTCAATTAAAAATTGGATAATTAACATTGATTATATACGATCTCTGTAGTTCTGAACCAGTTTCTTATTTATAAAAAAAGAACTAACTGTCAGAAACTTTTCAAAAACTGACAGTCTTTCAATGCATTTGTTATGAGTTTAAAAAAAATAAGAAAAAAATTTTGACCGTGTAATTATTTATAAATAACGGTTTAAAGCTGAACAATTTATAGAAAAGTATACATGCATATAAATACTGTATGGGTTACGTTTCCGCGGGTACAGTCTTGTGTGCAAATTATGGATCACTTAGCTACAAGCTAGTATACTTTTGTGGCGCGTATAATCTATAACTTTTTAACAATATTGTACCACGACAACTACCTTAATAGCAAACCGGACTAAAAAGCAAAAAATAATTTTTTATTGTAAAAAATCGTGGGGTGCTTATTACTATTTTTATACTAACCCTATTTTTACAAATAGCTGCCAATGAAATATTTATACCAGTTGATATCAAGCACCCCACACTTTTTTTACAACAAATAATTACTTTTTATTTTTTAGTTCGGTTTGCCATTAAAGCGTATGTTTTTAATTTTTTTAAACTATTATTTTTTTCGCAGCAAAATTATTATGTTTTATTATTTGTACATACTATTTTGCAGTTAGTTATTTGGATATGATTCACTTGAAAATTAAAATATTACCTGTTCCTACTACAAATGCTACCTCTAGCGTTTGATTAAAGTACTGAATTTAGGAAGAAAGCTCATTAAGCAGTCGCTTTTGAAATATTCATTATTCCCTTTTCAAATTTAATATTTTATTTTTTTGTTAGTAAAAGTTTCATAAAAATAAATATATATGTTCTCCGTTATTTAATTGAATCGAATATGTTTAGTCCACTTTTTAATATTTTTTTCTTATAAATAAATAGTTGAGTTCTCTTTTAATAAAGCGATCAATAACGCAATATTTAGTATCTCCTTTTTATTCACAAATCGTTTTACTTTTATCACACACACGCACACAGTTATATCCCCCCCCTTCCCCCCTTCTCTTGAGCAATGCGTCGTCACCACTCCTCCGTCATCGACACACACACAGAGAAAGAACGTCAAAGCAGCACAAAGGAGGCAGCTTTATGTGATTACATTTTCGACTTTAACTCGCGTGGAAAAGGCTTTCAATATATTCTTAAAGCGTGTCTCCCTGTTAAGTACATGCCTTTGTATAGTTCGTCCGTTATGAACAAGTTTATTAACCGAAAATATTAAATAGTACACCTCAGAGCATGAACACTAATTAGAGGATAAGAGAAACAATCCGACCCCCTTGGATTTCGATTTTAGTTTGGATTCATTGATACCAAGATAACCTTTTATTTAAATAGTAATAAACATTCAAGTTTCTGTAAAATCACTATTCATTTTGAACCGGTTTGCAAAATAGTGGACCCATGTGTCATATCAAATTTTTATATTTTTTCTTCACAAAACAATTCTAGGTGAAAACGTAATTATGTTGATAGATATTGTTATTTATAGACCTTGAGAGTTGAGAGGAATTTATACAAAAGTGTTAAATTAGCTACAAAAAAATTTATTTCGAAACCATTTGCTGCTACCTCCTCTTGTGAATAAACTAAAGTTTTCTCTACATCATCCGTTCGATCGAACTGGACATAACACATGTCTCAAATTGCTTTAGTAAAGCTCTGAGCTTTTACCGCAACAAAGGGAGTCGAGAAAACTTTAAAGCGTTCTCCGCCACAACCGATCGACCTAGCTGTACACAACATATGTATTTCAAATTGCTTTTGTAAAGCTTTGCGCCTTTACCGCACCAAAATTAAAATTATTTTATTATTGGTGAAAAGTAATTGGAATTCTCTGAGGCGTTTCGTCAGTAATTTGTACATGATTTGGCGGGATCATTAAATACCGTTCAAATATATTAACAGGAAATCAAGTGGCGCTTTAAAGACGAATTTCCGTGTTTGTAATAAACCACTTAATAATGCTGCTTTGACCTTTGAAACATATGCGCAATTAATTAATATTATTTCACTTGCTTTTAGTTTGTTTAGTTAGAGGACAGTGTGGTGTAGTGGTCAATGTGCTGGCTTCTGGACTGGACTGTCGTAGATTCGAATCTCACCTTTGCTCATGGATATTTTGTGATGCCGATTTATTTGATATTCTGTTTATATATAATGGCGTTGTTCAAATAAAAACTTGATTAATTATACCTACTAGTCGCCGTAGAAGTGAAAAACCTTTATACTAAAGAAAATACAGTCAACCCTCTCGTAAAAAAGTATAACTTCAAACGCTTTTTTCGTCAGTAAGTGATTGTGAAAAAACGTTACAACTCTTTTAAAGTGAATTAGAAATTTGTTATTAACTTTCCACTTACGTTCCCAATTTAGAATTGCGAATTACTGACTCGAATAATTGTTTACCGGATGGTGTTCATATAACTAGAAAACTATCCACTTTGGAAACTTCCGTCGCCGGCTAGAATCACTGCACTTTGCAGAAGTTCATATAGTTCGACCATCGCCTCCTAAACTATATAAGTTTATCTAAATGCAACTAAAGAACTGAATCATTAACTGGATTGTTTATATTTTTATTTATTTTATTTGATTCAAATCAGACAGAAATATAAAATGCAAATGCGAATTCACAAGTTGTTTTTTTTTTAGATTTGTGTATAATTCATTTAGAATAAAACAAAGAGAAGCAGAAACAAACAACGATCGGTAATTCTTTTGTTTTCGGTATGTGAATCAAAACAAACAAGTCAAAGTTAATAGTACAAATAATACGTAATATTCGATAAATGCAATAAATATGGAATGTATCTGTGATATTTATAGGAATATGATTGCTTAGATACATCTACATACCATGCTTCAATAGAATTCTGGATAATATCTTATCCCTTTTATACAGTACAAAGTCCAAATAATTCGTTCAATATTTTTGTAACAACCCGTGTTTAAACTTTGTGTTTGTGTGGGTCAAATCTAGTAATTGAAATTTTGCCTCCTTCCTATTGACCGATTGATCTGAAATTTGGTACCCACCTTTAGTTCTGATGACAATGCAATATAATGATAACTAGCAGACCGTCCCGGCTTCGTCCGGGTGCCAATACGACTTTTGAATATTCACCCACTTCCCGTTATCCGGTTTCCCCCGGGTACAAATAACATTTTTAATAAAATACACTAAAAACATAAAAATGAAATATGTAAAAAACTGTTAAGTTAAACGGTCTTATTTTAAATCGTCAGCTGTACCAAAAACTAGAAAATAATCTGGAACTTTTAACAGACTAAAACGTAGGGCGTATTTGAAATGTTTCTTTTGGAGGGCTTGAAAACACATTTTTCGAGACAACTCGTTATTATTTAATTATACAGTCGTTACACAGATTTTTATGCGCCCTACGTTTTTATTTGTCTGTTAAAAGTCTCAGATTATTTACTAGTTTTTAGTACAACTGATGATTTAAAATAAAGTCGTTTAATTCCTTCTCTACTTAAGGCTGTCGGAACGCTTTGAATTTAAGCCAAAAATAGAGCTTCGGCTGTCAACTGATTGTAGACTTATTCGTTAACATTCTGCAAAAATTCTTTCTCAATAAGGAAGATAAAGGACAAATCTAGGTCTCTAATGGACTACTTTTGTAATTTATGTACGATTTACTAGAAAAAAATTGGCATTAATTGTGCTAAAAAAACACACGTTTTCAATGTCACACTATGACCTTATTCGTACTTATTTCACAAAACTGTTCCATCACAAACCTAAAGTGAATCTTCCTTTTTCGGAAAAGTTTTTTAAATCTTCAAAATATTTCCAAAAATTAGAGTAATCAGTTGACAGCGGCACCCTTGCAATAAAATTTTTTAGCCTTGTAGTTGGCACCAGCCAAAAATTGAAACGTGCGGATGATTTGAGCGAGACAGAGCTAAAGAAGGCCACACCCACAATATGTCTTTTGCCTACCTCGCCCCTTACCGCTGGGTCTCAGCACAAACAAAATTCGGAGCGTTCCGACAGCCTTAAATATGACGTACCTTGGAAAAACTGCAATCCTTCTGTACAGTTTATCAAGATTCGACTGTACTCTGGTTGCAAATTACGTTTTGTCGAATTTATTACATCGAGACGATAATAATATTTGTGCTTTATTTGATTTAGGTTCGAAGATAAATCCGACAAATTCTACGAATGTACCGTATTTATTTATTGGACTCAGCCAGGGCACTCACCTGAAAAAGAAAATAAAAATTAGGTACAGAACATTCTGTTACACGCGAATCACATTATTGTAGTGGATACAATTATCAAAGGGTAGTAGAAGATGATGGATTAGAAAAACAATAACAAACGCTACTGGGTTTCTCTTTCTTTTACCCGATACCGTTTTTTTAAATGAGAACTACATCATTCTTAGAGTTCTGTCTGTCTGGCTGCCTGTCACAGGCCTCTGATTCCTAAAGAGTTGAGCTTAAAAACTTCGAAGACAAATAGTTGAAGTATTACGGTTCACAGATATTCCAAGGGTTTAAAAAAATATCGCGTTTTCGCAGACAAAAATGAAATTAAAAAAAGTGTTACTAATTTAATGTGACATGTTATTCGAAGGAGTTAATTTTGGAGGCACTAAAATATGTCTACTAAACCCGCCATGTTTAAGAACAAGATCATCTTAACACTATAAATATTCTACTATGACAATAAAAAAATTATTAATTTTTTTTAACTTTTGTATCTACTTAATCAAAACATTTAATAGTTATTGAAGATTGAAAAAGTTCCAAACAAGGAACGAAACGTCGCTGTAAATAACAAATAAGTGTTTACTTAAAAAGTCCTTTTTCCCGACAAATCATTTTTATATTAATTACCAAGGACAAAAAAGAAATAAAGTCAATTCTACTATGACTTTGTGATCCTATCGTAATGCTACGTTATTTCGAAGTCTTTAAAAATTACAAATACTTATTATTATTTTACAATATTTCCTTATTTTGAGAAACCCGAATTTGAAAAAAAACATGTTTTTTAAAAAAAAACGAGTTGTCTGTGAGCACAATACAGGTCAAACGACTGACAATGAGTGACTCAAAACCAAATTTTGTTAAGATGTTTGGTACCTAAGAAGAACTATTTTTAACGTTGTCTTTTCTGGTACAAAATGTTGAAATAAAATTTGTTTTGTAATCGTAAAATTTAGCTTCGTAAATATTTTTTGAGATAAAAATTTACTGTTCTCTTTTTTCTAAAGATCTGTCAACAAAAATTAATATGCTAACAAGGATAATATTTTGATTAACCATGGAAACCAAAAACAAAACATAGTAAAAGTTTGTTATTTTTATATGCGTTAAGAGACAAATTTTATTGTCAACTGTCAGTATTTTTGGAGTTGAAATGGTCCCGTCGTCTAATTGGCTGGAATTTTTTTTAAACAACAAACCGATACAAAAATAAAAACAGATGTTACTGAAGGTAGCAAAAGGGGAAACTGGAAGAGAGAGATAGAGACAGAAAGAGAAAGAGAGAGAGCTAGCAGAACACATTATGTTTATTTATCAAACAAAATAGCAACGTCTGACAATTGCTGTACAGTTTAGATCAATTAGCAACACATGCATTGAATAACGTCACCTATTAGTTAATCCAACCGTTGCGACTGTCTATTGTTTCTGTGCGGCTGCGGTTTCAACTAATTTTTCAGTCAATTGTTTCACACAGCATGTGCGTTAAAATAGAAACAAAGGCACAACGTTAAAACAAACAAATGCATCATCGGTGTTGTTATATTGTGCATTCAATAATAATGCAAAGTATTATATCAGTTGTATTTACATGAAAAAGCGTCATTGTATTTTTATTTTGATTATTCAAAATGAATTTAGGCTCAGGTTTTCAAGAAACATTTTCCTTTTCAATAATGATTTCTACAGTTTTGCAAAAGAACGCGTTAATTCTAACTTATTTAATGTGAAAAAAAGCTTTTGTTGCAGGCTTATCTTGCAAACAACCTGCCGCTATATAATACTCGACATGGTTTTCAAAGGTTTTGAAGTTAGTCACAAACAGCGTCGCAAATGCATATTTTAAAGCAGTCCTGGTTGTTTTGTGGGAAAGGAACACTCCCACCACCTCCCAGTTACCGGCACAGAACGTGCGTTCGTCGGTGATTGGTTATCGCTGGTTGTCGTGTCACTTGTCGCTTTTTTGCTATAAAATACAGTCCAGTACGCAATTGTTAAGTTGTTTCTTTGATTGTTAATTGATCAAGATGCCTAATACAGTTTTGCATAGACAAGCACGAAAAATAATGTTTTGGATGACTTTATGCAAGGAATTAGACCTTTAGATTAATGAAAAATTAAAAATAAAAAACCCGGGTCGCAGTGCCAAAACCCTGCCGACAATATAGTGTATTTGCTAATACAGGCAATTCGGCTTTATTATGCGAATTTAACTTGGTTTTTTGGTAAAATAAAAAATTTGACTGCTTAATACACCCCTTAAAATAACATTTTTTTTTTAATTGCAATATTATTATCAATCGAACCTCTATACTAAGTTATATACACCTTTCAGTAAATAATTCACTACCTGCAAACTAGTCTTTCTTAAAATTTTTAAATGCGGTCCTGTAAGGTCTATTTTATTAAAATTTTAGGGACACATTTTAATTACTGCCAGAGGGTTAAATTTCAATTTTGAAACGATTCGGAGAATTTTTTCGGTATTTTAGGGCCCAAAAACATTTTTCAACCCCTAAAAACTGCCCTTAAAATGGCCCGATTAGGCCCATTTTAAATAGGCTTCTTGCGGCGATGAATTTCAACACGTGGGCCAAATTTAGTTGAAATCAATTAACTCTTTCGAAAGTTATTGCCCGCACACATATATATATATATATATATATACGCATATATATATATATATACATATATATATAAACATTTTTAAAAATGGTGCCAAAGTGTTTAGGAGGTTATGAAACGTCGAGAAATTTTGGTCCGACCCCTAGGTCCCGCCATCCGACCGACGCCAATAGTGTATGTTGCCATATGGCAAATACACTAATAATAATATAGCGCGAGTTTGTAGTTTTTCAACCGACTGCACCTGCGCAAGGCTCCATTTGCATCTAACTTCAGAACCTTTTAGAACCGTGGCGCGTATTATAATAATAAACTTTATCCATTTGAGACTCTCAAGCACCTAGGAAACTAAAAATTGCGTCTTAGTGAACTGGAAGGGATATTCACACTGCTATCCTTTCTATCCAAAAAATATTAGACAAAGATAATCTGTAGCAAAACAGAAAAAATATTATAAACTCGTATTTCATACGTTTTTTACTTTTCTTATTTTGTGTGGTTGACCCTGCTCTAGCTGATTCTGCTGCTGAAACTTATTGGTACTTATCTTAAAGATCAAATCGACGTAAAAGTCAATGACGCGTAACTGATACTTTATTAAAATGTTCTGCGTCAATAAATACAAAGGCACAAAGTATTTTGAAAAGTTATTGAAGTACGTGAACACGTTGATTGAAATGGCGCGGAGTGCCAACTTTGCAATAGTTAAAGGAAAAAAAATATATAAACATTTATTAAATTAGAATATTTAAGTTAAAAAAATCAACGTACCATGAGAATCATATAATTTCAACGATATAATGTGACAATTTAATTTGCTATAACTCTGAGCCTTTATTTACGAAGGTCGAAGTATAAGTTTCTTTGATTTTATCAATGCATTGCATTAAAAAAATTAGAAATGGTTTTTAAATCAATTTCTGACTCAAAGCAATCCAATTGTCAACGCGTTAGTACCGTTTGAGAATCAATAACTTTACATTGAACTTGATTACAAATTGTGACCGAAAGGTTACCAAATAAAATGTCAGATATAAAGTTGTGTTGACAAAAAGAAAATACGAAATACAAATACAGCTGACATTGACAATGTCATGGCTACTTTAAGGTAGGTGGTGAACATATAAAAACAAGTCCCTACTTCAGAATTGAAAATAAAAAGGGACACAAATTCACAAACAGTCAGCGGGGACAACGCAATGTATTCGCATTTAATATGCCCCAGTATTATAGGGGCAATAATCATAAAACTGGCTGTAATATACGCACAGCGGTCACCCGTTTCTTTCAAAACGGAGCCATTTAACCCTTTAGTTACCATGCTTTTGGAATTCACAAAGTTACTAGTAAATTATCATTTAGTTTTTTTGTGATTTTACGATGGCAAGTGTGGTAGTTTTCAAGAAAAAGAATTAGAGTTATTTCAAAATTTCACATTAAACAGACTGATCCCTCAGATTTTAAAATATGCTGTTTAGAAATTTTGAACTGTTATCGAAAAATAATAAAATGAGACATTACGCTTCTTAAAATGTAGCTTGCTGCTTAAAAATTTTAAAAAACATATTTTTGTCCTCAAAATTGAATAAAAAAATGTGATATTTGTCAATATTTCTTTACAGCACGTCACGAGATTTCGAATTACGGAAAGGCATATTTAATATTTTGAAATTTTCTCTTTTCAAAATTAAGCTAAAAATACTGACAAATATGACTCAATATTTTTTTTTCAAATTAATTTTTTTGTATACAAAAATTTGTGCAAAACTTATCCTACTTTTCTCGCTTTTTTCTTATTTTAAATCATGTATTTAGTGTCCAAACAAACTGTAAAAACTTGGATATAAATCATATGGGAGAATGCTACGTATTCCTAGTTTATTTTGTAAGAATTACCGCCAAAGATTGAATAAGATTTTTAACAGAAATTAGAGATTTTCAAAACGTGAATAAATGCACACTCAAATCCAACAGCTAAACAGCTGATACTTAGTAACTTTAATAAATTATGATTAATATACTTTCTTCTTAAAATTCACAATTTGTTAATTAATTATTTTTTATTGTTTCCTCAAATTACATTTAAACATATTTAAGTGAAAAACACGATTAGAGTAATTGAGAATAATAGCTTTTGTCTGCTATAATTGTTAAGAAACATTCGTTGTTGTAGCAGTATATTAGAAAAATTTATTATTCCAACACGTCACCGTCGGGATTTAAACCCGAATCTTTCCACTTTCATGGCGGAGTGAGTTAATCAATTACTCTACGGTGCACACAATTCAGTTTTTAATCCTTCATAATATAGCGATTTACAACACTCAAATTCACTATATGCGAGAGCCAATTATTTTTTAGCAATAGCTAAACATTAACTCTCACAGTAGCGAGGGCTCTTATATGAATCAACGATGAACTTTCCATTATTAATACGGAACTAAGTCACAGAACTTTTCTGTATCGTTTTAGGACTGTTTTAATGCGGAAAACGGCAATTTAATATTGGTAAATTGTCAACACCAAATATTATAATATTAGTAGATATTTTTCATACGCTTATAGCTACGTACTTGCTGAATTAATTGAGAATAATAGCTTTTGTTTGCTATAATTGTTAAGAAACATT
This sequence comes from Venustoraphidia nigricollis, assembly GCA_034508555.1. Lineage (NCBI taxonomy): Eukaryota > Metazoa > Arthropoda > Insecta > Raphidioptera > Raphidiidae > Venustoraphidia > Venustoraphidia nigricollis. Next base: position 375,442 of record JAVRKA010000111.1, read on the forward strand.
CATTGTTGTAGCACTATATTAGAAACATTTATTATTCCAACACGATTAGAGTATTATCAAGAATAAATTTAAAAAGTCCAGATTTTTTAACACACGGTAAAGAATGGGATAACAGCGATGGCTGGTAAGACAAGACGAGCTAACAGACAACTACAATATGTGGTTTATGTCGACCAATTTAAGGCAGATGGCAGCAGTAAAGTGACGTCCTTGTCTGTATATGTCCAGCCGACTGTCCACAGTGCGTAGGACTACGCCCCCTTATCCACAATGTGACAGACGTTCCTTTTATGTCGACACAGAGAAGAAAGTTCTTAGTGAAACTTCTGATGTATAAAAGACAAAGGAAAAATGACAGTCCTTTTAATATGAAGATTTGACTTTTATATATGTACCGAATGACCTTTTTTATAATATGAAAAATGTATGTCAACATTTTTTTTTCAATATTATTCTAACTGTGAATATGAAAAGTGTAAGGAATAAAAAATCAGGACTTAACATTTTCCGAGTAAAGCTCTTGACATAATAATAGTAGTCATGTTTTAGGATTTTCACAATAATATAAAATAAGCAGTGAGGTGGTTTGTATGTTAGGAAGCATTTAAAAATTAATGAATATTACTTTATTTTTATCATTTCATATTATAATGACTAATGAGAATTATTTATATAAAACGTTTGGGTAAAATTGAATTAATGTTGTTATATTTTATGAAAATATCTGATATTTCAAAGTATCGATTGCCTTCAAAACAAATAATTAGATCCGATAAATCTTTCTCCAGAAATTCTAAAAGCCACTTTCTTTGCAGCCTTTTTTCTAAACAAATAAATTGCCTGACCTACGTTGATAAAATTTCTTTAGGTTCATTTTGATATTAATTATACGCTTCGATTGACACTCAAGCAAAGTCAATAACATTTTTTACTCGTGACACTTTTTTTAGCAAAAAAAAATGGCTTGACACATTTTGACAAAATTTCTTTCGGTTAATTTTGATTTTATTACGTTTACATTGGTATCTCAACGCAGTCGATATCATTTTTTATTCACGAGATTTTCTACACAAAGAAAATACGAACACACAAAAACATACTTTTTTCAAAAATAGTGAAAAAATAATGTAGTGACCTTGAAACATAAAACATTTCGAAAATTTTTGAACCCGTTAACATAGACTGAAAAAATATACAAATATATTAAGAAATAAATAAAGTACAGTATTATATCAACGCATAAAAATGTAGAAAATCAAATGTCAGTCTTTTCTATAACGTTTAAAAGGGTAAAAAGTAGCACGTGTGTCTTGACCTTTTGTAAATGAATGCGCATATAATGATTTTTGAATGTATTAAGCTATAATAATGTATTGTTTTATCGGATATTATATTTCGCCGGTGACGTGGCAGGTTTAGTCTCCCGTTACTAGTGGCAAATAGGTCCGGACAGACATAAACCACGAGTGGCGCGATTCTAAAGCTTAGAAAGCTCTTAAAACTTTACGCATATTTCTCAGCTAATTGGCACTTGAATTACAAAGTTTATGTTTCTAGATTTACGCGCAAATCTGGCCCAGTTTCAAAGATATCAACCGTTAAGAGAATGTGTTGCGGTCGTAATGTGCTTCGTTTCCCACACCGTATCTTATAAATAAACTTAAATTAAACTGGACTTTATAGTCGGAAATATTGCTTACGAGTTGGTGGCGACCACCAGATCTCATTATCAGTTCGGACGTCGTGAGTTTAAAATTACAGCTTAGCCAAGAAGTGTTCTTGCAAAATTGTTGATGACCTTTAACTTCCACCATTATTACTTTATATACAGTATACAGAAAGTAACTGCATCAAATTGTGAAGCAAGCAGCATTAAATAACTATATTTGCATCTATATCCATGATTGAAATTTCTGATTTTCATTTTTAGAAACGTTTCTTTACATTTTGTTTCAAACATGTAAAAAATTATACCTTTTTCAATGTATGAATGTATCATGGCGACCCGTTTCCTCCACCAGAGTATTCAAATCAAAGTGAGGTTATGTGTTGTCTTCGTCCTCAGTAAGAATACTTATTTTTCTAAAGCTACTACTTAGATTTGCCGAGAAAAAAAATTCTAACGTTAAAAAAATACATTTTTAGGGTTCCATACATCAAAAGGAAAAAAACAGAACCTTTATAGGTCCGTTTATCACAGTCAATTTGCTCCGAAACTACTGGACCGATTGAGTTGAAATTTGGTACACATATGTAAGCCTGTGATCCAAAGGCCGACGTTTAATGTAAATAAATGAACTTTAAACACGGGGGCCATTTTTGGGGGGTAAATTAGAAAATTAAAAAAAATGCAAACTATAGGTATCGTGTAACAATATAAGAATATGTTAATTCTGTAATGCTTCAGAACGAGCTATTAATTGTTATAATCATTCATTGTTACAATGCTAAATTAGAAAAAACCCGGGTCACAGTGCCAAAACCCTGCCGACAATATAGTGTATTTGCTTGTATAGGGCCGTGTGGTTTTATACTTTTATTATGTGAAATTAAATTTGTTTTTGGGCAAAATAAAAAATTTAACCCCTTAATACACCCCTTAAAATAACATTTTTTTCTTAATTGTAATATTATTATCAATCTAACGTCTACACCGAATTAAATACACCCTTCAATAAATAAGTCACTATCTGCAAACTAGTGTTTTCATAAAATTTGTAAATCCGGTCCTGTCGGGCCGATTTTATTAAAATTGTGGGGAAACTTTTTAATCACTACCAAAGGGTTAAATTTCAATTTTGAAACGATTCGGAGAATTTTTTCGGTATTTTGGGGCCTAAAAACAGTTTTCAACCCCTAAAAACTACCCTTAAAATAGCCCGATTAGGCCCATTTTAAATAGGCTTCTTGCGGTGATGGATTTCAACATGTGGCCCAAATTTCGTTGAAATCAATTAACTCTTTCGAAAGTTATCGCGCGTACACATATATATATATATATATATATATATATATATATATATATAAACATTTTTAAAAATGGTGCCAAAGTGTTTAGGAGGTTATGAAACGTCGAGAAATTTTGGTCCGACCCCTAGGTCCCGCCATCCGACCGGCGCCAATAGTGTATGTTGCCATATGGCAAATACACTAATAAAATTACTTGCAATAGTGTTTAATATTTTTATTTATATAAAAGACGTTTCGACCAACAGTTTTGGTCCTTTTCAATTTTCAAATTACTTTTTTTTGTAATTTTAAGATAAATAGTTTTAAAGTTATTTAAGAAAATAGATGAAAATTGGCCATTCCCCCTTATCACCGAAACTACTAAGCCTAAAATTTTGAAAAAAATAGGGAATGTCGGATCTGACCCATAGCTTACAGGAAAACCTAAGCGAAAATCTAAAGTTTTAAAGTACTCACGGAAAACGGAATAGTACGGAACCCTCTTCTCGCGAGTTCGACTCGCACTTGACCAGTTTTTTTTTGTATTACAATTTGATAATTTGCTATGATCAATTATTTTTTCATTTTTTCTATCATTGATTAACAAATTCAATTTGTTGATAGATTTGTTGATCAATTTTAATTTAGTCCTAGCGCATTATTAAATTGTAATACAAAAAGTTATATTTAGCTGGAATTTGTTAATTATTATGTATCTGGTTAAAAATAAACTTTTTGACATTGGAAAACGAAAATCGATAGAAGTTAAATCAAGTACGGCAATAATGTCCTTGCATTGTAATTATAATTAACTAATCAATCACCGATAGCCGTGTATCTATTATTTAGAATTTCCGTATAAAAGCTACAAGACGGGAAATAATTCAAATCAAAGGTATGGCTCGACTGACGCCATATACAACAACACAAATAGTTCATATATAATTCATTTTCCACGACGAGCAAAGTGGAGAACAAAAAGTCAACAGGGAATCAGCACAATGCCTATACATAATACAGTGTGTCCGTTTGAGTCGATTCTCTATTCTTATAGACCAGAGGTTCTTAACCTTTTCTGGGTCACCGCCCCATTTAGAAGAAAAAACATTGCAACATCCCCTAATTCATAACATATGAAATATCTTTTCAACAATTTATTTTTTCCAAAAATTGAAAATAGGATTTGCAAAAAATTTTGAAAAAAAAGTTAAAACAAATTTTTTGAAAAAAGTTAAAAAAAAACTTTTTGAAAAAAAGTAAAAATTTTTTTTGAAAAAAAGTAAATATTTTTTTTGAAAAAAAATTTAAAAAAAAATTTTTGAAAAAAAGTTTTTGACAAACTTTTCCTCACTTCAAATTTCATATAAGTAGTTAATAATAATAATAAAAGTGAAAAATTACAGTGAAAAGATTTTTTTTTTAATTTTCCAAACATAATTCGGAATTTTTTTTTTTTTGAAAGTTCCAAATGGTGCGCAATGATGTTAAGGGTCATTAAGTACCATTTTAAAAACATATTTTAAAGCTTGTTCCGGTCGTCACTTTGAGTTAAATAGATGGATAATTGTTCAAGGACTTAGGATCAATAAGTCAATACTAAATTTTTATTTATTGCGACGTTTCAGAATTTATTATTCTTTCGTCAGGCATCATAAATTATTTATGTATTAACTGTTTTATAATTAGTTGCTTTGTCGTTTTCATTTTAGTGTACGATTTTTAGTGAAATAGTTCATAAACATTTTTTTTATTTAAAACTAATTAGTTTTAAATAATAAAATTTTTTATAAACTATTTGACCAAAAATCGTAGACTAAAATGAAAACGATAAAGCAACTAATTATAAAACAGTTAATACATAAATAATTAATTTATAATGCCTGAAGAAAGAATAATAAATTCTGAAACGTCGCAATAAATAAAAATTTAGTATTGACTTATTGATCCTAAGACCTCGAACAATTATCCATCCATTTTAAAAAACATTTAAAGAACAAAAAAAAATTTTGTTGGATACTTCGTTCTGCCCTATTTCAAAATATTTTATTATAGTTATTAAAAAAAGAGATTTTAAAGCTGTCATATTATTTCACATTAGATCGTTTTTAATCAAAAAATACACCCGGTATAATACAGACACATTTCCATAGAACATTAATTTATTATTGATATTGTGTGTATCGACAGTTCTGTCATACCAGTCACTGATAGATTTGTATAGTGGGCTTAACCCATTAGTGGCCAGAATAAATCAATGTTTTAAACATTGAAACCCAGCGCTTTGAAAATAGGTAATTGTTTACAGCATTTATAAATTAATAATACTCTAATGCTGGGTTGCAGAAAGGATTGTCAAATAATTTGATGAAAATTAAGCATTTGTTTTTGTGTGAAAACAATCTAATGTTTTGAGTAGGATATTAGACTATTCTTGCATGTATGAAAATTATAATTATGTAATCACAATGTAAGGTCATTGTCAAATCAAACTATTTGACAATCCTTTCTGCAACCCAGCATAACTCTTGAATAAATTACAATTTCACTGGTTTGAAAGAACATAGTGTCTAAAAAAAGAGATAAACATAAATTATGAAGATAAAAAAGAATTTGCGATTCGCTTTCTATTTCCAATTTCAATAATAGTCAGTAAAAATAAGCGCAAAGCCTCGATATTAAAAAGTTATAAAACGTCAATTTTTTTATCGACTTTATTTCATAAGATGTGCATAAGGGACATATTTTATTATACGGTTGTTCACGTTTACGAATATGAAATATTTTATTGTTTACGGTTTGAAGTATCTGTATGAAACCAAACATTCACATCTTTGGAGGTTCATATATATAGAGTTTACGGTAATAATTTAATAAAATTCTAGTGGATTCATACTTCACACCGTTAGCAGTCTGCAACGTAATATAATAGGGTGGAAATTCTATTCAGAGACTTCAACACCACTACGTCACTTAAGGTAGTTGTCGTGGCACAATATTGTCAAACAGTTATAGATTATACGCGCCACAAAAGTATACTAGCTTGTAGCTAAGTGATCCATAATTTGTACGCAAGACTGTACCCGCGGAAACGTAACCCATACAGTATTCATATGCATGTATACTTTTGTATAAATTGTTGAACTTTAAACCATTATTTATAAATAATTAGACGGTCAAAAAAAATGCATTGAAAGACTGTCAGTTTTTTTATAGTTTCTGACAGTTAGTTCTTTTTTTATAAATAAGAAACTGGTTCAGAACTACAGACATCGTATACAATCAATGTTAATTATCCAATTTTTAATAGAATTTATCTCGGATTATATACGGTCAATCGACTTCAAATTTTCAGGGCAATTGTATTATCATGTCCTTAATAAGTATACAAAAATTAAGAATTTTCGGACGGTGTGCCTTAACCACGACAACTACCTTAATATTACCGACAACTGTTAAACAGATTGCCACCAGATTCTTCAGCGTCACTACACGTCATATTACCGACAACTGTTGAAATAAACAGACTGCCACCCAATGGCAAAATTTTAAACTGTTATTTTTAATGAAAACATTAATTTTAAGTTATTAACTTATTTTTCGTCACTAGAGAGAAAAAGTCTCCAAAATGGCGTATCAAACATTATTTTTGATACAGTATTAAGGGAGATATTTCCTATCAACAAAAAACATTATAGGAATTTACTTACTAAAGTGTTTATTTAATTCGATGCAAATGTTCGACTGATTACAATGTTGCAATTAATAAAAACAATTAAGGGGTGTACTAAGGAGTTATTTTTTTAGTTTGAGCATAAACCAACTAGAGTTCACATAATATACCAGTAAGGCCTGTATTAGCAAATACACTATATTGTCGGCAGGGTTTTGGCACTGCAACCCGAGTTCTTTCTTATTTTACAGCTGAAAGTTAATTAATTATTTTAGCATGCAGCAAAATGTAAATGAATCCACTTCTTTAGTTTCTGTTTTGTTATTTTTAAACTACGGAATAAAAATTTTAGAGCTAATTATAAACGATTTTTTTCGTTTTTAAGAACAATACTGTCTTTATAATTTATTGTTATAACCTTCCGAATCGCGCAAATCCCGTAACATATTTTGATACGTCACGCATTTCCTACATTCATCAACACGTATAGAGTTTTAAGGTAAGCGTTCCTTTGTTCGCATCGTATGTATCGAACTCTTATTCAGTTTGTTGGCTAATCCGGATTAAACTTATCGGATTAAACCTTGCAAAATACTTAACAGTTCAGTATGAATTGTGCAAAACAGTATAAAACTTTCTTGCCGCATTGTACGCATCAGATAATATTTTCAGAATTAGGTTTAAATTTTTTAATAATCAAAAAACTTACAAGACGGTGTAGTAAACATCGATCTTTATTATAAAAAGCAACTTACGGAATTCATTTTTCATCCTTCAAAATATATTAAGATTAGTGATATTAATTAGTGTCTCAATATTGTTCACGTCCATTATAATTAATAAGTTTTTTATTTAATCACGGGAAATTGGTTAACTAGTTAAAGGTATTATTTCAATTCTATTAAAAATAAAAAAAAAAAATATATAATTATTTCATTAACTAATTTGTATTTTTTATCATTTCAGTTTTGCCCGAAGAAGTTAAAACAAATTAACGAAACGTTGCAAATTTTTTAATTTAGTTTATCTATATTAAAATTCAATTGTCCAATTTCCCGTGATTAAATAAAAAACTTATTAATTAGTGTATTTGCCATATGGCAACATACACTATTGGCATCGTTCGGATGGTGGAACCTAAGGGTCAGACCGAAATTTCTCGACGTTTCAATACCTCCTAAACACTTTGGCACCATTTTAAAAAATGTTTGTATATATATATATATATATATATATATATATATATATATATATATATGTGTGTGTGTGTGTGTGTGTGTGTTAGGGGTTGAAAAATGTTTTTGGGCTCAAAAATACCGAAAAAATTCTCAGAATCGTTTCAAAATTGACATTTAACCCTTTAGTACTAATAAAAAAGTGTCCCTAAAATTTTAATAAAATCGGCCCGACAGGACCGGACTTACAAATTTTATGAAAACACTAGTTTGCAGATAGTGAATTATTTACTGAATGTTGCATATAATTTGGTATAGAGGTTCGATTGATAATAATATTGCAATTAAGAAAAAAAATGTTATTTTAAGGGCTGTATTAAGGAGTAAATTTTTTTATTTTGCCCAAAAACCAATTTAAGTTTGCATAAAAAAACCCGGGTCGCAGTGCCAAAACCCTGCCGACAATATAGTGCATTTGCTTATACAGGCAGTGTGGCTTTATTATACGAACTTAAGTTGGGTTTTGGGCAAATAAAAAAATTGACTCCTTAATAATTTTTTTTCTTAATTGCAATAATATTATCAATCGAACCTCTATACCAAATTATATACAACTTTCAGTAAATAATTCACTATCTGCAAACTAGAGTTTTCATAAAATTTGTAATTCCGGTCCTGTCGAGTCGATTTTATTAAAATTTTAGGGACACTTTTTAATTACTACTGGGGGGTTAAATGTCAATTTTGAAACGATTCTGAGAATTTTTTCGGTATTTTGGGGCCCAAAAACGTTTTTCAACCCCTAAAAACTACCCTTAAAATGGCCCGATGACGCCCATTTTAAATAGGCTTCTTGCGGTGATGGATTTCAACACGTGGGCCAAATTTCGTTTAAAATCAATTAACTCTTTCGAAAGTTATTGCCCGCACACATATATATATATATATATATATATATATATATATATATATATATATAAATATATATATACATATATATATACATATATATATAAACATTTTTAAAAATGGTGCCAAAGTGTTTAGGAGGTTATGAAACGTCGAGAAATTTTGGTCCGACCCCTAGGTCCCGCCATCCGACCGATGCCAATAGTGTATGTTGCCATATGGCAAATACACTAATAAAGCCACACTGCCTGTATCAGCAAATACACTATATTTTCGGCAGGGTTTTGGCACTGCGACCCGGGTTTTTTTCAACTTGATATCTCCACGCCTTCCTAAAAAAAGGGTCTTGACAGACAGGCAGACAGACGGAGAACGAAGTGATCCTATCAGGATTCACTTTTTGATTTTGAGCTACGGAACCCTAAAAAACGTATGTAGAGCTATTACATTGAAAATTTCTGAAGTTTAGTAACAGTCAATAACTCATGGGTTTCAAAAAATCGAAATTCATAACGATTTGCGCATATCCCATGGTAGTACATGCATTTCCTCTGAGCCGTCAACCAGACGTTCGGAGAATTATTCTATCCCAAGCTGCGCAAGTCCCGTGACACATTTCGAAACCTCGTGCATTTTCTTTCATCTATCAACACGTTTAGGGAGTTATTATTACAGCTCGAGTACCGCTGTGCCTTGCGCGATAACAAAACGTTCCCAGTCGGGGATTTCCCTTAAACTCTCTTCGATCGATTCTAATTTACTCTCAAATTCACCAGCACCCTCTTTATCTAACATGTCTGTAAAGCCTATGTTAGACACTTCGAAATACACAATCTATTATATATTTTCCAAATTATGTACGGGTTTTTTTATGTAGTGTAAACATAGAATAGAATAGAATAGAATATCTTTATTCACAGAGCTAATGTTACAATATTACAAGTAGATGTGATTGTCAATTAAAATTACAAATAAAAGAATTACATTAAAATCAGCGATAAGTAAAATTTTACGGTGCATATTTAATTACCAAGTGGTTGTTGATTGCGCGAAGTCTTTGTACGAATACAGTGGTTCGTTTGATAATTTTCGCCTTATTTCTTTTGAATAAAGGTTAATTGGCAAGTTTCTCACACTAATGGGAAGTTGATTACAATCGGTATATTTTATTTCTCAAAGATGTTTTTGTCGGTATGAAATATCTTCCTTAATACTGTCTCAAAATTAATGTTTGATACGCCATTTTGGAGATCATTTTTCTCTCTAATGACAAAAAGTAAATTAATATCTTGAAATTAATGTTTTCATTAAAAAATACAGTTTAACAATTTTATTACAGAAAAAACATTTAAAAAAAATGTCGCCATCCGGTGGCAGTCCGTTTATTTTAACAGTTGTCGATAATATGACGTGTAGTGGCGCTAAATAAAATAGACATCTGGTGGCAACTTGTTTATTTTAACAAGTTGTCGGTAAATTAAGTCTATAATAAAATTCGTTTTGAGTGGATGCCATCAGTTTTAATTTAGTGACAATTTTAATAATTGGCATAAACAATTTTAAATAGAATATTTTATTACAAACATATCCATTTTACCATTTATATCACCATGTTTTTAATCTCTCGACGAAATACTGATATGAATTGACAGCATTCGAACTCTGAAGATGGTGCAAAGCGCACCGAAACGTCAGTGAAAATGCAAATTTAAACTTCAGTATTGTGTTTTTATTGATCCTGTGCCACAGATTTTATCTGCACTTATCCAACGGTAATATTAAGTGACGTAGTAGCACTGAAGTCTCTGAATAGAATAGAATATTTATTTATAGAATATTTAGAATATATAGAATATTTATTTCCACTCTATTATATTACGTAACTGATCACTATTAGTCCGCTAGTAAATATAAATTACGGCTGAAAACAAGATATACCTTTCAGATAAAATCTAGTAAATAGAATTTAATTCACAGCAGTCTGGTTAATATGATCAAAAAGCCATTCACCAAATTGCATTTGTTCCTACTAATTGGAAAATTCGCTTAACAAACTAGAGTTACAAAATATTGCAAATGTTTTTGAAGTCGCAATATTCATTTATTCATAATTAATTTGTTATTGCTGTTCCATACCCATAAATATTGTCAGAAACTATTTCTGTAATTTATCAATAACTCATATCACAACTTTTGATATTTTTATTTCCAATTACTTTTTTGGTGTTTGCCAGTCATACTTTTATTTATAGTATTAGATAAATTTTCGAGAATGTTATTTATTAATACGTATATTTACAACTAATTTATATTAAACTGAAGAATTTTAAATAATGTTTTTTTTTTTTACTTTTTTACAGATCGACATAAATGCATATCGACCGAAAATATGACCTCGCAGAAGAAACGACAACCAATCAAATGCTAGGTAAGCAAATAAGTTATATTATTTTAATTTAGTTATAATTACAACAGTAATAGACGATAGCTAAAAAAAATTCTTCGCAAAACTAAATAGTTTGAGCCAAAACGTGTACTGAATCACATCGGATGGGCCCGACACGACTAGCAGTTTTGAGTTAAATAAAGTTAAATGAGTTTTCACGCACTAGTCGGCTCGGATCAACACAGCAACATTCAGCGTGCGTGCCGAACCGATCCGATCTGATTCAATAAGTGTGGACCTTTACTCTGGTGAGGGCGGTTTTATTTTGTTTTAAATTTATAGACGAAACGTCATACTTAAAATAAATCTAAACTAAATAGTCGATTATTTTCAAATTACAGTGTTGGGTCTTTTTGAGACAACATTAATACTCTGCATTATCGACCACAAAATTGTTTTGTTTTGAGTTTCTGTTAGCTACGCATAAGAAACAAACAAGTATAATACAATTTTCAATCTTGTTGTGATAAGACGTACTAGAGTTCGTCTTGATTTTTATTGTGTTTTATTTATTTATTTTTTATTAAGAAATCAAATCGATCTTTATAACATAACTGTCTGTTATGAACATAACAGTTTGACTAATTGATAATTCCTTGTACAGAACGTAATTCGGTATCTGATTAGAGTTGGGTAGCTCAGATCTGAAACGGTTCAAAGAGCCGACTCCGACAGAAGATCCGTGAGAGCCGACTCACTTTTTTTTCCGCATAACTCAGTGAAACACTTAACACACAGAAGCACGTTTTACACTTACGTATCAGTTCTTGCTTTGAATGACTCATGCATCACATGTTTGGCTATGCATTCTTGATTCTATACAGGTCGTGATATGATTGACTGAACTAGGTAACTCAGTGGCAGACTGCAGTAACATATTCAGAGCTCGGCTCTTTTTTAATCGGTTCAGTGAGCCGGCTCACATACGGGATCCAGATGCAAAGATGCAGATCACTAAAAAGACCCATTTTTCCCATCTCTATATCTGATAGTCGATAGTGTGCGTTCAGCTTAATATCGAGCACGCATAACGTATGAATCTGACATGTAATTCTCAGGCTTATCTCCTTCATGCGGTATTCTTTATTCTGATCGGTAAAATATGCTGATTTTATCGAACCTATATCTGGTTTTACGAGACAATATTCTCATAAAATGACTAAGAAAGCGGTGTCCCCACTGTTCTACGATAACCCATGATCGTAACACGCGAATACGAAAAAAATATGTTTTTTTTACCGAGATAAAAACAAAGTATACTAATATTGCCAGGAAATCATTGTCGATTTTTATCTGATTATCGAAATAAGTTTTTACGAATATTTATAAAAGTTTGGTTTCAAGTATTTTTAGTTTTATCGAAATTTTAACCAGTGTTCTATAAAAAATGGAATTGCTTATATAATAAAAAATGTATATATCAGATCCTTTTGATGTTAAAAATTATAAATATTTTAGAGGAATTAGGATCAATGAAATTAAAAAACAAATTATTATTTCACAACGTTTCGTATTAAATTAATACTTCATCAGGTGATCTTAATTAATTGTCTTAATAGCTAGATTTAATTCAATTATCTTGTTATACTATTTTAAGATATCATAACAAATCAAAATTTTAAGTATATTACAATTCATACAGAGTAACATTTTTTAAAACTAAATATTTAGTTTTAAAAAATTTTACTATGCAGCTATGAACTTTCTATCTATATTTAACTTTTTAGTTCGGTTTGCTATTTAAGCGTGTTTTTTTTAGTTTTTTCAACTATTATTTTCGGTTCAGTTGCGAAATTGGCAAAACAATGAAACAGCTAACTCAAATCATTATTGTTTTAGCTTTCATATCAGTAAAAAGCTTGTCTGTTTGCAAGAAAATCGACCAGACATGGCACTCGAAGCACCGCTATGTATAATAATAGACGGTAAATGCAATACCAATTACATTTGTATAAGCGCCGACACCAATGCAATTAACTAGCCATCTCACTCTAAAATCCATTCCCGCACTCTACATAACTTCCTGTTTGCTGATAGTGCAGTTACAGATGCTTTTAAAGGGTTGTATTATGAAACTAGCTTTACTTCCGGTTTTGCGCACGCAATTGATTTTCTCTTTGTCTTAACCTGAGCTTTACTGAGTAAAAAGTATTTGCTGAACACTCTTTTTCATGCGTGTTTCGGCGACCGTAAAATGGGCCATGTAATACTAGTGATGTAACGACAAACAAATAAATGCGATCTAAATAATTCAACAGTAATTTTCACAAACCACCTAAGTCGACAACTACAAATTGTATGTAAATAAACAACAGACGCGAATAGTTTATTACAAGTGAAGTTTGTTTCACAACTGAACTGTCAAAAATATTAAAAACTGGTCGCTATCCGCGGCTCATCACGCGAATGAGATGAAACCTTCAGCTCTACCTGGCATCATCTAGTGAGGAGTTACAATAAATTGGGTAGTATAAGAATCTTCTCCCTGAATCCCTGATCGGTCAGTTCCTGATGTCTATTAATTTCAAACAGATGTGCCAACATCCAAATACACTATATATTTATATATATAGCTGATTTTCACATCATAAGTTTATACTTATGATGTGAAAATCAGCTGCTTCAATGCACTTTGCCACGTATCCATAAATTGTGTCGCAAAAAATACAGAAAATCCATGTTCTTATGAACTTTTGTATTTGCAATAAACATGCTCCTTGACCACTGAGCGAACTTAGTAAGTCGCCTTGTATAAAATATCTAAAAACCCACGAGAAAACGAAATGACAGACAGAAGTTCAGTTACTATATTATTTTATAGTATGTTAATAATGATCATTATCAAAAGTTAGTCGTCGACAAGGTAAAGTCAAAAATTTACCATAACCGTCTGTACAATATCAAACACATGTTTGAACATTGTACATAATTTAATGTACTTGTTGGTTACATAAGTTAACCGAGCATTGAGTACGTTTGCATCGGTGGTCAGGTCGGCTGCAAGTCGTCTAAGCATCCACTTGAAATTGAGCTATAACGTATTTAGTTTTTTAATAATTTTGCGATAAATAATATTGGAAAACGAAGAGGAAAAAAAATAAAGCCATACCTAATTAATAACAAATTAAATAAAATGTATAAAACTTTATAAAATATCACGTAACTACAAAACGCCCCAGGAATGTTTATGTTCAAAGCTGTGTATTTAAGGTAGTTGTCGTGGTACAATATTGTCAAAAAGTTATAGATTATGTGCGCCACAAAAGTATACTAGCTTGTAGCTAAGTGATCCATAATTTGTGCGCAAGACTGTATCCGTAGAAACGTAACCCATACAGTATTCATATGCATGTATACTTTTCTATAAATTGTTGAACTTTAAACCGTTATTTATAAATAATTAGACGGTCAAAAATGTTTTCTTATTTTTTTTAAACTCACAACAAATGCATTGAAAGACTGTCAGTTTTTGGAAAGTTTCTGACAGTTAGTTTTTTTTTTATAAATAAGAAACTGGTTCAGAACTACAGAGATCGTATACAATCAATGTTAATTATCCAATTTTTAATTGAATTTATCTCGGATTATATACGGTCGATCGACTTTAAATTTTCAGGGTAATTGTATTATCATGTCCTTAATAAGTATACAAAAATTAAGAATTTTCTGACGGTGTGCCTTAACCACGACAACTACCTTAACTATGAATATTATACATACTGTCGAAGTAACCTTGGATACAAAAACCATAAAAACATTTTTGGCGCGTTATCGGAACTGTCGATTTTTCTCTCAACGTGTCAAAAAGTATAACTTCAAGTTTTTTTGTTCAAAATAAAATTGAGTAGGAAAATACAAGCACTATTTGCAAGTCCATATTTTATTTAACTTATAGCATCGGACGATATTTTTTTCTTTACATATATTTTTAACAGTTGGTAATGTCAAAAAAGTGCGTAGCGAAAATAATCTGTCATTTCGTTGTGTAAGCGCTTGAAGGTTAACATAATTTACAAATTTTAGCCCACATTTATCCTAAATAAAACTACCGATGTAAACATACTTATTGTAGCTTTGTATCTGAAGAATCGATACTGTTGAAATTCTGTATTACAAACTGTTGACCGATGCAAATCGTACAGTGTGTAATATTGTAACGATTAAAATTATGAAATAATATTTTAAAATTGTTACTTAAATCTCATTTTATGTTTAATTTGCACTGATTTTTCGCTCGACACTTGGTAGAACATGATTAACAGACATGATAACAAATAAATAAATACACTTGAAAATTCTACAAAAAGAATTTTATCAAATTATTTCTCGACGTTCGTTTCGGATAATATAGTAAATTAGATATTTGCTATATCTAATTTAGTATATATGTTTTATAACAAGTAATTAAAAACACTTGAAAATTCTACAAATATTCTTTATTTCTCGACGATCGTTTCGGACAATAAGTCCATCCTCAGGAGTACAAAAACTATACTTGTCCGAAACGATCGTCGAGAAATAAAGAATATTTGTAGAATTTTCAAGTGTTTTTAATTACTTGTTATATTTAATCATGTTCTACCAAGTGCCGAGTGAAAAAAATCAGTGCAAATTATATGTTTTATATTCCTGAGGATGGCCTTATTGTTCAAAACGATAGTTTAATAATAAGTTTTTATGTAGCATTTTCGTGTTTTTATTTATTTGTTATTCCTTTTTTAAGTGTTATCAATAATTAAATTTTAAAGCTTAAAACAATTATTCAAAACTTACATAACCACCCTACTAGGACTAAATACTAGCTAGCTATTTAATATTAACGATTTTACTAAATTGAATTTGTGTGTGAAATATATAAAACAACAGAACGTCAAGTGCTAATTCAAGCACTTAATCGATACATTAAATCACCTAGGGTGGTTATTTTAAATAGCAAATCTGTATTTAGAAACAGCGGCTTAGTTTTAAATAGAAATAAACTATTTTTATCAAGCTTAGGGTTAATCAGGTGTTGATCAAAGTCATGTCAACACAGTGTAATATGTCAACCAGTGGTGTAGCGCTTAAGTTAATTTTGAAACTAACGATTTGTTTTCAAGAAATTGTCTAGAAACCTAATTTTTTTTATAAGCATCTATTTTTATAGATCATATATATTTCAGTGCTTTGACGGAGCAATTAAAAAAGATAGAATGGGGTGGTCTCTTGGCCCAAATGCACCATATTGTGAAAGGGTTTTTGTGCTTCTCCTTTTTACTGGATCTAGTCAGCAAATAATATGGATCGTCTTATTGTTGTGTCTTGCACTTCATCTTTCGATATAATTTAGGAACAGCTCACTGTCCTTATCAAATTGAGGAACGCTACCTAATGTTAACGCCATTTTACTACAGCACGTGGGTTTCTCGTCGCCAAATATGTTGTGTCTTGAACTTAATAAATTATACACCGTATAATTGAAACTGAATTTTATTCATAACATTAACATTTAAAAATACAATATTATTACAATTGTGTACAGGAGACGATGGTGGACTGCCGATTCTAAATTAAATACAATTTTATCTTAAACTAAAATCCGTCATTACGTAACTATAACTAAAGTATATATTATGCAATTAATAAAATACAATACACATCACTTATCAGCTCCAGAAGATTAGCAGCTAGATTGTCCTGTGGAACTATTCCATCCTCACACCAATGTAGCTAAAGTTGGTTGTCTTACTGTAGGTTAAATTCTCGCAATCGAACACGATATAGGTGTCTGTTTCATCCTCCATTTCGCAAAATCTACATAGTGTTGATTCCTGCTGTATCCCCATCATATGTAGGTGTTTTCTCAGGAAAGCATGATCGGTTAAAAGCCCAATCACCTTTCTGAGTGTCGATCTGTTGAGTCTAATTAAGTCCTCAGTTAGCTTTGAGGAAGGGCCTACAATTATTTTCTTCCCATGTTTGTTACCTGAAACCAGATCCCAATCTGAGACATGCTGCTCGCAGAACCATCTCCAGACAGTTTGCTGGACATTTCTATAGGAAATTCCGCAGATTGGTTCAGGTCCAATGCATTTCTCAGAAGCTCCTTGTCTGGCAAGGGTATCTGCTCTTTCTTTATGACCTGGTAACCCACATAATGCGGACTTTAATTCTATTGCCCAGATCATTTAGAAGTCGGTGACAATCCCAAACCAGCTTAGAGCTGAATTTGTAGGATTGTAGAGATTTAATTGCTGCCTGGCTATCAGAAAGAATATGGACTGAGCAATTAACTTCGTGGTAGAAACTCAGTTCTGATGCTCAAAGCAATAATATGGAGCACGTTCGCTAGTGTGCAATATGCATGCTCTCTTTAGCAAATAATGCACTAATTCTAACGATGCAGAACAAATAATTTGGGGAATAACCCTTTGTACGTAACATTGCTATAGGTTAGTGACAGCATACCGGTCTTCTGTGGGTAGTTAACAAGAGTAACCTATATTCCGACCGGTCAGTCCATCACCAACAATCTGTTTAACAGCAGCATGTAGTGTACTAATGTGAAATGGTTGTAAACTTTCCCTAAAGCTCTATCATGATTCACATCACTCGCACAAAAGCTCTACAGGATGTACATAGTGAATATGTTTTTTGAATGCTTTATTGAACCTGAAGTTCTTGATGAGCTTATTAGTGTAAACATGTATGTATATATTAGTGTATATATTTAATAGAGTATATATAATACTCCTCAAAAAACATGTACAATGGAAACTTCAAAGTTCGTGAGTGCGAAAAAACTCAAGTTGTCACGATTCATCAAGTCGCAAGCAAAATTAAACCTTAAAAAAAATTCTTTTATAAACGCAAGCTTTCATGGCAGTATACTAAAAAGAACAAAAATAATTTTTAATAATTTAAGTTCATAATTATAAAAGCGTGGGCCGTGACTATTATGTTTCTTTAGTTGAGTAGAGATTCCTATAAAAACCGGTTTTGCGGAAATCGACTTTCAAGGGAGGTTGCAGGGGGCGTTATATAATTAAATTCTTGTTTTCGCAGTTTCTGACAAAAAAAATATTCTTATTAAATGCTGACTTCACAACGCAAGATTGTAATACGCTGGAGCCGACGGCGCTGCTACTGTTGACTTTGCCAAGCAGGACGCAGCCCCGCGAGGCAAGATAATGCAGTGAAGCCGAAGGCTCCACTACTGTTGGCGATGCCGTGATTGATCTGAAACGTGTATATAGAACCGCGGGTAGTATATAATATTTGTATATTTGTTGACATCATAATTGCTGGTTTTTCTAAATAATATGAAAATATGGGCAACAACTTCAGCTATTAACCCATATTTTCTAAAAATGTGCGATGCTACCCACTTAATACACCCATTAATTTATAAGAACCTATAAGTATTAAGTATATTAATAGATGTGCTTGGTATCGTACTCGAATTTAAAAAATGTTAACGCTTTTTTACACAACTGCGTTTATTATACAAAGGAGTAAGATACACTGATCTGTTTGGTACTAAAGGAGTAAACATTAGCAGTCACGACTCTTGAACAAGAGTACATAGAATAGATCATGGGACATGTCTGATTTTGACAATTGTTAAACGAAGTACATTTTTCATTATTCGTTTTTACATTTTTTTGTGTCATAAAATGAATCAGTTTCAGTATAAAAACAGTAGATATAAAAATATATTTAAACTAAATCTAGACCTTGTGAAATCTGTCACTGGTTCATTTGTTGTAAGTGTACACATCTGGTAAACGCAACGTACCCTTTTCACAGTAAATTTCACTGAGTTATCTACTTTAATATACCAAACACAGCTATTAATACATTATTATATTTGACTACAAATTAAACAGTATAAACTCTCTTTGACATCTTTAGTAGATTAATACAGACATCGCTGTCACCGTTGTATAATTGACTAACTTAAGTTTAACTCACAAGTAATTCTATATTTACAAACTAATGATCGGTTTGTGAACATGTTGTTTACAAATTATATACAATATAATGAGTCGCTTAAATAAATATTTACTACTGACAAATACCTTTTAATGTAAAAGTTTGCTTTCACGCTAGTAATTATAGTTTCCTAAATCGGTCATAAATAGAGATCAGCGGTGGCTCTAATAGGTAATACTTAAGCCTCGTATATAATGCAAATATAGCTTTTGTATAATTACAAGGTTTCTCCACTTATAATACGCGACTACGAGGCTACGTCGTTTTGAGGTTTCTACATTTTACTAGTCTTGCGCTAAGCAGTTCCAAAAATGGAACGAACCCGGATCGTTTCTTTTATTGAGCAAATATTTTTTCATAAAAACAGATCGATCTCGTTCCGCTGTTTGCACTGAGGTAAGAGGCGGGGACAAAAGGGGGCGGGGTAAGAAATGGTGCGGAAGTTAATATCTTAAAACTAATGTTTTCATAAAAAATTACAGTTTAAAAATTTTAACAATTTCATTACAGAAAATAACATTCAGAAAAAGCAAATGTCGGCATCTGGTGGCAATCTATTTATTTTAACAGTTGTCGGTTATATGGCGTGTAATGGCAATGAAGTCTCTAAATAGAATAGAATAAAATAAAATTAATGTCGCGATCTGATGGTAATGTTTATTTTACCAGTCGTCGGTAATATTAAGTGATATAGTGACGCTGAAGTCTCTGAATAGAATAGAATAAAATTTATTTTCAGCCTATTATATTACGTAACTGACCACTAACGAAGTATTCGCACGGGTCCACTAGTTTTAATTAAATGGTCTTTTAAAAGGAGAATAATCATTTCATTGTTGCATAATTATCAACAGTTTTCTAAGTCCGATAAAATGATTGAAACGTTGCATGAAGATTGAAGATAGCAAGTGTATATGCATCATGCAAACCAACTATAATCCCAACACCAAGACTTAAATCCATCGTCGCGGTCTATAAATCCTTTAAAAACATGTTCTAAACCGAGAACCGAGGGACGATTTTAATATAAAAGACATTTAAAACTTAGTCAAATATTCACAGAACTTCGGCCATAAATATATCGTCTACGTTGCAGCTAACCAACACAACAGTACAAACTGAATTATAGTAAGCCAACTACACTGAATTAAACCCACATTTATTCACAATGTGAATTTACATATCACTTTTTTGTAACGGCTCAATCGATTTTGTTTTTCGATTCCTTTTAAAGTCTACTGCCTGACTTCGCTTGATGTCTGAATTTTAGTGCCAAATAGAAACAAATTAAGAAAGACGCGTTTTTTTATTATACTTCGCTGAATTAATGTCAGATGAACAGGTTGAAATGAGTTTAAGCAAAATATGTAAAAACCGATCGTTAGGTATAAAAAATCTGTTACTGCGAGTTGTAACCCAAAATAAACGACAAATAGTTTTAGGGATTAACCAACCGTAAAAATTAAAACGGTAAGAATTTAGAGTTCCTGATGTAAAATTAGGGTTCTGCTCTTTTCGTAAATTTTTTTATGGAATTTGATTACTGTATATACTATTTAGGTAAGTGTTTCTAAGTTATATTTATCTTCACATTTTAATATTTAATGAGACATTTTGATGTTTGAGTGATCTAAAATTCAATATATTATGATGAAAAAGGTTCTGGCGATCCATAACACATACAGTAATATTTAAATCATTCGTTTTCTATCATGTATAAATACATAATCGACGTATCTGGAAAATGTTTTTACTAGGTATATCTTCGCAAATACCATAGAACTTATATTATGCTATTAAGTATTGAAAGCTGTCATATCAAAAAAAAAAAAAACTCGGGTCGCAGTGCGTAACCCTGCCGACAATATAAGGTATTTGCCAACACAGGTAGTGGGATTTTATTATATGAGAACTTAAGTTTGTTTTTGAGCAAAATAAAAAATTTAATCCCTTAATAACCCATTTGTTTTTTTTTTCTTCATTGCAATATTATCGAACATTTACACTAAATAAGATACACCCTTCAATAAATAATTCACTATCTGTAAAATAGTGTTTTCATAAAATTTGTAAGTCCGGTATATATATAAACATTTTCAAAAATTTTGGTCCGACCCCTAGGTCCCGCAATCCAATCAATGGTAAATACACTAGTAATAACTGGTTCCATAATTATTTCGATAACCGAGCTGGGTAGAGTACTGGTGACAGCACTAGACTCGCATTCGGGAGGTACCGGGTTCGAATCCCGGCGGGGGCAGATGTGGCTGGGACTTTTTCCTACTGCCCCTCGCCGAGAAACGGTAATTCCTGTACCGGCCATCTTGATTGAGGTTTTCCATGGTTTCCCCTCAATTAATTCCAGATAAATATCGAGATGGTTCCTTATTTGAGGCCATGGCCGATTACCTATCAAACTCCTAGTTCAAAAATTACCTACCTTATCCTAATTCCCTATAATTCCTCCATTCGCCCATTGCTATTACCTAAGTTGAAGTTGTAAAAATGTAGAAAATAACGGGAAGTGGTAGATGAAAAAATAGTAATGGTGCGAATGGCGTCTGTTATGACATAAAGTCGAGAAACGGACGTTAAACGCATTATTATTATTATTATTATTATTATAATTATTTCGATAAACAAAAATCTCGATTCTCGTCTCGATAAAGTGTATCTATCATCCCAGAACCATACTGTTACTATCTTACACTAAGGATATTTACACCGAAAATATATTTT
This sequence comes from Venustoraphidia nigricollis, assembly GCA_034508555.1. Lineage (NCBI taxonomy): Eukaryota > Metazoa > Arthropoda > Insecta > Raphidioptera > Raphidiidae > Venustoraphidia > Venustoraphidia nigricollis. Next base: position 397,304 of record JAVRKA010000111.1, read on the forward strand.
ATTCATAGAGGCAATATAGAGGTCGCGTCACGGCCCTGTTCTGGAAATGCGTTCGTCATTCAGATCACGGGTATCTTCGATCTACAAATACCTACACATATTGCATTTATTGTGATTCTACATCGTCATTCACCGTCATACTTACTCCAGAAACGTCTGCATTTTTGTATGAACCTTAAAGATTCACATCAATTGAATCGGCAGTCTTGGGATACATGAAGTTAAATGAGACCCCACGCACTAGTCGGCTTGAATCGACTCAGCAACATCCAGTTTGCGTATACATTGCCATGCTGAACCGATCCGATCAGACTCAGCGTGTGTAATTTATTTAGTCATGTTTCGATACAATGGTATCAATATGACGAGTCACAAGTTTACAATAAACATTTAAGTCATAATACATATAAAAAATTACAATTTAAATTCATCACTATTACAAAGTACACTTGAGCCACGAAGTACATCTCAGCTTTTCAACTAAAAAAGTAAAAGAAATACATTAAAATTTGGTAGATAAAAACTCTTCAACGCTATAGAAGCATTGATCTAATAAAAAAGATTTTAATTTATTTTTAAAATTTGCTAGGTTTTTAAAATCGGTAATTTATTAAAAATAACACCGCACACATGTTTGGGGCTTTTTTTGAATAGACTAAGCCTATGCTTATCTGTGTGTATACTGTCCTTACATCTGGTGTTATGATGGTGAATATCAGAATTTTTTTCAAACAGCAGTGTGTGTGAACCCTTAAGGTTCATACCCACTAATTCGGATCGGACCGGCTCGGCACGATAGGTGGTTTTGGGATACATGAAGTTAAATGAATTCCCACGTACTAGTCGACTGGGCAACATCCAGTGTACATATACATCGCCATGCCGAGCTGATCTGATCCGGTTTAGTATGTGTGAATCTTTACAGCAATATTACTTTTACAAGTTTATCAAAAAGCAAATAAACGTTATAAATGGGCGCCACGTGAGCGGTTTTCAGTTGTTTTAAATTGCCAGTGTGTAAAGCGCGCGTATTTTAAATATCGCATCATAATAAAAGGCACCGCCTCCAAATTATGCTTCCAGTTATTTACTTATTGCTGTGGTTTGTTACTGTACTCGAATCTTATGGTGCTATTCTATACGGTAAATGTAAGAATTGACAGTGCTGTTAATTTTTTATCGCTTTCTAACAAATTTAAGACTACATACGTAAAAGTGAGACAGAAATTACGCTCTGAATTTTTTTTTTAGCGAAAAAAAATGTGATTTGGCATCTGTGGACATTACTACGACAAAAAATATTACAATTTATAATACATAATAAGATAAGTATGAATTAAATATCTATAAGTTATTATAATAATGAACATACAGAATATCGCCAATGCTTACAAATTCTTACGAAAACTCACTGTTTTTTTTTTTTCAATTCAAAAATAGTGCACAGATTATTTTTACACAACACCAAAATATTCAACAAGAACGGTTGGTTAAAACTCTGTCGATATTTATAATCTAAAAAGTATAAAGTAAGATATAAAACAGAAAATGTTGAAAAAAGTTCGGAGAAATATTGTTCTTAACAAAGTTGCAAAGTACCCATTACGCTAATTCTGCATACACAAGCCTGTCAAAAAGTTCTAACACCCATTTAAATACAGCTGTCAATACATTAAGAGCTCCTTTAAATCGCCGCACTGAGGGTGCTATTCGTATTTGGTATTCACTGCCAGCATCCACGTCAGTACATAGTTCAACTTAGAAGGTTTCACAAACTAAACAATCGACGTAAGTTTTCAACAAAAGGAAACAGTACAATTTGTAAATTGATTTTCAATACTGTCATCTCTCAGAATCAAATTTATTTTAAATTAAATTTAAAGAATCGAAAGAAGCCAGTTCTTTTCAAGCTTTTTTTTTTTTTTTTTGCATATACACTATTGGCGTCGGTCGGATGGTGAGACCAACATTTCTCGACGTCTCATAGTCTCCTAAACAGTTTAACATCGATAAAACAGAGACGAAATATTGAAATTAAGAAAATATATTATTTTAAGGAGTGTATTAAATTTTTTACTTTCTCCAAAAACAAAAAAACCCGGGTCGCAGTGCCAAAACCCTGCCGACAATATAGTGTATTTGCTTGTATAGGGCCGTGTGGTTTTATTCTTTTATTATGTGAAATTAAGTTTGTTTTTCGGCAAAATAAAAAATTTAACCCCTTAATACACTCCTTAAAATAACATTTTTTTTCTTAATTGTAATATTATTATCAATCTAACGTCTACACCGAATTGAATACACCCTTCAATAAATAAGTCACTATCTGCAAACTAGTGTTTTCATAAAATTTGTAAATCCGGTCCTGTCGGGCCGATTTTATTAAAATTTTAGGGACACTTTTTAATTACTACCAGAGTGTAAAATTTCAATTTTGAAACGATTCGGAGAATTTTTTCGGTATTTTGGGGCCCAAAAACATTTTTCAACCCCTAAAAACTACCCTTAAAATGGCCCGATTGGGCCCATTTTAAATATGGTTCTTGCGGTGGTGGATTTCAACATGCGGACAAAATTTCGTTAAAATCAATTAACTCTTTCGAAAGTTATTGCCCGCACATATATATATATATATATATATATATATATATATATATATATATATATATATATATATATATATATATATATATATACATATATATATATAAACATTTTTAAAAATGGTGCCAAAGTGTTTAGGAGGTTATGAAACGTCGAGAAATTTTGGGCCGGCCCCTAGGTCCCGCCATCCGACCGACGCCAATAGTGTATGTTGCCATATGGCAAATACACTAACAAATGCATATTATGCATAAGTCATACTGCCTGTGATAGCAAATACACCATATTGTCGGCCGGGTTCTGGCACTGCGACCCGGTTTTTCTTTTTAATAAATAATGACTCGTCATTAAACTAAAATGCAAGTAAAAAAATCTTAGCAAATTGGGCAACAGAACCATTCAAACTTCATAAATATTGACATTTGAAATATTATAATAAATAAAATAAAATTTCTGTTAAAGCGTGCGGTGACGCAGGTAACGACTACTAATAATTATTATGAACTTTGTTATTCATTTTCATGGTTACATTATAATTGCGAAACTATGAATCTTAAAAAAATATGTTTCTACAAAACTTACTTAGTAAATAAATATAATAATAAATCGTTATAAAAAGTATACCATTACTATACAAAAAACAACATTATAGCATACATTTCTCCTGCGCATGCGTCTCAAGTAAGTAAGAAAATTCAAAAGAGGTTATAAAAATATAGATGTATTATTATAAAGCTAAGTGTAACTCAGGTGTTTTAATTGGTACTAAATTACTTTTATGAGACTTTAAAACAAAATAATTAAATTTAATTTGAACCAGTTTGAGGAATTAAATTTTAATTCTGTATTTAAAAACAAATGTTTTTTTAATACGAAAATGCTTAGAATCTACACAGTATGTTGTCCTCTACTATCACACATAGGATAAATCAGATCTTTTTGCAGTGACTAATTTAAAAACTAAACAAGTAGAGAGAACGACATCAAGTGCAATAGAAAAACTCAGCAAACAAACAATAACATAGGATTAACCCATTTCCAAACTGGAATTCTGTGCGTTTGTCCCAGTGTTCTAAAATTGGAACAAGCCTTTAAAAAAATGTAATTATGTTGATATAAATGTTCATAAAGTTAGCCAAACTGCATTATTTTAAACAGAAAAACCACACTTAATTAAAAAAATTGCTGGTATGAAATACTTGGGCATACAAGGGATGGCTATTTATACAAAACTCGGGTAAAGACGGGTTGATGGAAAAATGCAAAGAAATGCGTTCAAATCCGAATTTATTAAATATAATTGAAAATAGTATCACGGGTAATTGGAATAATGAAAATAAATCAATTTAAACATTCATTGATTGCAACGTTTCGTCTTTTCTTTAATTAAGACTTTTTCAAGCTCTAAAAAATTTTTTTACAAAAATTAACATTCATATAATAAAAAATATTAAACATTATGGATTAAATAATTTACTAAAAAGAAACAATGGTGTGACTAGCCTCAATATACTTAAATGATAGTAAAACTATGATATAATATGCAATTTGGCATTACAAAAAACAATTATAAAAATTGAAAATTGTAGAAAATAATATGTTCTTTTTTTATATTTTATTTATATTATTTTCACAGTCAACTAAAAATTATAGTATGACAGTTGCTCAGTTTAACTAATTTTCCGTTAGAGGTCAGTACAATTCCCAAAATTTTGAATTTAAATTAAATAGACATTACAGAAAATTGAAAAATTTTTTAGTACTAATCAAGTGACAAAAAATTAGAAAATTTAAATTAATTGGAAATTGTTGCGTCCATATTTTTTTAAACATACACAATTAAGTTAAGGAAAGTGGACGAATTGATGTTTTTGTTGCGTCCATATTTATATGACCGAAACGTCGCTAAATTAATAATTGGTTTATTGATTAACACCAATTCGTCCGCTTTCCTGCTAACTTAATTGCGTATATTTAAATTAATCTTTTCAAACTTTTAATTTCTTTATATATATATAAATTAAAATACGAAAATCTTTTAATTACTCAAGCTAATCATTTCAAATTTAGAATGTTTTCTATTATAACATATATCTGGAATTGAACTTTAAAAATGAATTATTAAATAAATGTTGATTTTTCTTGAATCGGTCCCTTCATAAAAATGTAATCTATTTAGAGGTTTCAAAATAGGATACTAAAGACAGAGTCACTCCGTACGACTACAAAGAAAAATGTAAGCGGACAGACACGTCTCGTGCCTTTGTTCAAACACCGAAGACGCCAGGCCAGTTCAATGCAAATAGAACGATGCTTTGTTGTTACGATGTGGTGGAAGAGAAGGGTGTTGTTTTCAGCCACGTAGCAGTTTTCATTAAGCATTTGGCAACATCGCATATATAACATTTTCTCACAGATTCTGTTCTTCTTTCTAAGCTGCGTTGCCCAGATTAAAACAACGAAACTTTAAAACAAGACCCATATAATACCAAGTGAGTGTATGTGTGTCTATGCGTGTGTGAATGTATCTCAAGGACTGTACAAACAAAAAGAAGAAAAAAAATTACATAATTTCAGTTCGTTTCAATATTTACTATTTAATATTTGTTGAAGTAAATATATGTATTATTAGATATCTAAATTTTATTAATGTTATGGTTAACTAGTTAAAGTTGTGCCTGAAGAAGTAAAAAGATTTAACGAAACGTCGCAATTTTTTAATTTAGTTAGAATTGTCCAATTTCCCGTTAAAAAATAAAAAAAAACTTCTTAATTATAATGGACGTGAACAATATTGAGAAAAAATAAGATTATTTGTTCTTAAATCATGAAATGATAAGACAATAATAGAAATTAACTAATTAATTAAATAGTCAGAAAACTTTTGGTTTCTCTATGCACTTCTAGAAAAGACAAATGAATCAGATGAACTTGACACCTTCTTGTATAATACTCGCCACGGTTCTAAAAGGTTCTCAAGTTAGTCACGAACAGCGTCGCAAATGCATATTTTAGAGCCGTACTGATTGTTTTGTGGGAAAGGACGACTCTCACCACCTCCTAATTACCGGCACAGAACGTGGGCTCGTCAGTGATTGGTTATCGCTGGTTGTCGCGTCACTTGTCGCTTTTCTGCTATAAAGTACAGTCCAGTACGCTATTAGTTGTTTCTTTGATTGTTAATTGATGCCTAATACAGTTTTGCATAGACAAGCACAAAAAAGATTTTTTGGATGACTTTATGCAAAGAGTTAGACCTTTAGATTAAAGAAAAATTAAAAATAATAATATAACGCGAGATTGTAATTTTTCAGCCGACTGTACTTGCACAAGTCTCCATTTGCATCTAACTTCAGAACCTTTTAGAACCGTGCCGCGTATTATATCTCACTTTTTTTATTCGGCAAAGTCGACACAATTATGTTTTTGATGGGATCTGCGCCAACAATTCTCAAGACGAATGTCTTAGGTAAAGAGCAGTTATTTCGTATAGAGATTGTACAGCCCTCGAGTAGAGGAAAGGCGGGAAGGAAGCACTCGACGGTAACACAGCACACATATATGGACTCGCATTACCATATTCCGTCACACAAATTTACCACTGTGGTGATTTAACCATGACGTGACGAGAATAAACCATCAACTACTTCCCCCCTGCCGCTCTTGATCCACAGGACCACATTACAGCCAGCCGTTCCAGTGGCGTTACGGTAAAATCGCGCTAGGGACTTTCCTGTTAACATTATTTTTTCGATTGGATCAGATCTTAAACAATCGCTATTCGTCAGTATCGCGGACTTATTCGATAGCGCGTTTAATATAAAACGTAGTGAATAATTTATTATTATATCGAAATTCGCTGAGTAGCCAATCACCACATAATCTAAATTTTTTTTTAATCAGACAAATGGTTTTAACCAGCACTTATTTTTTTTTTTATTTCCAAAGTAGCAGTATATTATTGATTTTTTAGCTTTTCTATAATATTCCAATTTGTGTTATCACGCTTAATTGAAAAATTGATTGTTTTTAGAGAATGGAACAACTGAAATCCTCGCTTCGTTGTCCGGTTGTCTGTTTTATTCAATGCAATAAAAAAAAATATGGCCTTTCAAAAACCACATATTTTTATAATAATAATAATATATATTTAGTATTGATTACACCGTATGGTCAAATACAAGTCATGTCAAATCGCTGACTCGCTGACTCATTAAAATCTATATAGTACTTCCTGTTGATTTAGAGCCTAGGCTCTTGAAATTTGGCACTAATATTGTAATTAAATTTCAATAAACTGCATTGAAAATAATTTAATTTAAAAATCAAACTTGATTATTCGACAGTATAATATTTAGGCCTTATTTTGACTAATTCTAATTTTATTAATAACAGATACATAAAAACACTTGAAAATTCCACAAATTTTCTTATTAAATTATTTCTCGTTGATCGTCTCAAACAATAAGTCTATCCTCAGGAATATAAAACATATATGTTTTATATTTCTGAGGATGGAGTTATTGTCCAAAACGATCGTCGAGAAATAATTTAATAAAAATTTTTTGTAGATTTTCTTTATTTATCTGTTATTGTTAATAATGTTTTGAAAAATCGTTGCAAATTATACTTATTTCATTGATTTATTTTATCTTTGGGTAAAGATAAACTAGGTATTAAATTAAAAAAAAAAAAACGGAATTATAAAAGTGTATTTTAAATAAAGTTTAACTATATCCTACATATAATTGAAATGATTATACATTTCCGTAGAATTTTTATTGAATTAATGTATGTATTCTAAGGCCCCTTTTAAAATAAAGCTATGAATCGCCACTGTAGCACTCTCATCACACATGTGTTGTTTGTGGGCGTGCGTTGGAGTTTTTTTGTAGAGTCATCACAGCGCTGATTTGGACTGGATCGAATAAGGATGTATATATATATTATGGATGTATATATTATATTACATTCTCCAAAGAATGATGAAGTAAAGACGCATCACATTACAGTTTTATATACTGTCTGTTAAAGTTTGTCCTTGAATTCAATCATATTTTTATATAAAAGCTCTACAAAGATCAATAATAATAATAATAATAATAATAATAATAGAAAACAGTATCACGGGTAATTGGAATAATAAAATAAATCAATTTAAACACTCATTGATTGCAACGTTTCGTCTTTTCTTTAATTTAAATTAATTGCAATCAATGAGTGTTTAAATTGATTTATTTTATTATTCCAATTACCCGTGAAACTGTTTTCTATTTTAACATATATCTGGAATTGGACTTTAAAGATGAATAATAATAATTTTCTTTATTCATTTGTACTAATTATAGCGTAGAAATAACATATCTACATAGACAAAACTTTTGAAAATTAAAAATATTTAAAAAATAACAATGAAGTTAAAATAACATCACAATTTTAAAGAGTACCTACGTTAAAAGTTATTTAAAATAACAATTACAGTTTTTTAAAGACACGTTAAAAATCATTAAAATATATATTAAAAGTATATGCATAGACAGTTTAAAAATTGGCTATAAGCACAATGAAATTGTAATATGTTAAAATAATGATAATGATGTGGTTAACGTCCGTTTCTCGACTTTATGTCATAACTGACGCCATTCACACCATTACTATTTTTTCATCTACTACTTCCGTTATTTTCTATGTTTTTAAAACTTCAACTTAATCAATGAAGGAATTATAGGAAACTGGAATAAGGTAGGCAACTAGAAGTTGGCCTTGAATAAGGAACCATCTCGATATTTATCTGGAATTAATTGCGGGAAACCATGAAAAACCTCAACAAGATGACCGGCCAGGTACCGTTTCTCACCGAGAGGCAGTAGGAAAAAGTCCTAGCCACATCTGCCTCCGCCACGATTCTAACTCGGTACCTCCTGAATGCAAGTCTAGCGCTCTCACCACTACTCCACCCCGCTAACAAAATAATAAAATATTAAAGCATAAAGAGAATAAATAGGAAAAGTGGTTGAAGACATTAAAGATTTCATAATAACGCGATGTAACTGTAAATTCTGTACTTAGTTCATACTGTATGTATGGCAAACAATCTATAACTGGGTTGCAGAACGTATCATCAGAAAATATGTTTTGACAATAACCTTAAATTGTAAACACACATATTTTCTCATTAAAAAAGCATTGTAGAATTTCGAATGGACAAGGTTAATGTGAAATTTCTTGACTGCTTCACCTACCCAACCATAGATGACAGTGTGTCAAGTAAACGCGTGGTAAGTCAGTTGCTGACTTTCTATCTCATTTATGTAACATTTTCATTTCATCGCGTCATTACCTTATCATTACTACAGAAGTTTCACTTCAATAGATAATTAATAAGATAATAAATACAAATGCATAATTAAGACACACACCGTACTTCTAAAAAAGTTATAAATTCTAAATTCAATAGATACAACGATAGAAAATTTGAAAAGGCTTTAATTTCATTGAAGCTTTAACGATATTATTAATTAACGCGCATGATGTTTGGCAAAATAGTAAATAATGCTAATTAGAGCTAATTAAACAAAGTTTACATGTTACCATAAAGGCAACAATAAGTAAAGCAACATTTCTGTGAAATCTTAAATAATAGTTGATGTTGCTAATTAAAATTAAACAATGTTCACATAACGCAAACGTAACAATAAGAAACGTGACACTACGCCTACACAACTGGAAACATTGTTGTGCATTGTCAATTAGTAATTAAAACAATGTATGCTGACAACAGAACGAAACCAGTTCAGAAATAGACAAGCCGATTTTAAGAGCATATTAAAAAAATCTTAGCTATTAACATAACAATAATATTCGTATATTAAAAAATTAAATTAAAGTACCTCTACTGATTATTTTTATTTGCATTATTCAGAACGAAAATGTATGTCAATTTGAACAAAACTCTAAAATATAAGAAACAATTATTTGAATGGCTCTAAACATCCAAAGTAATGATGTGAATTTATTTTTATAAACTTCTCTCTAAAAATGAGGAAAATTCATTTTTTAGTGCTAATGACTTTTTTCATTTTTAAAGAGAATTTTTGAAATTAAATTAAGAGAATATTTACTTAGGATGTTCAAAACAAGTTAATAAAAATTTTTACAAAAACCTTGAACGGATGTTAAAATCCTATGTCTCAAATAATAATAATTATTTCTTTATTTCTGTAAAATACTACATGTGTAGTATGGAAAAGATTATTATAATTACACAATTAGAATCGTACAGAGAAAAATTCGTCCATGTTATAAAAACTATGGCATAGCAACACAGCCTTCAGCTTCTTTTTGAATCTTGAGAGGCTTAAATTTTTAATAGCTAAAGGCAAATGATTATATATTTTTATAATAATGTTCATGGAACCTTTATTGACTGCGATAAAAGATGTTACATATTGGTTTCTCGTTCTAGTGCCGTAATTATGTTGACATAAGTTGTGTATAAATAATTGAGGATATTTTTTGCAGAATATTGAACATTCGTAAATAAAAATGTTATATATAGTGAGTATTTGTATGCTATTAAACAGCCATCTGCATGGTTCTCTAGGTACCGTAGGATACACTATATATATGAACTATATTATATAGTATAATATAGTACAGTATATAGTATAATATAGAACAGTACACAGTATATTATGTAGTAAAAAATAACATTTTCTATCCCCAAAACCGCGTTTTACGAATTAGACATTATATCATTGATACCCGTTCTCCCACCATATGTAACTCCACTTCCACCATTTAATTTTAAATAAAGAAATACATTTTGTACAAATGATTAATTGATAAAACGTACACAAAATATTGAAATTAAGAAAAGCATATTTTAAGGGGTGTATTAAGGGGTAAATTTTTTAATTTTGTCTAAATTGACATAATTGTCACACTGCCTGTATTAGCAAATATAATTGTCGGCAGGGTTTTGGCTCTACGACCCCGGTTTATTTAACGTGTCTTTTGTAGGCCTAATTGTATTCACACTCTATATCAGTGGTTCCTAAACAGTGGTCCGCGGACAGCAGGTGGTCCATGAGAGTCTCGAAAGTGGTCCACAGAAGGACCCGGCGGCACATATAAAAAATTTGCCATTAAATGGGAACTTTGAAAGCGATATGCGTTAAACAAGATGGGGTGAATATATCCATGCTGATGGCTATCATTATAAAAACAGTGTTTTAAAAAACTGTTTTACTACCTTTGAATTCGATTACAACTGGCAAGGAATATAATAATAATAATAATAATAATGCGTTTAACGTCCGTTTCTCGACTTTATGTCATAACAGACGCCATTCGCACCATTACTATTTTTCATCTACCACACTTCCCATTATTTTTATACATTTTTAAAACTTCAACTTATGTAATAGAAATGGGCGAATGAAGGAATTATAGGAAATTAGGATAAGGTAGGTAATTTTTTTTAACTCAAATAAGGAACCATCTCGATATTTATCTGGAATTAATTGAGGGAAACCATGGAAAACCTCAATCAAGATGGCCGGTACAGGAATTACCGTTTCTCGGCGAGAGGCAGTAGGAAAAAGTCCCAGCCACATCTGCCCCCGCCAGGATTCGAACCCGGACCTCCCGAATGCAAGTCTAGTGCTGTCACCACTACTCTACCCAGCTCGGTAACTGGCAAAGAATATAGCGAGGGGAGTTCTACTGATTTAATTTTAGGTTGGGAACCACTGCTGTTATATCGGCCGTCACTATAAAATATGTCAGAACATTGTCAATACTTCAGCAAAGTAGAGAGAAGTATTGCATCTGTGATACGTGATTCCAGTTTTGTTCTGTTTGCCTTTCTGAATAACCTGAAACACAGCACAGTGCAGCGCAGCACCGACTGTCGACAAACTGAACTTTTTATTGGAACAGAAATATCAATAAAAGCTCTACATTTACAACTTTGAAGTATGTGATCTACATTTTTAACTCCAAAGTATTACACACAGAATTTCATTCAAAATGCAACATATTATGTGAATTTTACTTATTTGGTAGTTATGGAAATTAAAAATTAAATAGTGCATTACTGAAAATCGTTTAACTGAATGCAACATTCACTAATTTAAACAAAAACATCGAGCTGGGTAGAGTAGTGGTGACAGCACTAGACCCGCATTCGGAAGGAACGGGTTCGAATCCCGGCGGGGGCAGATGTGGCTGGGACCTTTTCCTACTGCCTCTCGCCGAGAAATGATAATTCCTGTACCGGCCATCTTGATTGAGGTTTTCCATGGTTTCCCTCAATTAATTTCAGATAAATATCGAGATGGTTCCTTATTCAAGGCCATGGCCGATTACCTATCAAACTCCCAGTTCAAAAATTACCTATCCTATTCTAATTTCCTTTAATTCCTTCATTCGCCCACTGCTATTAGTTAAGTTGACGTTTTATAAATGTAGAAAATAACGGGAAGTGGTAAAATGGAAAATAGTAATAGTGCGAATGGCGTCTGTTATGACATAAAGTCGACAAACGGACGTTAAACGCATTATTATTATTATTAATTTAAACAAAAACATATATATTACTAACAGTATTTTGATTTAAACGAAATAATTGACTACATTTTTTAAATTTCAAATATTGTAATTGATTAATGTTTTTGTTTAATGGATATTGCATTAATGCTCGACTATGTTGAGTCTTAAGGTTACTGAGTACTAGATGTTCACCCGCATATCTTATGAACAGTTGAATTTGAGTGTGCATGTAAAATGCACTCACATACGTTTCGAAAATCTCTAATATCCATGAAAATTTTCAATTTGAAAAATATATATTTTGTTTTTCTTATCTCTATTTATAAGAATCCAATATTCATAAAAAATATTCATGTATATGTAAAGCATCTGAATTAAAATTATTCTTGATTAAATGAAAATTTTCAATCTTCTAAAAACGTTTTTTCAACAGATTTCGCTTAATATTACAAATTTTATACTTTAACATCAAAGTCATAAAAGTTCAACGAAGTACTTACTTTGATAAAAAAAAAGTATTCCGAAGTCCACAATATAAAAAAAAACTTTTGAATTGTTGTACTCATCGCCATTAAAACGAATCCATTATTTTCGAAATTTTCAAAACTAAATGTATTTGGAATTAAAATGCAGTTTTGCATATATGATATACATGCAAATTAACAGAATGTATTTGCATTGCAAACAGTAGGTTACAAAAACTTAATTAAAACCATGTTATCAGTTGTATTGAAATGTTTTTTTGCAAAGAGAGAAAAATATGTTATCAATCGTTATATAGGTACTAGATTAAAATTGTAGAATTACTCGCATTTGTTTTCATTCAAGGTTGCTTAGCAACGAGATATATTCCGTTGTTTTTAATGCATACTGAAACCAGATCACTTTGGTCCAATTAAGCAGCTGCCCCACTTCAGTGTACGGTGATTCGTTTTTTTTTACATGCTATGTAATACCTCCTGATAGACATTTTAATTATCTGTACTGCAGAAGCAAACTATATTAAGGTGACTTAGACTGTAAAACATGCTCTCAGGAAATTTCGAACTGTGGTCGGAAAAATCATTTTTTATTACAGTTTGCTGCTTAAAAATTTCAAGAAACATACATTTATGCTCCAAAATTGAATAAAGAAACGGAATAATTTCTTAACAACACGACCCTAGATTTCGAAATACGGGATGGCAAATTATGATGTTTTTTGTTTACAAATTAAATGTTTTCAGTACAAAAATTTCTGTAAAACTTAAGCTAATTTTATCGTTTTTATCTGATTTTAAATCGTTAGTGGATACATATTTATTTTGAAGCATTAACATCAAAGTTTAAATAAAATTTTTCATAATTAGAGATTTCCAACACGTAAGTGCTTTTTACATCCAACTGTTCTTAAGATAGAGCCATGCTGGTGAAAAAGGGATCATATTGAACAGCTGGTACTCAGTAACTTTAAGTTCAAAATGTTAAATTTTCAGGATATCATTTGAAACATTGTTCTGCGCTAATCTATTCGCGGATTTAACATACATTATACAAAGTTACTTTTGAAATGATTATCAATAGATTTCTGATAAAAACAATGATAAGCGACTAATGATTCAATAATTTTAGGGTTCTAAATCTAACGAGATACAGGATACATAAACGATAGAAACAGAAAAATGTTTATCAATTTTTTGAAGAATAAATAAAGCCTCACAAGAATATAGCAGAAATACACATAAAAAACGCAGAAAAAGTGTACGCCAATGCAAATAATAACACCAAAGACTATATTACGGTTGATTCGTAGCTGAAATTGTCATCTCTGTCACTTTTTCCCTATCTTGAATAGCCAATAATAGCTTACGGACGACTGGTCCAAATGTGTCTTGTCTGAAATTTATTGCCATGGGCATCAAAGTTCTCAAATTGAGTGCAAAAGGTGACTCGAATCGTCCCGTTTCACAGGCTTGCTGTTCCACACACTTATACAGGACGATCGAAACAAAACAAGTTATCGACAATAAAAAAGTATCGTAATAAAATAAAATTTTAACGAGAGGTTCGTCTGTTTTCGTTTCTAAGGTTCAACACTGCGTATCAGTTTCTTTCCTTCGATCATTAGTGTATTTGCTAAACTTCTTGTTTTCGGGCTTGTACGCCGTGGTCCATTGGTATTTGTACCTGACGTTTCGTCTACAACTGCGGTAGACATTATCCAAGGCGATGTGGTAGCGGGCGAAGTGTCCTTCTCGGCTGCTCACAAGCAAGTGTGTCGACTACTGCTGCTCCTTCTTCTTTTATGCACCGTTGGTTGTCGTTCTCTACTCGGTCGTAGTTTGCTCTTCTCTGATTGGTCGTTGGGTTCATTAGCTTAGTGTGCCTCAGTGCTGGTGTCCAAGTTTTACTGAGGTGCAGACCTTCTTCTTTTCGGTTGAAATTGTGCGTGTGTTTTTGTATTTCTATGGCTTCCCTGAATACGCGCGGATAGTAACTCACTGTTTTGTCTATTACCTTCGTATAATAAAGGAATGCGTCACCTAGCGTTATCTTAAAAAAGGAGACAGTAAGCTTTTTGCTGTACTCTGTGCTGTTTATTTAAATTTTTATGATACAAATTTATAGATTATAATAATGAAAATCCGAGCAACTTCCAGGAACTGTATTTTGATGTTTTCGTTTTATAATACGCTTAACCTCAATACTTTAACGACAGTTTTCGATAGTATAACAAGAAAACTATAAAGTATAAAGTAAAAGTGAACAAGTTTAAAGTTTACCACAAAGTTGTTTCCATCCTTTTTCAGGTCAGCCACTTCTTGTAAACTTAGAAAAATACAAAATGCAATTTTAAAAATTCACAATAGGTATTTTCTTTGAATATGGGTTTTGTTTTCAAACTAGCTTTTAGAAGCTTCCAAGTTTGGAATTTCACGCTGGCTATGTACAATATACAAGATCTTTAACTATTTGTTTGTCGATTATTGTAAAGTTCTCTCGACAGTTAGACAGAAATTAGTTCATTGCATTGTGGGTCCCTCAACGAGAACATATCTATGTTTTAATGCAGGCTTTCTTAAACCATGGGTCGCGTCCCCAAATGGGGTCGCGTAGCAAAATTCTGGGGTCGCGAGAGATTTTAATGTCAAATATTTAAATACAGTGTATTAATATATTCGAGCGAACTAAGACGGTCAGAATTCCCTTTTATTTATGTTATTGCAAAAAATGCAATTTTGATGAAAAATAGGGCATATAATTTTTGTAACTATAATAAATACAAAATTAAATTAAATAAAACGAAACCACTTGCGATTACAGTAATCGCAAGTGGTTTCGTTTTATTTAATATTCTATTACTGTTGGTAGAGTCAATATTATTTATTATTTATTATTTATAATAAATACAATTTTCCAACTTTTTGTGCAATTTTTAATTTTAGATTTTTGTATGTTTCTAAACGAATTCTAAAACTATATATTTTCATATGTACATATATGTATATTGTTACATAATAAATAAATCATCAAAAAATATTTATTTATCTTTCTTTTATATTTATATGGGGTCACCAGGAAACTCGCAATCATAAATGGGGTCGTGATTGAAAAAAGTTTAAGAAGCTCTGTTTTAACGTACTCATGAAAATTTAATATATTAATTTTTAACTCGCCATGTCTATCCGATTTTCCCGTTACTATGATTCCGTAATGAGATTAACCTTTGCAAATATTTGTTTCTACTTATTCGTGAAAACTGCATGATAATTGGTGGAATAGTTCTGACAGACAGACACATTATATATGCGTACAGATGTTTTAGAACATAACAAAACTTAGCGGAGGTAAAGTGTAATTAAAATAAATAAAAAGTTGCATATAGACAATAATTACCTCAAATATTGAGCGTCTATAACTTGCAATCTAATTTCTAACCTAAGAGTTGTTCAGAAGCCATATTTATCCGGCGTTGTTTCTGTTATAAACCCTTTAACTAAGTACCTATTATAGAATCAACGAACTAGAATAAACATAAATTGAAAAAACCCGGGTCGCAGTGCCAAAACCCTGCCGACAATATAGTGTATTTGCTTATACAGGCAGTGTGGCTTTATTACGCGAACTTAAGTTGGTTTTTGGGCAATATTAAAAATTTGACTCCTTAATACACCCCTTAAAATAACATTTTTTTTCTTAACTTCAATATTATTATCAATCTAACGTCTACACCGAATTAAATACACCCTTCAATAAATAAGTCATTATCTACAAATTAGTGTTATCAAAAAATTTGTAAGTTCGGTCCTGTTGGGCCAATTTTATTAAAATTTTAGGGACTCTTTTTAATTGCTACTAACGGGTTAAATGTCAATTTTGAAACGATTCTGAGAATTTTTTCGGTATTTTGAGGCCCAAAAACATTGTTCAACCCCTAAAAATTACCCTTAAAATGGTCCGATTACGCCCATTTTAAACAGGCTTCTGGCGGAGATGGATTTCAATACGTGGCCCAAATTTCGTTAAAATCAATTAACTCTTTCGAAAGTTATTGCCCGTACACATATATATATATATATATAAATATATATATATATATATATATATATATATATATATATATATATATATATACATATATATATATAAACATTTTTAAAAATGGTGCCAAAGTGTTTAGGAGGTTATGAAACGTCGAGAAATTTTGGTCCGACCCCTAGGTCCCGCCATCCGACCGATGCCAATAGTGTATGTTGCCATATGGCAAATACACTAAAAATTGGTTTGATTTTGCCAATCGATATTTTCCCTACACTTGGACGGTTAAATCGTAAATAAACATCAAAAGACTCTCATGTCGTCTTCTGGTTTTGTCACAGCGAAATAATAATTAAAAAAATGTCACTCGGAAAAAAGTAGATTTACGAACAATAAAACAATTTTTCAAATCGATTCAGTAGTTTACTATTTTTATATAACTTGACTCTTAAAAGTATCGTTATTTTCTATATATTATTTTCCATTACAACTAATTATGCAACAACTTTATCGTACCTTATTTCCTATAGTTAACCAGATTATAATAATAATAATAATAATAATAGTGCGCTTAACGTCCCTTTCTCGACTTTATGTCATAACAGACGCCATTCGAACCATTACTATTTTCCATCTACCACACTTCCCGTTATTTTTCTACATTTTTAAAACTTCAACTTATGTAATAGCAATGGGCGAATGAAGGAATTATAGGAAATTAGGATAAGGTAGGTAATTTTTAAACTAGGAGTTTGATAGGTAATCGGTCATGGCCTCAAATAAGGAACCATCTCAATATTTATCTGTAATTAATTGAGGGAAACCATGGACAACCTCAATCAAGATGGTCGGTACAGGAATTACCGTTTCTCAGCGAGAGGCAGTAGGAAAAAGTCCCAGCCACATCTGCCCCCGCCGGGATTCGAACCCGGACTTCCCGAATGCGAGTCTAGTCCTGTCACCACTACTCTAACCAGCTCAGTTAACCAGATTATTATATTAACAATTGATTTAAAGAGCATAAATAATATCAACAAGTCTGGCAATGAATCCCTAATAAGAAAAATCCAAAAGAAAAATGATTCGATAATATAATTTTTGCAAAAAAACAGTTCTTCGTGAGTAAAAACCGGTAATAAAAACGGAGCAAAAACATGCAAATTACATTCCGCTTACGAAAGAAAACAAAAACAGACTACCGGAGTTGTGACCTTCCGCTACTTTATAGAACTTTCTCACTTTCACAGCGACCACTTATCATCTTCCCTCCTTTTCCTAAACGTTCAGTTGTCTACCCTGCATGCAAAACATGTTTCCTTTAACAACAGAACAATATTATGCGTGCCACTACAAGAATTTACTTAAATTTGTGTTGTCAAGTTGGTAGTATAGCAGAACACGACCTGTTTGCATGACGTTTCTTTTAACAAGTGAACGCTACAGGAATTTATGTAGTTAAATTCGTGCGGTCAAGTTGGTACTCTAAAAGTAGCAATGCGTGCTACATAATTCAGTGCTACTAGTATAAAATAAATAGTCTTCAACAAAAGTAAATAAATATACTATTGTTTGGATCATCAGATGAGTTGCCGAATAACATTACATAAGATACAGGCTTTTTTCCACAAATAATGAAAATAGTAAACAATACTTTATAATTATTATTTTTATCAATAACAGAAAGTAGAGACCAAATCTGAAGAGAGAATTCAGTCAAATTACTGAATTATATAAAAAAAATCCAAAAGTCACTACCAGGAATTCAGAACTTCCAGATTCAAATACCATTACATAAGATACAGGATTTTTTCCACAAATAACGAAAATAGAAACAATGCTTTATAATACTTATTTTTATCAATAACTGAAAGTTGAGACCAAATCTGAAAAGTGAATTCAGTCAAATTACTGAATTATATAAGAAAAATCAAAAAGTCACTACCAGGAATTCAGAACTTCGAATTTCAAATAATGACCATTACATAAGATACAAGCTTTTTTCCACAAATAATGAAAATAGTAAACAATACTTTATAATTATTATTTTTATCAATAACAGAAAGTAGAGACCAAATCTGAAGAGAGAATTCAGTCAAATTACTGAATTATATAAAAAAAATCCAAAAGTCACTACCAGGAATTCAGAACTTCCAGATTCAAATACCATTACATAAGATACAGGATTTTTTCCACAAATAACGAAAATAGAAACAATGCTTTATAATACTTATTTTTATCAATAACTGAAAGTTGAGACCAAATCTGAAAAGTGAATTCAGTGAAATTACTGAATTATATAAGAAAAATCAAAAAGTCACTACCAGGAATTCAGAACTTCGAAATTCAAATAATGACCATTACATAAGATACAGGCTTTTTTCCACAAATAGTGAAAATAGTAAACAATACTTTATAATAATTATTTTTATCAATAACTGAAAGTAGAGACCAAATCTAAAGAGTGAATTCAGTTAAGTTACTGAATTATTTAAAAAAAGTCCAAAAGTCACTACCAGGAATTCAGAAGTTCCAGATTCACAATATAATATTAAACGATCATGACCTTGGGATAACAGAACCAATGATTTTATCATTAGTCCGGACAAACATCCGGGCGTCACGAAATTTCGTAACCCTAATTGAACTAATTATATACTATCACGATAACGTCAAGTCAAACTTTTTTCATAGCTTTCACTTTGATGTCTGAATAGACCATCTTAATATACAGAGTGTTTGAGTATTAAATAGTTAAACCAACTTTTACTTGGTTGCAGAAAAAAAATTATTTTACAAATGCATTAGATTAATATAGTTTTTATACATTCAAAAGCATTTTAAAGATGTGAAACTCACAAAAAAAATAATTGCTTTTCAAGCTACATTTTTATCAAGATGCGTAAAAAATTGAAATTGTACAAAGCAAATATGTTAAAAAATTCTCGTCTCAATCGGTCAATTACTTTTTGGAAAAAGATCAATTTAAAATTCTACAATGCTTTTCCGTTTCGTATTTGATATGATAAATTATTAAAAAAATTTAATTGTATTTTTTTTCAAAGCCTAATTGTCTGGAATTGACGAGACTTATACGTGTGTAGAATAACTGAACGTATTTGTTAACACCCTGTATATTTTCAGTGAGAATTCAACATAATTTCATATGTAAGGGTACACCTTTCACACCGGTTTAGTGTGTACCATGTAATTAGTACACAGCCTTTCACTAATTAAGTAGAAAACTTCATTAATTTAACGAACGCCTCCTTGACGACCACCTTAATGACACGTCTAAGAAAATTTGTTTACACGTTATAACAATTTTATATCATCTTTCAAGAACTTTTGCTATTTTTGATATTTTATTAACCATGCTTTGCTTTTCTTAAATAACAAAACAGATCTGTTTACTAAGTTTTTAGTGTGTCTTTAAGTATAAAATATTAATTATAATTAGACTTCTCGTAATTTGAAATCTCATGCCATGCTGTAAAGAAATATTTACAATTATCACGTTTTTTGATAAAATTTTTAGAACAAAAAAATACAATTTGAAAATTAATACTTAATCACAGCTAATAAAAAACTCGGGTCGCAGTGCCAAAACCCTGCCGACAATATAGTGTATTTGCTAATACAGGCAGTGTGGCTTTATTATGCGAACTTAAGTTGGTTTTTGGGCAAAATAAAAAATGTGACTCCTTAATACACCCCTTAAAATAACATTTTTTTTTAATTGCAATATTATTATCAATCGACCCTGTATACCAAATTATATACCTTTCAGTAAATAATTCACTATCTGCAAAATAGTGTTTTCATAAAATTTGTAAATCCGGTCCTGTCGGGCCGATTTTATTAAAATTTTAAGGACACTTTTTAATTACTAACAGAGGGTTAAATTTCAATTTTGAAACGATTCGGAGAATTTTTTCTGTATTTTGGGGCCCAAAAACATTTTCCAACCCCTAAAAACTACCCTTAAAATGGCCTGATTAGGCCCATTTTAAATAGGCATCTTGCGGTGATGGAT
This sequence comes from Venustoraphidia nigricollis, assembly GCA_034508555.1. NCBI lineage: Eukaryota > Metazoa > Arthropoda > Insecta > Raphidioptera > Raphidiidae > Venustoraphidia > Venustoraphidia nigricollis. Next base: position 418,014 of record JAVRKA010000111.1, read on the forward strand.
TTCGATATGTGGTTCAAATTTAGTTGAAATCAATTAACTCTTTCGAAAGTTATTGCCCGCACGTATTATATAAAATGTTTATATATATATATGTATATATATATTTATATATATATATAAACATTTTTAAAAATGGTGCCAAAGTGTTTAGAAGGTTATGAAACGTCGAGAAATGTTGGTCCGACCCCTATGTCCCGCCATCCGACCAACGCCAATAGTGTATGTTGCCATATGGCAAATACACTAAAAACAGTTGTGAAATGGCTTTGACATGTGAAATTTTATCTGGAATTAATTGAAGAAAACCATGGAAAACCTCGACAAGATCGCCTGTACAAAAATTACCGTTTCTTGGAGAGAGATAATAGAAAAAAGTCCCTGCAGGGATTCGTATGCGAATGTGAGTGTCTAGTGCTATTACAACTACAGTACACCACTCGGTGACAAAAGCTAGTTTTTTTTAAATTTGTGTTGGTAATACCAACATTAAACCACAATTTCTCGTTTTACGCACTCTGTAAACAACGTCTTTTCTTCCAGATAAAGTCGTATTTCTATATTTTGCAGGCAATACTCAACCTTGGTAATATGTTCAGAATGACATGAAACACAATATAGCCCATCCATTTTGAAATGCCACTGGGAAATTAGCCCACTCACTCTAACAATTCCAATTAGATATAAGCATTGGACTGAGAAAGCACTAACAAGCAAATCAAATGTAAAGCACAATCGCATGACTAGACGTCCCAATGAATGCTGTTTGATAAATCGACCCCTTCTAATATTAAATGTAAATTGCTGTGCTCACACTATCTAATTAAAGCCACTCGTCAGTGGATGAGTGAGTCGAAATGTCGCGTACAGTATCGACAAAAAACTACGAGCGTCGCGGGACACATAGCAGATGTGAAACATTGAAACTATTTTGCTATCAATGAAAGCTAAAATAAATAGTACATTCTGATATTATCAGATGAATGAAAATAACAAAAATATTACATAACTTAAGGCTGTCGGAACGCTCTGAATTTAAGCCAAAAATAGAGCTTCGGCGGTTCGTCAACATTCTGCAAAAATTCTTTCTCTATAAGGAAAACAAAGGACAAATCTAGGTTTCTAATGGACTACTTTTGTAATTTATGTACGATTTACTAGAAAAAAGTTGGCATTAATTTTGCCAAAAAGCACACGTTTTCAATGTCACCCTATGACCTTATTCGTATTTATTTAACAAAACTGTTCCTTCACAAACCTAAAGTGACTCTTCCTTTTTCGAAAAAGTTTTTTTAATCTTGAAAATATTTCCAAAAATTAGAGTAATCAATTGACAGCGGCACCCTTGCAATAACATCGTTTAGTCTCGTAGCTGGCACCAGCCGAAAATTGAAACATGCGGATGATTTGAGCGAGACAGAGCTAAAGAAGGTCACACCAACAATTTATGTCTTTTGCCTACCTCGCCTCTTACCGCTGGGTCTCAGCACAAACTGTGTGAAAGTGATTCAACACTGTTAATGATAAGTCTTGTGTTTAACTGATCTTGGTTATGCCCAATTTCAACACTAATATTTTGTGACCATTGTACTGAAATATTTATAAAGATATAAGTAAATTATACAGAATAAAAGCTAAACGCGTTTTTGGCATACTAATAAACTAAAGGACATTAGCTAGTTATTTCTATATGTTTTTACAAATTTAAAATCATAACTCTAAATAATAAATTTTAAATATAAATTCCTGCATAATTAAATCTTTTTTAAATTTATTTCTCAATCATTAGTTTAATGCATTTTTTTCTAAGGCAACGACATAGCCAGTGGTGTACAATAAAGCTATGCGATAAGCAATCGCCAACTGTCGAGTTGACCAGCAATCAGCCTAAAGACAAAGTCTCGTGTTTCCTATAATAAGCAATAGCTAAACGAGTTCAAGGGCGACTTGATGCGATAATAATCACCTTTGACTCTCTCAAACAGTTGTATAATATGTAAGTATTTACATAATCTATAAAAAGGCACTCCATTATTCACTAACATCGTGTGAAGGAACGGTGTTTTTTGTTTCATAAATTCAGACATTTTTTAAAAGCTAACATATGTCATAATAAATTTAGTTTAACTAATACATAATTATCTATACTAAAATAATACAAATAGAATAAGTTTGTGTGTTTGTTTGCCACAGGTAGTCTCAGAACATATTGAATCTATTTGAAAAATTCTTTCAATGTTTACTGTCAAATTGTTTTGCATTTGTTAGTTCATAAAAACGTGTTGTTTTAGTTTTTTCAAACTCTGTATAGCAGTGAATGCAAAACAAAAGTAATAATAGCAGGCAAGTAAAAATTGTAATATTATTTTTTTAAATACTTTTATGTCATCAAAATCTACAGTCAAGCTTTAGCTAAGCAATCATGTAAATGAGCTGACAAAAAAATCATCACCTGTGGCAAATGGCATTTACTGAGTTAATATTAAACAGATTTGTTTTGGTACATCGGATCGCGCGTTTACAAAATAGATAGCAGTAAGGTTAAACCAACATGGCTGGAACTCTGCAAAAATACAAACAACACACGAATCAGAATTAAGTAAACAAAACACGCTCACTAATGCCGTGCCGTCCGTAGCTTGTTTACACGGTTTTTAAATAAACATAAATAATTTAACACGCATTGTAACTGTCATGTTGGCAACATAACGGAGAAAAAAAGACCGGCTCGGCTACGAAACTTTGTTGATTGCAATTAACATAGCTAATTAAGATGTACGATCGCATTAAAACAATGTTTTAATACAGCTAAAGATGAATTAACGCATGCGGTTTATGAAAATAAAGCCACTTGATCTGTAAAGAAGAACACAACCCGAACAAAAGTAACATAATGTTAGCCAACAAGTATATATAGTTGCATTCATGATTATTGTCTATCTACCCATTTGCATCCGGTAATTCAAAAACTACTGAACCAATTTTCATCGCAATTCACATTCATTACAGTTTTTTTAACGTTGAGAGAAAGTTTGGTTGAGGAACAGTTGTAAAAAAGAAGCTTTACCGATGTTTCGCTTGTGGCCTACGTTTCGGAAAATATATTTCCATCTTCAGGGCCGGAAACGTAGGCCACAAGCGAAACATCGGTAAAGCTTCTTTTTAGTGTATTTGCCATAAGGCAACATACACTATTGGCGTTGGTCGGATGGCGGGACCTAGGGGTCGGACCAAAATTTCTCGACGTTTCATAACCTCCTAAACACTTTGGCACCATTTTTGAAAATGTTTATATATATATATTTATATACGTATATATATATATATATATATGTGTGTGTGCGGGCAATAACTTTCGAAAGAGTTAATTGATTTTAACGAAATTTGGCCCACGTGTTGAAATCCATCACCGCAAGAAGCCTATTTAAAATGGACGTAATCGGGGCATTTTAAGGGTAGTTTTTAGGGGTTGAAAAAAGTTTTGGACCCCAAAATACTGAAAAAATTCTCAGAATCGTTTCAAAATTGACATTTAACCCTTTAGTAGTAATTAAAAAGTGTCCCTAAAATTTTAATAAAATCGGCCCAACAGGACCGGACTTACAAATTTTTTGAAAACACTAATTTGCAGATAGTGAGTTATTTATTGAAGGGTGTCTTTAATTCGGTGTAGACGTTAGATTGATAATAATATTACAATTAAATAAAAAAATGTTATTTTAAGGGGTGTATTAAGGAGTTAAATTTTTTATTTTGCCCAAAAACAAACTTAATTTCACATAATAGAAGTATAAAACTACACGGCCCTATACAAGCAAATACACTATATTGTCGGCAGGGTTTTGGCACTGCGACCCGGGTTTTTTTTTCAACTGTTCCTCAACCAAACTTTCCCTCCACGTTAAAAATATATATTGAAACAAAAAATATTAAAGACTATATTCATTACAGTGTTTGCTTATACAAATAAGAAAATATAGTCGCATAATAGAATCACGATATCAAAAATTGTTTTCTGTCTGCATATTTTATTATTGATATGAACTGAATACAAAGCTCATAAATTATTAGTGAAAATTAATTATTGAAGGGCCCTACAATATAAACAGTATTTTTTAAACATATAGTCTGCTTGTTTTCTTTATGCAAATTCAACTTAATTAATACTACAAATTCCACAAATTACCGATCATGCCTCGAAGCTTCCTGGTACATTTTTTCATGCGTTAATAATTAATTTTATAACATATACAATATGTATATGTTAAACCCGTCAGAAATTCATTGAATATTGATAATATATCTTTGTTGTGGGCAGTAAGTCAATAAGCAAAAAAAAAGATAGATAAATAATTTTAAATATACGAGAATATTTTATGCAATAAAAAATGTCAAAACAAACAATCGTTTTTTATTTACATTTCTTTTATATAAATAAACACAGGTGGCAGTTATTTTCAGTAAAATTTTTATGTTTACGTATAGCATGCGTGATTTAATTTACGCTTTTATCTTTTCTCAGCGTAATAAATATGGCTGAATCGAATAAAGTGTTATAAGGCCGTTTCTCCGTTTTTGTTGCAGTCAGTTTTTACTCCAAAATTGTTCAATAGTGACCTTGATATATTTAAATAAGTTTCCGTATAATTAAAATGCGGTATCATTTCATGAGACCTTCAATAGATGGTCGGCCTTCGAGTTACAACAATTACGTAGTCTATCTTACGAGTACAGTCCGAAAATTTAGCCTGCCGCCGAAAGTTTTACCGAAGCTGATTACTGAATTTACTGAAAAATCCAGTGTGTATTATTTTATTTTAATTACACCTACACACAACTCGGCAACAAAAGAGTATCTACTATATCGCGTTCAGCCCTTTTTTAACATTATACAATATCTCCGGCTTCAGTCGGACCTTACCTATGACAGACGTGGGGAAGAAAAAATCATTATGATGACTGACTGTTCTTTCTCGAAAGTTATTACCTCTGCTGTTAGCATAAGCGATCTTTTAATACAATTCTACTGTACATAATAGTGACAAAATAGGAGGATTATAGATTATGGATGCTCGATAAGTGAGATATATACGAAGCATTATTAAATTTCACTAATAAATGTAAAAAATATGATTATTGCTTAGATATTTATTTTTGTGGTTTCGTATCAACGTTGCCAGACGTCCCGATTTTTAAAATCAAAATTAAATGTCCCACGCGGGGATAACTCGACAGTGCGTAAATAATTATTCTCTTATTGTAAGTTGCAATTTATAACACTCACTCCTCAGACTATTGTTTGTAACACCATATTTTTCTAATGAATAAAACTTTTTTGATTTTGATTTCTGTTTTTTTTTATTTTTTTTATTCAGAAGACGAATAAGACTCAACTATTTAACGATAGGGTAAAACTGATTTAAGATATCATATTTTTATTAAAATACATTTTCTATGGCTATTTTTGCTATCTGTTGTCACGTAAACGTAATTTGAACTCAAATAAAAAGATAAATATTTAAAAACTTTTGATTATATACGTTTTTTTACTATGTACCGCTTTCGACGAAAGAATCCCGCTTTTTTCACTCAAAAAGTTCCAGCATCCCGACTTGGCAAAAAAAAATCTGGCAACGCTATTTCGTATCTACCGAAATGGTAAATAACATCAATGAAACTTAGTTATCTGTTTATCTCTATGTAATCGTCGATTTTCTTAAAAAATAAATATGCTATCGATTTGAAATTTATCACAGTTATAAAACTCGTGTGTCTATATCCTGTTCACAAATCAAAATCACATTTTTGGAGACTAAAACTTAAGGACGAATATATTTTCACGGGTCAAGTAGAGTACTAGTTATGGATTTCATAACAGCATAATTTTTGATATATTAGCGAAAATGTTCGGTTGAAACTAGATTTTCAACTGTATTGTTTGTTTTTAAAATATATATTTCCACACACGTTGATGTATTCTTTAATACAAACCCCTACCTATTCAAAATTAACGCACCATTCAGCAACTCTCTAAAAGTTTTTGTATTGAAGAAATTTTTGGACTGGAAACACATTTTGTTTTCCAATGAAACCAGGGTAAATTTAAAATCACTACATGGCGAGATCCTGGAGAAATATGTCTGCACTATCTAGCGGTACGTTAATTTTGAATTTATGTAGAATATATTATCATAAGCCAGTTTCGTACTATAGAGACAGTATTTTATAATTTAGTCCTCTGCGAAAAGAATAAGAATAAAACAAATTCAACTGATTTTCTTTTTTTTTTATTGCAACAAGAAAAGAGAAAAAAATTATAATGACCCTTATCCTCATAAGCTCACATAAGAAGTTTAACTTCTTTAGTTTTTAATATTATTCCCAAGTTTAATGTTTTTTATGTGAAACTAATTAATAATACACAATTAAGTTAGCAGGTGATGTAATGATGTAAATCAATAAACCAATTATTAATTTTGCGACGTTTCGGTCATTTATTTCATCTTCATCAGGCATCTATAAAGTACAGCTATTACAACCAAATATACAAATGTTTACAAATACAGCATATTTACCATAATACACGGTAAATATGCTGTGTTTGTAAACATTTGTATATTTGGTTGTGTACTTAATTTTAACATGTGCTCTACTTTATAGATGCCTGATGAAGGTCAAATAAATGACCGAAACATCGCTAAATTAATAATTTGTTTATTGATTTACATCATTGGTCCACTTACCTGCTAACTTAATTGTGTATGTTTGAAAAAAATATGGACGCAACAATTTCCAATCTAATTAATAATATTTACACATACTTAGCAACGCGCTATAAACTTCTGTCCTTGTCAGTTTCATATAATTTAGGGGGCAAACTAGCTTTCTCTTTATTTGCCAGTTCTACTTCCCCTCGATTTCTTACTTTTTTCAAATAGATACGTCGCTAGAGAAGTTAAACTTCAAAAACACAAAAAAAGAGTACTTGAACCATTAGGTTAGTAACACTGTACAATTGGTAATATATGAAAAACTCGGGTCGCAGTGCCAGAACCCTGTCGACAATATAATGGATTTGCTAATACAGAATGTGTGACGTTATTATACTTCAGTTGGTTTGTGGACAAAATAAAGAATTTAACCACTTAATACACCCCTTAAAGTAACATCTTTTTTTCTTAATTGCAATATTATTATCAATAGAACATCTGCACCGCATTGAATACACCTTTCAGTAAATAACCCACTATCTGCAAACTAGTGTTATCATAAAATTTCTAATTCCGGTCCTGTCAGGTCGATTTCTCAATTTCATGTTTCTAATTTCATGATAACGAAGTTTGAATAAACATTTTTTTTTGCCAGTCAAACTATTTGTAACAAATTTACAAAATAATCTCTTATCAAAAACTAAAAAGTTATCCACTATTGTCAATGAATGATTGTTCCAATAAAAAGTTCCAGCTTTAATATGTACAGTTCGTCATAAAATATCAAGCTATGTATTAAGTACCAAAGTTTGTTAATAAAACTATTTTTGTAATTTCATTACGACGTCAAACACTCACAGCCATTTTTATGCATGACTATTTTTCATATGAATAATTTTAACACAAAAAATTTTACAACTTTTCATTTTATTTCCTCGTCTTAACTCCGCAAAGAATTGTCAACTTCTTAATTTTACTTCTAAAAAATATTTCCCTAGAGAACGAATTACAACACTGTAAACTCTTTTTTTTCAGTTGTGAAACTTGAAGAAAAACTAAAAAACTTCTTATATAAAATTGTAGAAATTGTACATATTCTTTTTATGACCTTTAAACTTATTTTTTCACAACAATTATAAATTAAAGTGTTTAAAGATCGAAAATTAGCCCTTTAATTAAGATTAAAATGTGCACCAAAAATGTTATCAAAATACAAACAGGACTGCATTTATGAAATTTATGACAATACTGGTTTGTAGAGTGGGATTAATATAATTTGAAACCGTCGTTAGACTGATAAAATTTTTATCTATTGAAATTGAGAAAAGTTATTTTATTGGTTGAAAAATATTTTATTTTGTCGAAAACAAATTTGAGTTCACAAAAAATACAATGTATATATTTTATTTGCACTCCAAAAAGTTATTTCTGAAAACTAATTTAACAAATGAACATAAAATACATATATTCACTTGTTTTTATTGTAACTTTTATATTTTCATACCAATGTACACTATTTTCATACATGAGTGAATTATTTCAATTTTATTAATATTTTTTTGATATACTTTATTCAATGATAGCAAGTTATGTACACCGTTAAGAGAATGGGACATCTAAATGTAATTTTACAAATTAACACCTAACTCCTAAATATATGCTTCAATATTAAATAATATAGAAAACAGGATCACGGGTAATTGGAATAATAAAGTTAAATCAATTTAAACACTCATTGATTGCAACGTTATTAAGACTTTTTCAAGCTCTAAAAAATTTATAACAATTAACAACATTCATATAATAAAATATTAAACCGAGCTGTGTAGAGTAGTGGTGTCAGCACTAGACCAGCATTCGGGAGGTACCGAGTTCGAATCCCGGCGGGGGCAGATGTGGCTGGGACTTTTTCCTACTGCCTTTCGCCGAGAAACGGTAATTCCTGTACCAGCCATCTTGATTGAGGTTTTCCATGGTTTCCCTCAACTAATTCCAGATAAATATCGAGATGGTTCCTTATTTGAGGCCATGGCCGATTACCTAGTTCAAAAATTACCTACCTCATCCTAATTTCCTATAATTCCTTCATTCGCCCATTGCTATTACATACTTAAGTTAAGTTCTAAAAAATGTAGAAAATAACGGGAAGTGGTAGATGAAAAAATAGTAATGGTGCGAATGGCGTCTGTTATGACATAAAGTCGAGGAATGGACGTTGAATGCATTATTATTTATTATTATTATTATAATAAAATATTAAACATTATGGATTAAATAACTTACTAAAAAGAAACAATGGAATTGAACTTTGAAGATGAATTAAATAATATATGTTGAAAAAAAACTTCTTAACAAGAAAAAAATATATTTTCTCATGTGTGGCCATATTATCGTTTAAATAGCAATACGAGAAGGTAAAAAATATGAAAAAAGGAAAAGAAACTAAGCAAAAAAAATAACAATACATTCATAAATATATATTAGTAGACGGGTCTGGTTATTTTTGTAGCAAATATATTTTTATATAATTTAAAAAAATGAGAATAATATTATCACACTGCAGTACCTCGTTCTCACTTTCTCTCCATTTTTACAATCTTTTATTTAGTTTCATCTGTTCCGATGTCTGTCTGTAATCGAATCTTGCAAGTTAAATTTGACCTACTTCCCAGTTTCCGATTGAGCTGAAATTTTGTACACTTTTTTAGTTCTGTAGACAATACAATATAGTATATTGAATATTATGCTAGATCCAATATGATCCCCACCATAAAATGGCGGATTAACTTCTTCTTTATGACCCCTTCCACATGAGTAAGGCTTATGACAAGTAGAATTCAATCAGCATTGACTTCCTTCCAAATCCAAAATGGCGAATCATCTATTTCTTTAACAACCTCCTTGATATGGGTATCAAATGAGAAGGTATGACAAGTAGAATACAGTAAACTGTGTGACGTTATTTAAAATCCAATATGGCGGCCAAAAGGCGTAACTAAAAGTTTGAAAATAAAATAAAAAAACCCGGGTCGCAGTGCCAAAACCCTGCCGACAATATAGTGTATTTGCTTGTATAGGGCCGTGTGGTTTTATACTTTTATTATGTGAAATTAAGTTTGTTTTTGGGCAAAATAAAAAATTTAACCCCTTAATACACCCCTTAAAATAACATTTTTTTTCTTAATTGTAATATTATTATCAATCTAACGTCTACATTGAATTAAATACACCCTTCAATAAATAAGTCACTATCTGCAAACTAGTGTTTTCATAAAATTTGTAAATCCGGTCCTGTCGAGCCGATTTTATTAAAATTTTAGGGACACTTTTTAATTACTACCAAAGGGTTAAATTTCAATTTTGAAACGATTCGGAGAATTTTTTCGGTATTTTGGGGCCCAAAAACATTTTTCAACCCCTAAAAACTACCCTTAAAATAGCCCGATTAGGCCCATTTTAAATAGGCTTCTTGCGGTGATGGATTTCAACACGTGGTCCAAATTTCGTTGAAATCAATTAACTCTTTCGAAAGTTATTGCGCGTACACATATATATATATATATATATATATATATATATATATATATATATATATATATATATATATATATATATATATATATATATTAAATATATATATAAACATTTTTAAAAATGGTGCCAATGTGTTTAGGAGGTTATGAAACGTCGAGAAATTTTTTGTCCGACCCCTAGGTCCCGCCATCCGACCGACGCCAATAGTGTATGTTGCCATATGGCAAATACACTAATAAAAAACTTTTATAAAAACCAGATTTTATTCCACTGTACTGAAAAGGATGAAAATAATTTTTAATAATAATTTAACTTCATAGTTATAAAACCGTGGGTTGTGAACTCTATTATAGTCACGGCTCACGCTTTCATAATTATGAACTTAAATTATTAAAAACAATTTCTATCCTTTTTTAGTACATTGCAATAAAAGCTTGTGTTTATAAAAGTTTTTTATCTAATATTTTTTTGTGAGCATGCTAATAAACGTTAAACCTTGTCAGTTAACTAACGTCCGTGCTATGTCAATCAACGCCGTTCAACAAAACTCGTATCACGTTAATTAAATCAATCGTTCCACGTTAATCACCGTAACTTGTTTTAAATTAATCTATGCATAATGTGTTAATTTACATTATTATGCAAGATACACTGCTAGAATTTCACAGCTATATTTTTTCTGTTACGTGTCGAAATTATGAAACTCGGATCAGAGTAGATCGTGAGAAGAGGTCATTCAAAAACAGTTCTTTTACATTTTGCATCGTTATCACGTGAAAAGTCAGTCGCATTTCATACCGTTGGTGGAAGCAAGACGTGAGCAACGACGTTGCTACCGGTGCGACAAGGACATTATATGATTACTATTCATGAGTCGGCTCCATTTATCTTATTTATATTGCTTTTTTATTTCGTATTTATTTGTAAGGACACACACCATATACTGACTGGCACAAAATTATTGAATAACCGAAGCGTCGATCTTTTTCTGCATCAATAACCTTGAGGAACAGCTATGTTTCCACAGTTTACTTTCTAAAAAGTTTTAACGATATCTTGATAGATCTTGCTAGCGGTACAGGGGATAAGCGTCAAAGTCATCATGGTTTCAGTGACTTTATTTTTAACTTCATTTTATTTTCATTATTTATTACTGTTCAAAATATACAACCCTGTGACAGATGGACAGACGAACCGACATCGAAGTCTTAGTAATAGGCTTTCTGTTGGCACCCTTTGAGTATGGAAAAAAAGTACTAACAAATATTATAAAACCGAATAAGGTATAAAGAAAACTCACCAGAACATAAACAGCAAACGGCATGACTAATGCCGCTACCAGGAGATCAGCAATTGCCAGGCTAACTATGAAGTAGTTGGTTGCACTTTGGAGAGTCCGCTCTCTGTACACGCTCAAGATCACCAGGATGTTGCCGAACAGCGTGAAGATGGGGAAGAGCACCAACACCAGGGCCCAATAGTTCCTGCCGTCGCTCTCATCAGACGACGCGTCACCACCGACCGCGTCTAGCGCGCAATACCCGCTCGCATTACCGCTTGCATTAAAACTGCAGTTGGGATATTGCAAGGTCGCGTTAGACAAGGACGTGTTGAAACTTAACAGTAAATCACTTAAGTCCGAGAAAGGTAGCATGAAATCAAAGTCCGAGAATGACGTGTTAATTGTCGTACTATTGTTAAATATGTCGGTTACGTATACGTTACGGTTACGTTCCATGGTTACATTACTACTTAAGGTAAAGTTACGATCGTGAGTTAAAGTTACGGTACCGTTGCGATTCACGCTGCTGCGACGTTCCACTGTTTCTTTTACGTATATCATTTTTTCTAAGTTAAGCTATTTAATTCTAATTTAATATATTGATTTTTATTGCACTAATTTGGTTTACTTTTTACGATAAATATTGAAGAAAAAGGCTCTATCTTGATCAATATTTATTGTTCTGTGTAATTTTTTAACTATTTTTTTTAATTACTAGTGATACGAAGTGAATGAACAATATTAATTTTTTTTAAGTTTAACTAGGGTACTTTACGTATATGTTTGTTAAGTTGCGTTGCGTTAAGTGTAAACGTAACGATTGACATTTTCAAAATTTATAAACCGTTTTTCCATGACGCTATTTTAATATTTTTACATGCATTTAGTTGTATTTATAAAAAAAAAGAATTTTGTTCAGAATATATAAATATTTTTCAGCTTCACCGGCTCTCGATAGAAATCAGAAAATACGATGATACACTTGAAAACGGCTGCAGTATTAAAATGTTATCATTCGATATTTTTTCCATTATAAAAAGCGGATTTTCATCTATAGAAGAATTTCCCTTTTCGGTACAAAAAAATAAAAATTTACATTAAATATTTTTTTTTCTACGTTAAAGTTTATCGCTTACATCATATTTAGAACAGATTTTTTTATAATAAATCACGGTTAAGGTCCGATTTTATAAATCCTTTACCTTTAAATCGATTAATATTTTTAAATAACGATAGAATACACTTGAAATTTTAAAATTTTATAGGTAAACATGCGGCTAATACTTTTAATAGATATTTTTTTATTTACAAATATCACTTAAATATTAATTTTTTGATAACTGCTTCTGTTGATGCTGATAATAATACTTTTTTTTTTGTATAGCTATGATTTTTTCCAGTCTTACTCACAAATCATGTTCCTTTCTGTTTCAATTTTAACGCATTTTTTTAATAGTGGTTTTTATATCAAAAGTAAGTTTCATTGTTTTTTTGCAATAATAATATTTAATATTTAATTAATTTAATTAGCAAAAAATAGACAATGTTTGTTCAATATGTATTAATATTTCTTTTTATATTATTTTTATATGTTCTACTGGAAATAAATTGTTAATATTTTAAATGAAAACCTGAAAACTGACATTTTGTAAACAGCAAGCTCATTTTTTTTGTCATTTAATAACCAACCGTTAAACAGTCATCAGAAAGTAGTCGAGTATAAATAATTAAAATAAATAAATATTGAAATGTAAAAAAAAAGTATAACTACAATTACTGGTATTATTTTATTCTGAACTAGGATTGAGGAACCGTATTAAGGGAATTGTACTGTACAAGCTGACACACTGAAATATTATTATATGCAAACTTTTTTTCAACCAATAAGTTTAGTGCTCAGCTGCGTACGCCTGACGGCGCAACTGGCAACAAACAACAGGGTTTTCCCCGTCGCTCTATTACATCCTCTGTAACTTTTTGATGTAATAAAATACATACACAGAGTGAAGTAATACACTGAGATGTAACAGAAATGTGTCAACATAATTATCGAATTTTACCCCACTGCACACAGATTATTAATCAGTTTTAAGATTTACCATATTTAAGCGCTGTGAAGTGTTACAAAAAAATAAAAACCTGATTTTGCTATATACCTGTCCAAAAAACTAGTAAAAAACTATTAAAATATTATATATAGTATGTAACTGACAAAGACGTAAGCACTTAAAAAAATATTAATTCTGACCTTAAAAGCAAAACAATGAAATCATGTCTATTCCAAAACGTTTTTTTTTTTTTAATTCAAATACTAAAACTGGACATATTTTTGCTTTAAAAGGTGCGCTAACCTGTTTGAGCATTTTGTAGCATCTAATTAGGCTCTTAATAGTTGGTGCTAGAATATTTTTAACTTAAATTAATATGAAAAATCTGGCAAACACATGTAAGAAATATTTAGCTATCGATTATATCAGCCGTTCATAAAACAACCTAGGCTTGTATTTTTAACTATAAAATAATTAGGTCTAGGAAAATTCACGGAAGGGAAATTAAAAGAAATTCAAATCGCAGTAAAAACATTTCATCAAACTCACAATACCGACATGTTAATTGACATGTCGTTAAATTGCCGGTTCGTTGAAATATTGTTCAGTGAGCTGAATTCGTTCTTTTTTCTTTCGATGAATAGGGATGTTGATTGTATTCAAATAAAAACATAATTTTAACGAAAAGTAGTAGTTTCTATGATAGATATACTAAAAACACTATTTTTCCTTATTTTTAAGGAATTTAATTAATATTTAATAAATACAACCTAATAAAATCACTCTCAAGTCACGTGACAACAGACACCAATCAGAGCGCATGACGTCATATGTTCAGCCGCTGTCAAAAAACTTCATTGTTTGGTTAATATTTAGTGTGTAATTTATTATTATTTGTTTATAGGAAACGTCAAATTACATGTAACTTTAGCAACGACTACGAAACAACTTTTCATCACCTCAGTTTACTAACGTTTATGAGCACAGAATACGCATCTATAGGATGGTAGCTCCCGTGTAAACTTTTGAGCCTCCTTTGGTATGAACAGGTGACGTCACGCGACTAGTATAGGCGTTTTGGACCGAAATTTGAAACGGGATTTAAAATACTTGATTTTTAAGGCTTGAGTTGTATTTAAATAAAAATAATAAATATTTATGGCAATATTAGGTCCTTATGCACGATTTAAAACACTTTCCCAAAAATAGTCAACATCCCTATTGTTGTTCGGTGAACTTTCCTGCACCAAAAATAATACTATATTCTCGTTAAACATACTCAATGTCCAATTTGAGAAACACAATAAACCGAGATATAAAAGACGCCAAGTTTTGAAATATATTATTACAATTATAATATATTCCAAAACTTGGCTAAAATAGAAATTCTAGTTTCTTCATTTTGCAAAATTCAAACTAGTCTTGACACACATAGGGGGTGTATTATAATAAATTACCTACTTTTCTTATTTATCCGTAGCGCCCTCTGAACATAAAATATTCATTCTTGTAGACCGAATATGTATTATAAGTATAAAAGAAAAATTTTATGGAATTTTCATGAAAAATGTAATGTGCTTGTCGGTGATTTATAATGGAAGCCACACTGGTCTGCGCGATTGTTTTGTTCCGCGCTACAGCTAGAACAATATAACTTGTCCATGACCTTGTCAATACATCATTTCCTTACTCTAAGAAAAATAAATACTCAAATAGTGAATGTTCATCGAAAATTATGTTAAGAACGAGAAATAGTGAGTTTTAACGGTCACATGAGTCATAGTATCATCACGCACAAGATACATGTAGTATTCTTTGCACGTTTCCCCTATAAAATATTTGATTTTCACATAATTTTCAAAATGTTTGACAGTTCAATTTTGAGCAACATCACTTCCAATTGTAGGCTGCGTTCGATTTTCATACATTTACTATGCAAATTGTAGTACAACTACGTTTCGCATATCTATTGTTTTACTTTACACTCTAGTGCGACATGAGTCTACCGATATACAGACATGAAAAGTAACAATTTTATATGGGATCGTGCAAAAAATATCCCCTTACATAATAGCTTTGTCGTGTCTGTACAAATAATAAATAACATATTTAACACAAGTGATGTAAAGTTGCCACCATTTCCAATAATAAATCATTGTCCAACCCCATGCGAATGCAACGCAGCCTACAATTAGAAATGAACTTACTCACAATTTAACTGTCAAAAATTTTGAAAATTAAATGAAAATCACCTATTATATATCTCGAGCATGATGATATTACGACTTGTGTTCCTTTTCTAATTTGACTGAACATTAAATATATTATTAAACTAGTCATTAGTTAGTATTCATTCCTATAATTCTTATTTACAAACTTGAAATCGCCAACAGCATTTATTTGAAAGTTTAAAATAAAAATATTAATTCGAGTGTACCTACATTTTGAATATACGTCATACTCTTTTGTGAACTGATCTTTACTCAAATAAATGCGCGTTCAGTTAAAAAATAATCAATAATATCGACAATTGATTTATTATACTATTAACAAGTATAGATATTAAATTTTATAGATAAACAAATATTAATTATCGGAAAGATTCGTGGGAATCAAAAGTATGCTATTAAAATTCAGTGTTTCAAATTAATTTTGTATTTCTGAAAATTCTAAATTCGATGTTGTGATAGCTATTATACAAACATTAAGGTAGTTGTCGTGGTACAATATTGTCAAAAAGTTATAGATTATACGCGCCACAAAAGTATACTAGCTTGTAGCTAAGTGATCCATAATTTGTACGCAAGACTGTACCCGTGGACACGTAACCCATACAGTATTCATATGCATGTATACTTTTCTATAAATTGTTGAACTTTAAACCGTTATTTATAAATAATTAAAAATGTTTTCTTATTAGTGTATTTGCCATAGGCAACATACACTATTGGCGTTGGTCGGATGGCGGGACATAGGGGTCGGACCAACATTTCTCGACGTTTCATAACCTTCTAAACACTTTGGCACCATTTTTAAAAATGTTTATATATATATGTATATATATATATATATATATTTATATATATATATATATATATATATATATGTGTGCGCGCTATAACTTTCGAAAGAGTTAATTGATTTTTACGAAATTTTGCCCACATGTTGGAATCCACTACCGCAAGAACCCTATTTAAAATGGGCCCAATCGGGCCATTTTAAGGGTAGTTTTTAGGGGTTGAAAAAAGTTTTTGGGCCCAAAAATACCTAAAAAATTCTCAGAATCATTTCAAAATTGAAATTTAACCCTTTAATAGCAATTAAAAAGTGCTCCTAAAATTTTAATAAAATCGGCCCGACAGGACCGGATTTACAAATTTTATGAAAACACTAGTTTGCAGATAGTGAATTATTTGCTGAAAGGTGTATATAATTAAGTTTAGAGGTTCGATTGATAATAATATTGCAACTGAGAAAAAATGTTCTTTTAAGGGGTGTATTAAGGAGTCAAATTTTTTATTTTGCCCAAAAAACCAACTTAAGTTCGCATAATAAAGCCACACTGCCTATATTAGTAAATACACTATATTGTCGGCAGGGTTTTGGCACTGCGACCCGGGTTTTTTTTCTTAAACTCATAACAAATGCATTGAAAGACTGTCAGTTTTTGGAAAGTTCTTTTTTTATAAATAAGAAACTGGTTCAGAACTACAGAGATCGTATACAATCAATGTTAATTATCCAATTTTGAATTGAATTTATCTCGGATTATATACGGTCGATCGACTTCAAATTTTCAGGGTAATTGCATTATCATGTCCTTAATAAGTATACAAAAATTAAGAATTTTCTGACGGTGTGCCATAACCACGACAACTACCTTAATTGAAAAATTAAAAATGTTCGCGAAAAATTCAATAATAAAAATAAGTCGACGCCAATATAGTGTATACGCCATATATCGCAAATACTCTAATAAAACCGTTTAAAACTTATGGAAGTGACATAGAACGCAAATTAATACATGGCACTTTAACTTATTCGAGCTGTAGATAAGGTGTTGTATGTACGTGCGACCCGACATTGTCTTACATAACTAAAGAGATAGAACGCCTGCTATGTTATCCAATAAATCAACTCAGATGGTGGGAGAAACGTAACATTCACATATAATTCTGACTATATTAATGATTACCTCTATGAACCGACATACTAACTTACTATATTATTATCTGTTTCCGATATTATAACTTCCGCTATTTAAATCAAATCTAAAATAGAAACTTGGTAATGTCTGTTCCGTGATTTAATACCAAGGAAAGGTGATTTTTACCATTCCAACTACACAAGTGGGGATTGGTAATAATTTAATATTTGTTACTAGCCGTTAACCGAGTCGCCGCACGCGTTAACAAAAATTTATTTTATTTACTGCAAATATATCAAATATTAATATTTTTAACATTAGAATCGTCCTAGCGTCCAATAGGGATGTTGACTATTTTTGGGAAAGTGTTTTAAATCGTGCATAAGTACCTAATATTGCCACAAATATTTATTATTTTTATTTAAATACAACTCAAGCCTTAAAAATCATGTATTTTATATCCCGTTTCAAATTTCGGTCCAAAACGCCAATACTAGTCGTGTGACGTCACCTGTTCATACCAAAGGAGACTCAAAAGTTTACACGGTAGCTACCATCCTATAGATGCGTATTCTGTGCTCATAAACGTTAGTAAACTGAGGCGATGAAAAGTTGTTTCGTAGTCGTTGCTATAGTTATATGTAATTTGACGTTTCCTATTAACAAATAATAATAAATAACACACTAAATATTAACCAAACAATGAAGTTTTTTGGCAGCGACTGAACATATGACGTCATGCGCTCTGATTAGTGTCTGTTGTCACGTAACTTGAGAGTGATTTTATTAGGTTTTATTTATTAAATATTAATTAAATTCCTTAAAAATAAGGAAAAATATAGTGTTTTTTAGTAATTCTATCATAGAAACTACTACTTTTCGTTAAGATTATGTGTTTATTCGAATACAGTCAACATCCCTATTAGCTGGAATTTTTTGTTGCAATTTAATTGCATAAAAAAAATAAAACCTGCTTGAAAATATTTTAGTGATTTTGTATTTGCTTACAATGAACTTTGTTGTTTTTCAATGCCTTCTTATATTTGCTGTGCAGTGGGTTCTACGCATACTTTAAAAATTTCAACATTAAACTTTACATATGTGAATATTTTTTATGGTTGTGCCTCACCAGAATTTCTGCTATAATGACTCAGTTAAATGTTACAAAAGCGTGTCTTCGTACGTCACGGAAGTGACGCAAAGTTTGACTGTGAGATATTTTCAGCTGTCCAAAAATTTTGGGATTGTATTGTAGCTGTCATCTTATTCGATCTTAATATTTGTACAACCCTTGAGAGTAGCTGTGTTTGAGTTTTGTATATAAAATATAACTTATTCATTTATAATTTCACTTCAATGTGAATTATTTCTTCATTTAAATTAAAAATAATCTACGAGCTCGAACCAAAACAAAATAAAGTTCAATAAATTTCAACGAAAAGCAAACTGAAAAATGCCTGAAACACGGCGAAAATTGTTCAATAAATTCTTTGAATATTTCCCGTTAAGGCTGTCGGAACGCTCTGATTTAAGCCAAAAGTAGGGCTTCGGCTGATAGTTGATTGTAGACTTATTCGTCTACGTTGTGCAAAAATTCTTCCTCTATAAGGAAAATAAAGAACAAATCTAGGTCTACTAATTTTGTAATTTATGTACGCTTTACTAGTAAAAAGTTGGCATTAATTGTGTCAAAAAACACACGTTTTCAATGTCACACTACGACCTTATTCGCACTTATTTCATAAAATTGTTCCATCACAAACCTAAAGTGACTCTTCCTTTTTCGGAAAAGTTTTATTAATCTTCAAAATATTTCCAAAATTTAGAGTAATCAACTGACAGCGGCACCCTTACAACCACATTTTTTAGCTTCGTTGTGTGACTTAAATTCAGAGCGTTCCGACAGCCTTAAATCCGATTCTGTTAGCTTATAACTAAGTTTCGGATATTACGTCAGACATTAAATAACTGACCAATTTATTATTGTGTAATTTTTTGCTGTCACAATCCATTATTATATTATATTATACACGTTCAGTAACTAAAGTAGCCGTCTTTTTTTACAGCGCCGCGCCGGACACATCTGGACCGTTTCTCACTTGTTCACGTCACGCAGAAACAAAAACCAATCGCTGGATATACTGCACACACGCGCGCATAACCAGCGCGTAAAAACAGTTGAATAATGTAACAAGCGACTGTCGTATCTCATGTATGTAGATCTCTAAGTAAATACGTTAATTTCCATGTTTTATTCGACATATGAACTTTTTTGCTCATCAAATAGATTATTAATTATACGTGATGAATTATTACGTGCAAATTTAGTCACTAACAACTTTGACATCTTTTATTTGTGTACAGCAACGGCGGTTATTCAGGTGAAGTACACCTTTTTTAGATCGCTTCCTACAAATAATATCTTTATACATCTAATAAATATAATAAATCAATTTTATAACTAATTCAAATTCTAGTAAAGTAGCAAACAGATTTAATTTTATCACAAACAAAGAAAACGTAGAGTAGCTACAGTCACATACACACTACAATGAAGGGTCGTGCCATGCGAATTTAAAACATGCACTTGTAACCATGATTTTAACATAATTTTAGTTTGAAAAATTGATTGCAAATTTTTACTGGAAATTTATTTAGAGTATTGATCAACGACCAGGGTATACTTTTTTTTCAAAATTTAATTTATCGTTATAAATATTACAAGGTCTCCTAGGCCTGGGCCCCAAGTTCTCTTATGTAAATCCGACACTGGTCCTATGCAATTTGATTCAGACGCCTTTATCTCAATGGAAAAATAACAATAAAAAAGATTTACGGCAGGTCACTATGGAATTTCTCTGAAACTTCTTGAGACAAATGTTGGGACATGTTAGCGTTTTCACAAATTTCACTTTTTGATCGTGTTTTTTTGTTTGGTCATTTGTTTTTAGAAGGCAACCCCAACTGTATACGATGGATTCGGAAATAGAATGATGAACTGTCCCGTTTTCACACACGCAAATAAATTAAATTTTTTTCTGTTTGAATTTGTCTTCATTTTATTAATTTATCATTTTCACACAGACGTTAAACTAAAAATATTAATATAAATTTGTTGCAAGTAAGCTTTTCATCACTTCCGTGACATTAAATCTAGTCACTACATTAAATTTTTTTTTAAGTTTTTGACAAAAATATTTAAATATCTAACGCTGAACACCTCAAAATTAAAAAAATATACAGACTGAAGAAGCTCTAATTCATTAATTGCAGCTTATAGTGTGTGATTTTTTTTATTTTAATTTTTTAATGGCTAATATTAAAGCTCCAAAGCTCAAGTTATATTTTTTTATAAGATTAGAAACTAAGTATTCCGTATAATTTTTTTTTCCAAAATGATTTATCAATAATTTTCACAGTTTAGTAACTTTTTATGCGCGTTAATATGCAGCTTAAAGACCGCGCACACTTGTCAAACATAAACCTGTATGACCAGCACAAGCACGATGTCGTACACTAGATCGGCATAAACCAGCACAAACATCGACAAACCAATAAATTATAGTGCAAGTTTCGGGATGTATGGTAAACATTTTGCAGTTTTTAAGTAATTTTATGAATGCAAATTAATTAATGAATACGATACGTCACTAGCACAATAGATCGGTCCAGCACGGCTAGACGAAAATTGCTGGTTGCAGGTGCTCATCTAATGTGCGCTACTCCTTTAAATAACATGGGTACCTCCGCGAACTGTGCTGTGCAGGTCGTGCAGGTTTATGCTTGACAAGTGTGCGCGGTCTTTTAACATTTATATTCTTTTATATCTATATTTTTATTAATTGAAACAAAAATTAATAGAAATTTATGTTGAATTAATAAGAGTCACTAATAAAATCATGGGTAATTTTTTTAATGAAAAAAGTTGCATATTATTTTATAACATAAATATCTCAAAAATGTTTGGACAAAAATTATTTTAAACTATTATTATTATCAAATTTTTGACATACTATTTTTTTTATTTTGCATAAGAAAGAGTGGAAGAAATCTATGTTCTGCAGATATCAGATTCTCATTTATTTGATTTTGTGTAACAAAACAAAACAGTACGCATTTTAGACCAATCACTGCGATACATGATTGATATGTAAAGTCACAGAGATATTGCTTTATTATTTCTGGTTAAAAACAAAACAACTAGTATAAGTTTTTAAATAAATAATAACTGTTCACGGCTATCAAAGCCATCAATTGTTTCTCAAAACAAAACAACACATCACATTTCTGACTAATTAGAGTGCTATTGCAATTGCTATTGTAAAGTGAAAGCGTGTTTACATTTTAATGTTATATATATTGTAAGTTTACACAGAAAGACGGCGCGGTGTGTCGGACAAAGACAGAATTTCTGTGTGAGTCTGTACCGACTAAGCAGAGCTTAACGGAACGCTGCTGTTACCGAACCGACGCGACGCCCGATACTGACGCCCGGCATCGGTAAAGCGATCTGCAGAACCGACCACCTGCCTGAGAGATACGAATACGGTATGTCAGGGTTGGAATTATAACCCCTGAACATATTACATTTTTGTATTAAAGCTATTGTTGGGTTTTTTGAGACAACATTAATACTCTGCATTGTCGACGACAACATTGGTTTGTTTTGAGTTTCTATTAGCTACGTATAAGAAACAAACAAGTTTATAAAAATAAAAGTATAGAAACTTCTTACCACAACAGTTTTATTAATGAATGTACATTCCGAGACCTAAGCTCCTATCTTCAACAATTGCTGAAAGATGGGAGCTTAGCTCCCGAAATGTACATCCATTAATAAAACTGTTGTGTTAAGAAGTTTCTATACTTTTATTTTTGTTCCAACCACAGTGCTCTTAATGTTGTTATATACAAATTTAATAAAATTTTCAATCTCGTTGTAATCAGACATATTTAGACTTCGTCTTGATTAAATCAAATTTTATAGTGTCTTACTTATTTGCTTTTTATTTTATATTTCAAATCGATCATAATACTTATCATGTTCATTTTATTTTTGAGCTCCTGTCTAACCAGTTACAAACAGGTTTCTCAAGCTGGGCAGAAAATTCGTATATTTATAATTATTAACATCCCAGTAGTTATTATAATGGGGCCGAAAATCGTAACCTAAATTTTTAACAATTTTTTATGTTTCAAGGTTATTACAGTATTTTTAAGCTATTTTTGAAAAGATGTTTTTCTCTCTGTGGTCATTTCTTTCTAAGACGAAATCTATAGAATAAAAAATGATATCGACTATGCTAGGACGTCAATTAACGAAAATATGTTCTGAAGGATTTTTTTCATAATCAGTCCAGTCGTTCTTTTTTAGTATAAGATATACTTTTATTATAGAAAAACAATTCCAAAATTTTTTATAATATAATTTATTTATTTATGAGCGCTCATAAATAAATAAATTATATTATAAAAAATTTTGGAATTGTTTTTCTATAATAAAAGTATATCTTATACTATTATATTTTCCAAATTTCTATACGTAAAATATTATAATGAGTTCTTTTTTTAAACCAAATAGATTCCAAAAAAGTATATTTTACACCAAATCTTGCGACTAAAAAATCATATCGAAGCGTATTAATCTCATTTTGATCTGAAAGAAAATTTATCCAGATGTTTTTTTTATTATTTAAACACGATTGCAAAATAGTATATTTTAAGATTTTTGGAAAAATATTTCTGGGATCTAATTTGTTGAATATCTACATATTTATTATTCAATATTGATCAGACCGGGACCTCAAGAATCACACGTGTAGACTTTCAATAAACAATCCAAATTAATATAATTTTGCATATGATCTATACCTAATTTATCTGTTATGTTTCAAGGTTATGATCTGAAAGTTTTATTTTCAAAATCGGTCCAGCCGTTTTTTTTTTAAACAAAATAGATTCCAAAAAAGCAGAGTTTCTAATTTATCTGTTTATGTATCTATTAAAAATCATAAAGCCTCCGCGCCGACTGGGGAGCGGTATTGCCTCCGTTGAGAATATGTGTTGTAGAGTTTGTGCATCCCTCGATTCACGCACAGACGCGTGCGCCTATATCATCAAGTGTAAAGCGAACGGACAGACCTGAAGGACCCGACGACAGGCGTGCCAATACTATCGCCGAATAACTGAGATACCCTGTTGAAATGAACTCAGCGCAGCAGCTCGGATCTGAAACTCCGCCGACGCAACGTGTGTATCTTAGACACGAATGTCAAATAAAACTGGCCAAGTGCAAGTCGGACTCGCAGACAAAGGGTTCCGTACCACCGCACAATATTTTTCACCTTTATTTTATTGTTACTGTCGGACTCATGTATTTTTAACTGATTTCACTCACGTATCTACGCATCTACTCCTCTTTTTCAAACACCAGTCATCGTCGGGACTCAAACCCGAATCTTTCCACTTTCGCGGCGGAATGAGTTATCAGTTACTCCATGGTGCACACTATTCAATATTTAATCCTTCTAGAGTTGGGTAACTCAGATATGAACCGGTTCAAAGAGCCGACTCCGACAGAAGATCCGTGAGAGCCGACTCACTTTTTTTTGAGCCAACGGTTCAACGGATCCGCATAACTCAGTGAAACACTTAACACACAGAAGCACATTTTACACGTACGTATCAGTTCTCGCTTTGATGCATCTGTCAGCTCAAATGACTCATGCATCACATGTTTGGCTATGCATTCTTGATTCTATACAGGTCGTGATATGATTGACTGAACTAGGTAACTCAGTGGCAAACTGCAGTAACATATTCAGAACTCGGCTCTTTTTGAACCAGTTCAGTGAGCCGGCTCACATACGGGATCCAGATGCAAAGATACAGGTCACTAAAAAGACCCGTTTTTCCCATCTCTAATCTGTCAGCTCAAATGACTCATGCATCACATGTTTGGCTATGCATTCTTGATTCTATACAGGTCGTGATATGATTGACTGAACTAGGTAACTCAGTGGCAGACTGCAGTAACATATTCAGAAGTCGGCTCTTTTTGAACCGGTTCAGTGAGCCGGCTCACATACGGGATCCAGATGCAAAGATACAGGTCACTAAAAAGACCCGTTTTTCCCATCTCTAATCTGTCAGCTCAAATGACTCATGCATCACATGTTTGGCTATGCATTCTTGATTCTATACAGGTCGTGATATGATTGACTGAACTAGGTAACTCAGTGGCAGACTGCAGTAACATATTCAGAACTCGGCTCTTTTTGAACCGGTTCAGTGAGCCGGCTCACATACGGGATCCAGATGCAAAGATACAGGTCACTAAAAAGACCCGTTTTTCCCATCTCTAATCTGTCAGCTCAAATGACTCATGCGTCACATGTTTGGCTATGCATTCTTGATTCTATACAGGTCGTGATATGATTGACTGAACTAGGTAACTCAGTGGCAGACTGCAGTAACATATTCAGAAATCGGCTCTTTTTGAACCGGTTCAGTGAGCCGGCTCACATACAGGATCCAGATGCAGATCACCATTTCTACAGCACATAATCACAATACTTTCAATAAGCATTAAACACTCTTACATTTAATATTTTTAGCATGTGTGTTAGGATGCAAAGATGCAGATCACTAAAAAGACTCGTTTTTCCCATCTCTAAATCCTTCGTAATAAAGCAAATTTCAACACTAAATTCACTTCAATGAGAGCCAATTTTTTAGCTATTACTAGACATGAACCCTTACAATAATGAGAGTTATGAATGAATCAAAGATTGCAACAATGGATGTTTCTTAACGATTATAGCAAACGATAGCTATTATACTGCTTATTTATATTATTTGTTGTAAATTGAGTGCAAGGCATCACCGACAACAGTGGAACCGATTGATATCTCACACGTATCAAATATAAAGGAAATGAGACGCGCACAAACGTGAGCGCGTGCTGGGGGACATGCATAAGAATACGGTGGAGGTGACGGAGGTGACGGGTGCTCGCCGTGAATCATTTGTTCAGCTTTACGTCGGCACTTTGCGCGCCGCGCTGCATCGTAAATCAAACACCGCGCTGCCGAGAGCTGAGGGCATAAAACTTGCCAGATCGATATACGTTTTATGATAAAGAAATTTAATTAAAAACTTTACTCAAGCCAAACTGGATTATATATTACTTTGGATTTAGTTTATAGTAGCGCTCCGTTCCGATTTCGGTTAAATTTGCGCATAATAAAGGATTTACTTTCGGTCAAGAGCAGCTACGTGAAATTAAATAGTGGCATACAGTACAATCTCGATTATCCTTCTCATTCTCGTTTTCCTTCAGTGAACCCGCCAAAATAAACAATAACTAAATTTAAGAGTGCTGTGGAATTACTTACGTAATATACATTTGCAATATTGTCACATTAACATTGCTAAGGTGTTACAATCGTCTTGAAAATGGTTCCAGTTAATTGAACAACAAGACTATTTCAACTTCAAATATATTAAAATTTGATATACTATTAAAAAAAAAAACCCGGGTCGCAGTGCCAAAACCCTGCCGACAATATAGTGTATTTGCTGATACAGGCAGTGTGGCTTTATTATGTGAATTTAAAGTGATTGTTGGGCAAAATAAAAAAATTAACTCCTTAATACGCCTCTTAAAATTACATTTTTTTCTTAACTACATTATTATTGTCGATCGAACGTCTACACCAAAATTAAAAACACCTTTCAGTAAATAACTCACTATCTGCAAACTAGTGTTTTCAGAAAATTTGAAAATCCGGTCCTGTCGGGCCGATTTTATTAAAATTTTGGGAGCAATTTTTAATTGCTATTAAAGGGTTAAATTTTAATTTTGAAACGATTCTGAGAATTTTTTCGGTATTTTTGGGCCCAAAAACTTTTTTCAACCCCTAAAAACCACCCTTAAAATGACCCGATTGGGCCTATTTTAAATAGGCTTCGTGCGGTGATGGATTCCAACATGTGTGCCAAATTTCGTTAAAATGAATTAACTCCTTTGAAAGTTATTGCCCGTACACATATATACCTATATATATATATATATATATATATATATATATATATATATATATATATATATATATATATATATATATATACATATATATATATATACATATATATATATATATATATATATATATATATATATACATATATATATAAACATTTTCAAAAATGGTGCCAAAGTGTTTAGGAGGTTATGAAACGTCGAGAAATTTTGGTCCGACCCCTAGGTCCCGCCATCCGACCGACGCCAATAGTGTATGTTGCCATATGGCAAATACACTAATAAAATGTCTGTAAAAGCGTGCGGTAACGCGGTTAACGACTAGTAATATAATATTATGAAATTTGATATGCGTTTGCATGGTTACTTAATACGGTTAAACATGTAAAAATTATCCAACGCATGATTGTCAGCTACCTAATTAATTTCTTTTTGATAGACGTTCAGAATATTTCCGTAACTGTGAAGTCTCAGTCTTTCGCGAACTTTTAATTTTTAATAAAAATGAAAAACAAAATTTTTTATGAACGCGCTATATAACCACACAATTAATAATCCAGTTTTTTCATTTAAACTTGATTTAAACATTTAAAATCACTGTTTATACCTTATTTAATCTCGGTTGAAATATTATCATCTCCAAAAACAAAACACAAAAAATAATCATGCCAGAAAATAAATAATAAACCAAACAATGTGTGGTATTGTTATGGTCCAGTAATCCCCCCAAAAGCAATGCTGGTCCCTACCGTTCATTAGCGTAGTCATAATTTGATTTCAAATATAATGACATCTCGCGTCCCCAACACACTGGTGCAGCTACAACATGGTCGCGGCTGGTGACATTGTTTCGTCATCACCATTATCCTGGCGCGAAACAGTGCAGTACTTCGAAATCCTTTCAATCGATGTAATAGTATATTATAATAAAACTGTTCTGTGTGCCGTGTGGTGGTTTAATAATCTAAGCAATGAAAAACTAACGGATTGTAGTAAATAATACAACAATGACTATATACACGATTATTTACAACGCACCGAAATTTTTGTAATAATGCTATTTATCTAAACTGTCCGTCGTACCGACTGACTGACTGTCGCGCCCCACACGCGTTGTATTTATAGACGTGTACATTCCGTTCTCGATCATTCCAGAAACTTCTGTTCAAGTTCGAGAAGCCTCTGTCATTTCCAGTGGCGTAACAATTGGGGGCGCGCTACAATATTGTACGCAAGGACAAAATGTTGAAATTCCTGCACTGCGCGATACACGATGTCGCGACAGGAATTTCAATTTTCTGACCGTGTGGTATATACTATTTTTCTTTCTACCCGGTCGAAACTACGTACTTTCGTATCAGTGTGCACGAGAAAACTGTTTCAGCCCGCTATTGGCGTGTGAGTAATTCCAGCAGAGCATAAATGTTAGTCTTTCTGCCGTAAAATCGAAGCCGAAGGTACGTACTTTCAATCGAGTATAAAGAAAAATTATTTACCTAAACTTGAAGCATAAACTTCCACGGCAAGGTACAGTACAGTCAAAGCCCTCTAAGTGCACAGCTCGGAACCGAGGCCCATCCTTTAAGTGCACACTTCCCCTACGATCTTTTTCATCCCCACTCTTCTAACTCCTATAGCTATCTTTATTCAATCAGATGCTATAAACAATATCTCTAAAACTCTATGAATATGATGGAAATGGAAAGTTTGAAAATAGCGCGCTTACGGTCGCACGTGATTGGTCGCAGATTATTCGAAGTGGGGGCTGGGGAACGTGCACTTAGAGGGCGAGTTCTTGTGCAGTAAGAGAGCGTGTGCATTTAGAGAGCGTGCACTTAGAGGGCTTTGACTGTATAAGAAATGTAGTAGCATAATACTGTCGGCCAAATCATTAAACTATACTTGGTTCGACGAATAGGATAGCAACATCACCTATCGCTCTGCTGGTTTTCAAGCGGCCAATCAGAAACCTGACCATGCGTTTATTATCTGTTCGATGAACCGAGTATTGTTTCGTTAAGTTAGGCATAAAGAGGAATATCTGTAGCAGTAAAACATAGAAAGAAATGTGCGGATTAAAAATTTTCGCCGTAATAATTTGAAGGGCAACGTGAGGCATTGCCGCAGATGCACCGCCGGTGCTGATTTAATGTCATTACGTTACATTCTGAATGCACAGTTAATGAGAGAGTGTGCTGAGTTAAACGTGTCGTTAGTTATCAAACCTATATCCCCGGTTTCCAGTAACTAAACATTGCACAATGCTGATTATTAAGGTTAACGTGCGTTGAGGAGAATATTTTAGTGTTTTTGTGATTTATTTAGTGTCTTCACGCCAAAGGTGACTCTTCAGAAGATACATTGAGAGAAAGCAATGAAACAACAAGCAAGTAAGAAAATTTGGCAGGGATATTAATTTATCTTATGTTTACACAAGAACATTCTATAAAATTCTAATAATTTTTTTAAACGGATTCAAAATTTTAAATAGTATATTACACTGCAAATGCAGAAAGTTGAAATTCCTGCACTGCACGACACATGATTCCCCCGGCGTCACCTCGGACATCGTGTGTCGCGCAGTGCAGGAATTTCAATTTTCTGGCCGTGTGGTGAATACTATTTTTCTTTATACCCGGTCGAAAATACGTACCTTCGTTGAAATGTGCACAAGAAAACTGTTTCGGTCCACTGTTATAGATGGCGTGCGAGTAATTCTAGCAGTGCATAAATGTTAGGCTTTCTGCCTTAAGATCGAAGCGGAAAGTACGTATTTTCGACCGGGTATAAAGAAAAAATTTAATTATTCCCTTAAACTGGTCAATTAAACTAAATTTTCCACACGCACTAGGCCTAGTTGGTAGTTCAGATTACGTCAAAAACGAATCGAGAGGACCTTGAGATTGAAGATTGAAAATATATGTCTTAATTTGATGAAGAAAATACGTTTGGAATTATAATTATATAGAACTTATTCCTTCATCATCCACCATAATATAGTCTAGATTTCAATTATTTGTAGCGTATTTTAAAATATTCATATTTATTTATTGATATTTATTTATTATTACCAAAGTAATGCCCTTTTTTCTTAATTCATAAAAATATCAATAGCTGTATTTAAACAAAACATTGTTTTTAAACTGATTATACAACGCCTAAAAGATAAAATGTTCTTGTTACATGTTTCGTTTTTAGTTTTTTGCAAAATTCTTGTACAAAAATTGAAACGAAATATTTTTATTCAGTTCACTTTTTGCTTTTTTTGTCCTTGGTAATTAATATAAAACGTCGCAAATTAACAAATAAGTGTTTACCTAAACCTTTTTTCCCAATAAATAAATTTTATTTTTGTTCAGTATTTAGACGGCTTGGTGTTCCCTTCCCGATAATTTCCCTTATTTAATTTTTTTTTTGGTATTTGTTTATTGCTTTCTTTGAAATAAAGTAAAACTATTGTATTATTTTTTCTAGTGGGTAAATTTTATTGTGAACTATTTTTGTGATCTATTCTAATCATTATCAAATTATATTTTCATATCTATATATCGTTAAATATATTCACTTTTATTTTTAACTGTGTTTGTTTGGTTTTCACATATATAATTAATCGTACTCTTTCTTGCAGTTGCGTTAAGTAAAAAAAATAATCATTAATGGGCCCAGGGAACTACTTTACCTTTTTTTTATCTTACTAAACGTAGCATATTTCAATTTTCACAGCTCTCTTACATAATCAATATGCCGTGCAAATCGAGGGTTAAGTGTACTGTTTTGTATCTACACCAATTTTCTTGCATATCTGATAGATTTTTGAGAAGAAATTATTCGAATTCGGAAAATACGAAATTGGAGGAATTCGTGTACAAAATAATTATAATGTAAGAGGTGTTAAAGGACACTATGTTCAACTTTTAAATCACATATGCACTATTTTTTTTTTAATTTTAACGATGATTAATGTATTATCAATTACAGTGTGTTCCTGAACCTAACACACATGCTAAAAATATTAAATGTAAGAGTGTTTAATGCTTATTGAAAGTATTGTGATTATGTGCTGTAGAGATGATGATCTGCATCTGGATCCTGTATGTGAGCCGGCTCACCGAGCCGGTTCAAAAAGAGCCGACTTCTGAATATGTTACTGCAGTCTGCCACTGAGTTTCCTAGTTCAGTCAGTCATATCACGACCTGCATAGAATCAAGAATGCATAGCCAAACATATGATGCATGAGTCATTTGAGCTGACAGATGCATCAAAGCAAGAACTGATACGTAAGTGTAAAATGTGCTTCTGTGTGTTAAGTGTTTCTCTGAGCTATGCGGATCCGTTGATCCGTCGGCTCAAAAAAAAGTGAGTCGGCTCTCACGGATCTTCTGTCGGAGTCGGCTCTTTGAACCGGTTCAGATCTGAGTTATCCAACTCTAATGTGCTGACGAATCGCAATTATTTTGTAGTCTTTCAAGAAAATTTAAATTGCAGATGCTTTTCAACAATCGACTCCAACAGCTCTCGTGATCGACCGTTTAAGCACCCCTGGTCTTCACAAACAAACGAACATAAACGACAATAATAATAATAGTGATATTTCCAGCAGTGAGAAACAAACATCTTCCAACACCTAGTTCTAGAATGTTAAACGAAGCCAGTAGGACACGTTCACAGCCTGGGGGGTCATCTCTATTAACTTTGAACTTCAAGTTTAATACATTGTTTATATAAAGCAGACCCCCTAGAGTCTAGCAGCTGTATTTGAGAGGAAATGTTGATCGAAAAGGCAACAGTAAAAAGAAAATGTAAAAGGTGTTGTTGAGGTTTTTTTTATTATTTTCACAACATGAATAACAATTCCAAAGAATAAAGAAATCTATAGATGCAGTAATAAATACAAGAATATGGATTATTTTACGAAATTTTTATAGCCATTCTTCTATAGTTTATCTAAAGAAAATGAAAAAAGTTCAGTGACTGAACAAACTGATAGAAATTTTCTATGCTCTTCTTGATTGCGACCACTGAAAATTGCGACCCATTGCTGCAACTTCCATACCGCATGCGTCAAGACATCGCCTGCCTTTTTAAAATAATTATTTCATTCCTTTATATTTGTTCTTTATTATTACAATAATTAGAACTTGAAAAAATTAGAAATCATGCATATACAAAAAAAAAAACATCTAGCATATTGAAATAATTAATTATACTGTTATTTAAATGCATCTGTTGTATTACTATATTTGTATTGTATCTTTATAAGGATTGTAAGAAAATAAACACAAATTAACAAAAAGATTGTATTTTTATTTATGGACAAACACCGATATAAGAAGATAATAATAATGTCAGCGCTATCACGAAGCCTTGGGGATTGGATACAATAAGTTCTTGATAACTTGAATCGAACAAGAACCAGCGCGGCGGCGCAAAAAAATAGTACAATTATGGCGGAAATAATCGAGAAGTAAAAATGTTTTGTTTTTTAAATACTCTTCATTGAATTTAAAAAAATGTCTTCTTGGTTGACCCGATATTGTGACTTACTAGTACAATCCAGTACCATTGATTCACACCTATGATTAATTATTGCACGACGCTTTCTTCTAACGTGCTAGTTGAGTACTAATTAACGATAGTTGAATTGATTGACGTCCGATGTCGCCATAATACTTTTTGTTTTGCTATTTTTATTTTATTTTACGTCCGCAGCTTTGATGGCACGTAATTTAATGACATCCAACCACGGCCTGAAGTTTTTTATCTTTGAAGCCATTGATTGGCATAACAGTAGACACGGCGTTGTTGTGTAACAACTACTTGTTGTAGCTGTGCAATGACAGCGTCGGGATGGCTGTGAGCCTTATGGCTTTACATTATCAGCGAAGGGGCAGGGTAGAAAGCTCTGTTTGGGTACAAATTGTTGGCACGTGTGAATATGTCAACAAATAATCTAAATAAAGTTCTGTGATTCTAAGCGGTACTGAATTTTTTTTAAATTACAGAAAATAATTTTAAAAAAATATATTCACTGGACCACCATTTTCTAAAATAAAAAAAAAATCGATGCCCCAGCCACCACCTTGGATTTTGAAAAAAAAGACAATTTACTGTATTACGCATGCGCATTACATAAAATTGGCCGATTTGCTTCACTGCGCATGCGCACAAGACAAAAATGTGCCAAAATAGGTTTGATTTTGCTTTTGACAGAAATTCAACAAAAAAGAAGGGGGCAGCCTTTTCTTTTTTAATTTTTAAAAATGCGAACCGTCTCCGTGGCCATTTGAAGCGTGTGTGTGTGGTGTACTGAAAAAACCAGTAAGGAAGCACTTTGTTGACATGATGCACAAGCGCGCCAACAGTTTTAGTTTCCGACCCAGACGCCGTTTCTTACTCGAGTCCTCGCAGTTGGCGTAATGACATACGATTCACACATCGCACCTATGCCTTTCACACAACAATAAACAGATGATCGTTATACAACCACGTCCCATCTATTATCACAGGAAAGATAGGCTTCGAAAGACATACATTCAGTGGTCGCCACCCAATGCCATTAGATTACGTACCGTCGAAAGTGCGACCGTAAAAATATTAGTTGAAGAAAAAATAAAAATTGGTGGCGACATCGGACGTCAATTAATTGAATTAACATTAATTAGTACTCAATTAGAACGTTAGAACATAGCGTCCTGCAATAATTAATAATAGGTGTGAATCAATAGTACAAGTGGATTGTGCTAGTAAGCCACAATGTCGGGTCAACCAAGTCATTAGTACACATATATTATAGTGTACTAATAATAAAGTAATCTGGGACTTTTAAGACTAAAATTAAAAATTTAAAAAAACCCTTGACACAAAAAATAAATACCCGTTGTGTGTCTAAGATTCCTACCGCAGCTAAGAAAAGAGCTGATGACCGATTTTAATAAAACGATCGCATACTTGAGCTTATTTCTAAATTCTAAATGAAGGAAATAAAGGAATTATAATATATTAAAAAAATGCGCATTTACTAGTATAAAACGTTTTTCATCAAGAACACATTGTACTATGTTATAATATGTATTTTCGACAAACTAAACCACAAAACAATAAATAACTCTTATTTAATATTTTCAAATAAAAATAAAATAAAATTTAAGACATCTATGCTCATTGCTCGTATTGGTCGTTATCGGGACTGCAACAAAGACATGGCGTAAAACTGGCATAGTGGCGAACTTGTTACTTGAGTCTATTGGTCCGCATGTTCCCTAAAAAAAATCAATCATTTGTAGCGCACTGGTGTTGGTTTTAAAAATTATTAGTAAATGATAAATGTATTTTATTTTATTATAAAAAATAACGTAGATAATAATACATAATTAATTTAACTATAAGACGTTTTATTAATTTCAACGACTGTGGCCGAAAATATAAAAGTTTTGATAGTATGAATATTTTATTACAACTGATTTTAAAATAATGTTTTACAAAATAATTTGCAATAGCATTTGTAGTAACGAAGACGGTCTTGCATAACAGTTTTATAACACATAAAATGACGTTATGAGATAATACAGGACCGGCTTCGATACACATTGAAAACAACACTCTATGTAAAAAGTTGGCAATGTATGTTTATTGCTCTTCTTTCAGGTTCACAAACTTTTTGTGTGGGCAATTTGTAAAATATATTTAGAATTTTACAGAGATATGTGTTTAAGGAATAACATGGCATTAAGGTTATCAAAACATTTAAGTTTAAAAATCGTCGCGTATTAACCTACGATCTCTATTTTACTGTATATTATATACTCAATGATAGTATTTATCGTAGTAAAACACCTGTTCGAAATTGTAAATATAAATATAGGTCAACAGGAAGTGCTGCTTCATGAATGAAATCTGATGCGAATCAGAACAGGGCTGATAAAGATGAGTTATAACTACAGCCCAAATACTTTTTTAGTACAACTTTCGTTGGATTTAGGATTCACAAAATCGTGACCCAATATCGGTTTCGCAAATTGTAAACATTTAATTCGAATTATAAATACAATTTTCTCAAAAAATTTAATATTTTACCTTTAATATTTCTTGGACGGCCCTGCAAGAGTTAACATTTTAAATAGTTTTCTGTTGCTCCGTATGGTAGCGGTCATCGCAAGTTTACTATTGGCTGAGTTTATAAATGAAAATATATTAATCATTGTTCATGTTGTGAGTTAGTGTTTGTGCGGTGAAAATATTATTCAAAATAGGCTTCAATAGTTTCAATTTTGTGACAAAAAGGCATTTATAAAATACTATGTTTTACCATATCTGTACTCCCTAATCCCTAGTGAAAATAAAAAAACTCAAGAAGATATCAAGTGTCAAAAATGGAAAAGAAAATATCTTTTGGCTTTAGTAAATCTATTAAAAAAACTACATTGCAACCAAAACCAAAATTGGAAAATAATAAACTTCAGTTGATTGACTCTATAGAAGGCCAGTCTATTAAAATTAAAAAGTATGTATATAAAACGCTAATAAAATTATAGGTTATATTTTACTTCGTTTCCAACATAGACAAATAATTGCAATGAAAACTTGTTTGAGACAGTAGAATAAATATGCATTTTTTTTGTCTTCATAATTATGCATTATATTTATGTAAAAATATTTGTTTACAGTGAAATACCCACAGACAAAGGTCCGCTTGTGATACCTCTGAAAAAAAATGAAACGCGTCTAGGCAATAATCATGAACAAGACGAAAAAACTGGAAATGATTCTACTTCACGGTCGTTAGATGAAATAGCAGCTGAAGAGATTTTAAATGGTGATTATAATGTTATCATTGTCGCATGCTTTTGGTGATCGGTTCCCGTACTTATTAATCAAACATGAATTAACTCAAACTATTTAATTTTCAGATTTAAAAAATGCTAAAGAAAACAAATTAAACTCCACGACTTTTGCGATACCAAGCAAAAAGGATAAAACCAATACAGACGGAGGTAAAGAGGTATGTATTTTTCAAATGACCTAGTTTATATTGTGACAAGTGATTCAAAACGTTATATTTTGTGTCATTTATTTATGAATTTTGCACATCTACTATCTTTGAACGTAAAGCTAGGTCCAGACGTGTGTAACGCGTAATGTAATCTATCGTGTAATGTAACACGAATTCCGCGTGTGGACGGCACTACGAGCATTACATGTAACGCTCGCGCCGGCGTTCGCCGTGATTCATCGGCTGTCGGTTTTTAGCGCGAACACAAAGGCGCTCGCAGTACTCGTTTGGACGGCGTTCGTGATGATTGTGTCGTGTGTACGTTCATGATACGAACAATCGCTTGAACTTATCAGTTTGTATCAAGAAAAACGTGTTATTTGGGATCCAAAAAATCCGGATTACTTTAAAAAAATTTGAAACTTCACTTAATAAATATATATAAATAAAAGCAGCACCAGCTATCATGACTTTCCTATTCAGCATGTTCGTAGCAACTGAGTGGAAACAGCTTTTGACAAAGATTCCCTTTCACGATTCGTGTTGAGTTTGTGTGCTGTCCACACTGTTGACGCTAAATTACACGTAATCTTACATTACACGTTACACACGTCTGGACCCGGCTTAACCACAAAGGCAGAAAGTTAAAGTTCCTGCACTGCATGTTCGGAGCTTTCAACTTTCTGCCCGTGTGGTGTATACTGTTTTTCTTTATACCCAGTCAAAAGTACATCCTTTCACCATTATATAAAAAGACTAGTAACTTTCTAGTGAGCAATTTTGAGATTATACGCATAACAGCTGTTAGCTACTACTGACTGGTGGCAGTCTGGCGTATCAGCCTGCACGAGAAAACTCTTTCGTCCCACTGTTAGTTTCGGTCCGCTGTTATAGATGGCGTGCGAGTATTTCTAACAGAGCATAAATGTTAGGCTTTCTGCTGTAAAATCGAAGCAGAAAGTACGTACTTTCGGCATGGCATCAAGAAAAGTAATTTTTGCATATTTTTAGGTAACATTAGATGATTATGAAGATGTACCGATAAGTGAATTTGGACGCGCAATGTTACGTGGAATGGGATGGAAAGATGAAGACGTAAAAAAAAAGTAAGTAGGCTAGTGGAGTCTTTTTTCAAACAGTTGGCCTAAACATAATTGAATAACCAAGCCATGGGCATCGGTGACGCAAGCAATAGACTCAACCAATCACAGACCATATTTATAGCCCCTTACGCCCAACCAAAGTTGGGAGTTAACATTGTTGAAGGAGGGATCAGGCGAAACGCGGGAAAGGGAGGGAGAAGTAGGCTTAGGAGTCTTTTTTCAAACAGTTGGCCTAAACATAATTGAATAACCAAGCCATGGGCATCGGTGACGCAAGCAATAGACTCAACCAATCATAGACCATGTTTATAGCCTGTTACGCCCAACCTTCTAGTATTCTAGTAATCTTGTTAGTTGTTGCAAAAAATCATAAAAATAAATTACTTTCAGAACAGAAACTGTTTTTGCTCCACGGCCAAAAGGATTGGGTCTCGGGGCCGATAAATTAGTTAAACTGACTGCAAAGATAGCTGTCGACGAAAAAGGTGAAGAACTGAAACTCGTAAAAGGAGCTTTTGTTAAAGTTGTTGGTGGCAGGCATAAAGATCTCTATGGACAGGTAACAAAAATAAAATAAGTTATAAAATTCGTCGTAATCTAAAATCGGGAAAATTAAAAACAAAAATCAGATATGCACTACCCAGAAATTTTGATTGTCTCTTGTTATTTTCTAGGTGACTGGAATGGATGATGAAAGAGGAAATATTTGTGTTAAAATGGCCATCGGAAGAGAAATTTTAGTGTTGTCTGAATTTCTTTTAATGCCAGTTCCTAAAACTGAATATGAAAAAAATTCAAAAGTACTAAGTAAGTATTATGTTTAATAACAAACATTTTTCTCGAATTGAAAGAAAAATTTCATTAGTTGGTCTTTTTTCCACATAACTGGCGGAACTCAATCAAGCGATAATTTTTTGCGAAAATTTTAGATATGACGAAGTACGAAGAGTATAAAAATGACAAAAAAAAGTCGAGTAAACGCGCCGACAGTAGATCTCTGAGTCGAAATAGAAGTAGGTCTGTTAGCCGAGAAAAACATTCTAGTAAAAACAAAACCAGTGATGAACAGTACGAAAAAGTAAGAAGTAAACGAGACAACAGTTTGGAGGACAACGAAAGCAGCAACTATTCGAGTAGAAACAAAGATAGAAAACACGAAAGAAACTTTGAAAAAAGAAGATATCAAGACGACAATGAAAAACAAGTGAAACATAGCAGGAACAAAAGAAGCAGAAGCCGTAGTAGCAGTGAAGCCGAACATTCAAGTCGCAAAAAAAATAATGAAAAACCTTCGAGAAAAAATAGGCATAGTGACACTGAAGAAGACGATGAAGACAGACACAAGAAACACAAAGAAAAAAGTCACAGTAGAAGCAAACGCAGTCGACGAAGAAGTAGTACAGATAGTGAGAAATATTCAAAATATAAAAAGGACAGAAATAGTACCGAAAGATATAAGACATCCGAACAAAAAAATGATAATGATAATAGTAATGACGATAGGCATGCATCACGACATAAACACGATCGATCAGTTGACAGAAGTAGAAAAAGTAAATATGAAACTAATCATCACAAGCATAGTTCAAAAAAATCAAAGCGTAGATCAAGATCCAGAAGTAGATGATTATCTGTTGTAATATATTGAACATTTATCGTTGTATAAACAATATAAACATAGTTTGTTTTTTTTAATAAAACCAGTAAATTTAAAGAACAATTTTATTTTATTAATAAACTATTTTACTACATTTCAATCTCCCCAGAAACCAAATGATTCTTTAATTGTATCTCTATTCTCTCGTTTAGCTCTTGTGGCCATACTTGCTTCCCCTTTAGCGGTTATTCTTCCATTTGCTTTACGATTTCGGGCTTGTAAATTCTTTTTCATGCGTTTTCTAATTTCTTCTGGTGCTATCGTAGTCGCTGTACTTGCCACACTGCGGCGTTCATAATATACGCTCTCTCTTATTGAATTATCAGATGCCGAACTAGAATTACTTCTGACTTTACTCAAAGCTAATTTCATCATCATATCTTCATATGAAGTTTCTTCCGTAAACGAACACCTTTCTTCTTCAATTTGATGATCTTTGCTCTGTTGACCAGCCAAATTATCTTCAGATTTTTCCTGAACTTTAGTGTTTGCAGCAGCAGTTTCAACATTGCATAACGTTTCATCATCTTTGTCACTATTTTCATTTTCTTCAGAATCACTTTCTAAGCCCAGTTGAACATTCAATTCCTTCGCCATTGCTTTTGTAAAGCCACTGCATAAGACTTCAGCATCTAACTGTTCCGTTCTTTCGACATCCGAAAAAGTTGGAGCGAGTTCACTTTCGTAACCGAAACGCCTCTTAAAGAAAGCCTTGATGCAATCAACGTCTCGATCGAAGAACCTGAAAAGGTATTTAACATATTTGATAACAATTATAATGAAACAGACCTAACTTCAGAATAGCATCGCAGTATTTATCTTATTTCTATGTATAACTTTTACTCAAATATAAGATTAATTACTTGTCGATGCTTATCAAATGACTAAAAATCCCTAGTACATGCATTCATTTATACAGTAAGCCCCCGCTTAAAGCGAGAGATACGTTCTAATAAGGTCTAACGCTATAGAAATAGATGATCCGCCATTTTCATGGAATTCAAAAAATAAATAGCCTATATTATTTGCGCAATCACATGTTCTTACTAAATACCAATTTTCATAAAGATCGGTCAAGCCGTTCTTGAGTTATAAAAGTATATACAGACAGACAGAAAGACACAAATTTAAAAAATTGTAGAATTGGCATCTATGTCATATAACGAATATTTAGATTTATATAGACAAATATATGACACATACATTAACAAATAACAGGAAAAATAGCTTAATTAAAACTTACATTTGTGCATTTTCATGATATGTTGAAACCATCTGTGGAAAATCTATAATGATCGGTTTTCCTGCATCAGTTACCATTATATTAAATTCGTTGAAGTCGCCATGAATGACTCCATAGTTGGCGAATTTAATTATTAAATTCATTAAGTCATCGTACAATGCTTCAACATCTCCAACTTCTGCCACATTACACCTGGGAACATAAATTATTTTAATAATATTGACTCTACGAACAGTAATAGATATACATATTAACAAAATGAAATTACTTGCCATACTGTTCAATGGTTTTTATTGATATAAAATACAACGTTTCAACCAAACTTTTTGGTCCTTTTCAAGTGTCAAATTAAAATTATAATTGTAATTTTAATTTTGTTATACATTTGAAACTTGAAAAGGACCAAAAAGTTTGGTTGAAACGTTGTATATTATATCAATAAAAACCATTGAACAGTATAGCAAGTAATTTAATTTTGTTAATAAATTATTTTAGTAATTTTCTTACGAATTCTCATATTAATCAGTGTCAGAGATCGTCAAATAGTTTTTAAGTTAAATCCAATCGACGATACTTAATACAAAGAATTTATATACCCCGCTGACGTTCTGATAAGTTCCTGCGCTATACAAAACAGCGCTAAACGAGGTCAACTTAATACATACATAATAGACATAAGTGAAACAGAACCGAGAATAAGAAAACTTGTTAGTTTTTTTTTTAAATTAATTTTGTAACATTTATTGTTAAATGCTTTTTTATCACATTAATTATAGATTTATTTTGTTGGGTTCCTCTTATTTCGTTTTTTGCGAAGAAGTCATCTAAAGTCTGTTTCGTTCAGCAAGTTGTTGTCGATAGCAAGATATTGCATCAAAGACACTTCGTCTTGCCTTTGAACTTCTCTCAACATTTGAATCATTTTGAATAAACTGATCTATAATTTACGTTATAGTGGCTAAACTTTTTTTATTCTAGAAACCGCGTAATACTGAAACAGCGTTAAGCGGGATCTTACTGTATAAGTATAGAAATAAAACAGTTATTACTTACATCGGCGTACCATCTACAAGTTCCATAACAACACAATGTCTGTTAAATTCAATGGGTTTTGGAACTGGAAATCCTCGATCATGCAGCGCTTTCATGTACGCAAATTCTTTGGTCGCAGAAATACGAGACAGATATAGCCACGATGCCTTGTTACGGTGTTTATGGTAATCCCGTTTACTCTTAATGTTCCGGAAACATGTTCGCCCAAGTCTTAAAAAAATATAGACAATATAAATATGCAGTAAAACAGCTATCATTTGCTATAATTACGAACCACCCACTAACAGTGAATCTTTAATAAAGTTATAGTACATAAAATGTAAATTATTTGAATAAAATCGAAAAAATATTAATTAAATATAGCTGTAACTAATATTTTAATAATAGGCAAGGTATAATACTCGCCACGGTTCTAAAAGGTTCTGAAGTTAGTCACAAACAGCATCTCAAATGTATATTTTAGAGCCGTGTATAGGTCCATATAAATCCATAGATATTAATAGGAATAATATTCACATTATTATTATTTTTCTGTATTCATAAAATCTGTAATTTTAGTCTGTTTGGAACACTTCTGTGCTAACGAATTTTGTTTACAATACAGCTGGTCGTTCTAACAGATATAATTGTTCAAAGATATGAAGATATTAAATGGAGTCGCTTAATGCCGTATGTCGTAAAAAGCAGTGTTTTTTATAAGCCGGCCATATAGCATTCAGCCAGGATCTACGATTTTGGTTAATATAACCGGTATGTTGTTCTAAACGATGTCGTCATAAACGGTTTTGCCTGTATTGAATTTTACAAACCTGTGCAGTTTCAAACACAACGGATTTTCTTCTGGATCTGCCACAGTGTAGATGTTACTTTCTTTGCCGACTCCTATTTGATTTCCAAACGAAGCAATGACACCTTTCATTGTCAATGTATTCAGTGCCAAATAATCGTAACCCATATTTGTCAAACGATATCCATCATCTGAAAATTAAAATATTTAATTTACTGAAATTGGTAAGCCGATGCCAGAAATAAGTTCAATATTTATTTATTTTCTAATCATCAAATGTTCAATAGCTAATTCAACTGCCGTTTAACAGAAAGACAGACGTTGCATTTAAAGAAATCTTCTGAAATCGGTCGTATATTCGAAGAAATAACCTGCATCGAGCATCATAAATTATCAAATGGAATTCAACTGTAGCTACGATACTGTACGATTAACTTAAAAATAACAGCTAGTAAGCAAATCTTAACTTAGGTATCACAATATTTACTGTCGATACTTACACTGCTTTCCTCGTTCGTAGCTTAATAATCCCAGACGACACAAATTTCTCATTAATTTATGTACACCACCATGCTGTAAATGTGCGATAGTGGCTGCCAGCTTTCCGGGAACTAATTCATGATTTTTCATACCCATTTCAATCTACAAGTAAACAAATGTTAGATATGTGCAACACAATACTTAAAAATGTGGTAAAACATAACCTACATAATTATAAATGTATATAATTTAGTACTTACCGCTGTTAAAACACGAAAATCTTCTCGGGTCAACTCACGTAACAAATTAACATTTAATTTTCCCATTTTAACACTGCTTTATTATCACATTTAGCTAATAGAAGTGATTGATAAATTATGGAAGATATACCATTCTAATATAAGTATTTGACGTTGCTCTGTCTGACATCAGTTGAAACCATAGATACAAAAGAGTGACTGAAGCACACATAACCAAGGAGGTAATCGTAAATTTTTAAACCTCTGCAAAAGCAAAGCGCTATATTACTGCGCCAAGAAATAAAGCTATGCATATAATAAATGCGATTCTATTATTTCTAAACTTCGTAATGAACACAAACAAACCGATTACTACATATTTTAAATTCCATAAATAAATAATTAAAATTATAAAACGTAAAAAAGTAGAAAAATATTTCTTTAAAAAATAGATAATTTTGACACGAAGATATTTACAACGGTAA
Organism: Venustoraphidia nigricollis; assembly: GCA_034508555.1. Lineage (NCBI taxonomy): Eukaryota > Metazoa > Arthropoda > Insecta > Raphidioptera > Raphidiidae > Venustoraphidia > Venustoraphidia nigricollis. The sequence continues at coordinate 460,812 of JAVRKA010000111.1, forward strand.
AGTGCTTATGACCATTTATAAAATTAAACACGTAGTCCGTAGAGAAAATAAAAAGTACGAACAATGAATGATTGCACTGAATACGATAAAATTTACAAATAGTTAAAGAATAATAAAAACATACTTTTCTTTGTTGTTGTGCGTTTAATTTAGTGTAAATGTATTTGATGTATCCGTTTTTAGGTTTTTTTTTGTTCAAACACTTTTACTACATACTAGTTTAATTCGGTGCAAACTGACAATGTAATTATAATTCAAAAGGTAAAAAAGCATGTGTGTTTCCAATAATTAAAGGAGCTGTTCTCCAAACAATAATTATTCTAACAACGTGAAATGAAGAATTCAAAGATGTACCAAGAATATATGACTGTTATTCACAGAAATTTCTCAGCTTTTGCAGTTTGAACGTCGAGGAAAAGTTTGGCTCAGGAACAATTTAAAAGTAAGCTTGTGTCAAACAATCCGAAAAAAATATTTTCAACATATATTTTTCGAAACGTTGGCCACAAGCGACACATCAATAAAGTTTCTTTTTAAATTGTTCATCAGCCATAGTTTTCCTGAACGTTTAACAAGACTAATTACGAACAATATTGCAGTTTGAATAATCAGTTTAAATGTACTGTGGAATTATGTAAATGAGAGTACTTGAACCCGTATTGTACGCATGATTCATGACATTCACATATTTTTTCTGTCAAGGGCGAACGACCCCCATAGAGGCACTGCAATATGTTTATAGCATAATTATCAATAAAATACGTACATGCTGTAAAAGCTACGGGAAAACGATATTTAAGAATACACATTATATTAGTTTCAAACTATTCCGCACGCCAAATTTCGGATATATTTTTTTTTTGCATTCCATAAAATATATTATACCTATATAACAATTTTCTGGTATTATTAACAATATCTAAAAGACTCTTAACAATTTATTACGTATTTTTTTGTAATCTTTACCGGCTTCATTATATACCGAATCTCTGCAACATTTTGGACTTAATAGTTTCGAAGATTAAGAGGGAGAAGACAATTTTTTTTTTGGTAGACATCGAGAATAAAAAAAGCACATCTCCTGGCTTTATCTTCGAAATTATTAAAGCTAAAATTTTGAAAAAAATCAGATGTATAAAGAGGTTAATAAAGGTTACAGAAAAACTACTTTCAAAGCAACAAAGTGAAAAGCATGGAAACCTTCTCCATGAAAAAATAGTTACATGAGTCAACTTTCATGGTGATCGGTCAAACGGTGTCGTAGTCTATTAATCTCAAATATACCAACATCAATTTTTGTTATACCTATAAGTAAATATTAAGTTGAGTTCTCAATATAAGACACAACTGTCGTAAATATTTAAATCGTTTAAATTCGACTTATCGATACTTCCGATAACAATTTAAAATTACATGAAGGTGGTGAAACGGAAAAAAATTCACATATCGAATGAGTTCTGAGGGTGTAGCCCTATACCCCTATGTTTTTATTAGTGCCTGTAACATTAATTACCGGTAGGGACTACACAATGAACAACCCCCTTGATCTGTTAAGTGATATTTTATCCACTTATTCAGTTTACCACTTACATAAATGTAAATTGTATTGAAGTCGTCCCCTTATTTTATGTGTAACGGCATCATCATTATGTAAGCCACCAGGACTGCTGCAGAGACGGCGCGGGAACAAAACTGAAAATAACAAAGAAAATAAATAAAATCTATTGCATATTACACTGCCTTAAATAAAATTTTAAGTACCTAACACTTAAAACGTTAAATTTCATACTGATTAAATTCTAACATTTATAGAAAAACGTATTTTAACTGTGCCGTCTATATATGTTTATTCTCCTTTATGTTTTATTAAACGACGTATTCATAATTATGATACGTTTCAGGCTATCCATGGACATGACACAAGGAATAATTCAAATGTGATTTTGCCGAAGTCTACACTGACGTTGTTTAACAAGAGCGCCGAATATCACGTCTTGAAATTGTTTAATAAATTGCCACGTAGTCTCAGAAATCTAAAAATTTCGAAATTTAAAAAAACAGTTGAAAACTGCTCTTCTTAAACAATGTCTGTATAGGGTGGATGATTTTGTTGTAAATGATTTGTAAACATATCTTTCTTTTTTCACGAATCCTATACATATTTGTATGTCTTTGGATCAATAAATTCTAATTCTAATTCTAATGTTGGGTTGCAGAAAGCATTGTCAGAAAATCTAATTTGACAACGACCTTAAATCGAGACCACACATATTTCTCCATAAGAAAGGCACAGTAGAATTTTAAACCGATTCTATTTGAAAAATAACTGATTGATTGAAATTATATCCTTCTTAGTAGTTAGTATATGTATTTAATATATAGTTTTTTGTACAATTTCCACTTCAAAACAACGTTTTTTTATGGATTTTGATCAAAATTTAGCATGAAAAGCGAACTTTTTCTGCGTTGATCGATAATTTGTTTTTGTCTGAGTACAATGCAGCGTCGGACTGGCCATATAGTCAAGGTGGCGATTGCCAGCCGGGCCCCAGCCTGCGCGGGCCCCCCACGGAGCATTACGTTCCGTAGTGCGAGTGCGTAACTTTGTCTATGACTTAATACCAACCACTTTCTATCTTAAAGAAGTCCTAAGATGTGTTAAAGAGGCGAATAGATTTGTCCAGATCCATAGGAAAAGTTAATTTTTTATACCCTAAGCACAAAGTTAAATAGTTTCGGAATTTGCTTTCTTCGTAACGTATTTTCAAAGTTCTCTGCGTTTTCGGCACGGGTTAAACTGTATAAATTGAGCTGAAATTTTAAGCTAATCATTTTTTCAATATATGGAACCATTTCAGGGGGTAGCAACTCAAAAAACATGAAAAAAAATTGGCTTATACAAATAAGGGCCAGTCTAATAGTAGACTGGCTCATATTTTGACAAGTTGAAAATTGTCACATGCTAACCTTTAAAATGGTTCTTTACATTGAAAAAATGGTTCTCTGAAAATTTCAGCTCGAATGATTAAATTAACCTCTGCCGAAAACGCTGTGACGGTTATAGGTTTGCGGGGCTTGCCGCAAGCCAGGCGGTAGGTAGGATAGGGGACTCATGCAGGCAGAGGCTAGGTCCCAGCTCTTGCGACCTAAATGTAAACTAGATCAGATAGTTCGTTCATACATTAGAGAGAAATGAAATAGAAAAATATCCCATCTACCATTATTCACTCTCGGGCCCCGGGTTTGTGGGGAGCCACCCGGGCTCTTCCGGCCCAGTCCGACCCTGGTACAATGTAATGTTTTAATGCGTCATATACAATTTGTAATTATACTATCACAGTCTAAAGTCATTGTCAAATCAATTTTTTTGATAACGCTTTCTGCCACCCAGCAGAAAAATGAACATTAAATTGAATTTTTAATAAAATTCGGAATTCATAACAATTTAGCGATACTATTTTGCAAGTTAAATAAATTTCATTTCAAAGAAAAAATATCAACAAATAGAAATCATATAATCAAATTAAAATTATTTTCAAATTTGGAAAGAATACGTTTGTTAAAAAATATTAAAAAATTGCGTATAGATAAAAATCGCAACCCTCACCGTTTTTTAGAGAATAATGAATAGTATCAAACTGATGGGAAAATGTGTAATCTAAACGAAGGGATTGTTACACTCTATATGGGGTAAATGATACAATTCATCCGAGAAAAAAATATATTATTATCGTATTTGTCAACTTTAGTAGCACATATTTTCAGGTTTTTTGTTACTTTTTAAAGAAAGAACAAAACATTGAATATTTTTACTTGACCTGATAACAAACTAAAACTTTTTGGAAGGAACGCGAGAAATAACCATACATTGCACGCAAGAGAAAAATGGAACTGAGAGAAGTTTGTCAACAGTGTTGCCAGACGGCTGCAAACGGTGCAGTGATTCTTTGATCAAACACAATATAGACTTGGTTTGACTTTGGTGTTCGAATACACGAATAATGAAACACAAGTGAGTCCAAAAGTAATCGGTTTTAGTAAACAAAAACCAGTGTTTACCGGTTTTACAAAAAACATTTTTTTAAAGTTTTTTTCTAAAATCGATTCACATCACCATTTGGCACTGCGACCCGAGTTTTTCAACTATACCATTAGATGTAGTAAAAATATCTAATATGTATTTTTCGACGTTGGTTTTAGAACTATGGCAGTGACCTTATACGACGTACCTATTTACATAATTAGTGTATAAGTGAGCGAAGCTAGAAGAGGGATGAACCCGCATGGGGTTGGCTTTGTGACGCGGCAGTCGCGCGTCGCCCTGAGGGCAAAGCACGCGTGACCCCCATACCATCCCATCACATGACGTGAGTGTGACCCTTATTGCGCAACGTGACGGCAATGCTATAAGATTGTTGTTGCTGTTATTATTAAATTGATTCATTGCACGACACTTAAAACCTCTAATTGTTAAATAAATTGAATACCCTGCGCACGTTTTAATCGCACAGGGAAATTCTTTTTATCTGATGTGAAAAGACTGTTAATAAACTTAGTGGGAAAAAAGAGATTTTGCAGACGAATAGCCGAGCGAGTAGCGATGCCGTAGTTTATTTATACACCTATATGGGGTTTCATATGGTCGATTCTGTAATGTATCTCTTATACAGAAAACTACCGAGCTGGGTAGAGTAGTGGTGACAGCACTAGACTCGCATTCGGGAGGTCCGGGTTCGAATCCCGGCGGGGGCAGATGTGGCTGGGACTTCCTACTGCCTCTCGCCGAGAAACGGTAATTCCTGTACCGACCATCTTGATTGAGGTTTTCCATGGTTTCCCTCAATTAACTCCAGATAATTATCGAGATGGTTCCTTATTTGAGTCCATGGCCGATTACCTATCAAACTCCTAGTTCAAAAATTACCTACCTTATCCTAATTTCCTATAATTCCTTCAAGCGCCCATTGCTATTACATAAGTTGAAGTTTTAAAAATGTAGAAAAATAACGGGAAGTGTGGTAGATGGAAATAGTAATGGTGCGAATGGCGTCTGTTACGACATAAAGTCGAGAAACGGACGTTAAACGCATTATTATTATTATTTTTATACAGAAAACTTTCAATAATGAAACACAAACGAGTTTAAAGTGTTGAAACCAAAAATATCACTAGATTATTTATTAAAAAAAGAATGCGTTCGTTTAATCGTGTTAATCATTGACACCCCTGTGGCTTGTACTTCCCCCCTTTCCACACCTCAGAAGACTATTTTAGTATCACTACTCAACAAAAAAAAAATATGTCTTCCTTTCAAGTCAGGAGGTCTAATAGTTCTGGAAGGTATCGTGATGACCTATCAGTAACATTCATCCCCTATTTCACCCCTTTTAATTTTTTATTTTGAGACAAAATGTAGCCTATGTCCTGCTCAGCGGTTTAGGCGTGAAAACGTAACAAGCAAACAAACTCACATTCGCATTTATGAGTTAGGATGCATTTACTCAAAACAATTAAATTGTATTTGAAACATTTAAACAGTTAATTCAGTATACGTTTAAATATCTAATAAATATATATATTAAATTATAAGTGCCTTAAACTTTTAAAATCCAGAAAGGCAAATTAATTTATTCTTTTACATCACTAATCACAACACAACATTTTGCTTCCAAGATAATTTACATAGCTCAATAAGCAATTTTAAGGCCCTGGACGATAAGGGCCCCCATATATTACCTTTATCTACCATAGCATAATTTTGAATTCAAATAATAAGATGTCTAGCCTTCAACATTATTTTTACAGAAATAGAGCCAAACTTCTTTGCAGTTTGAAAAGAACCCAAAAACGACCAGATAATTCGGCTTCGACAAAGTGCAATTAACGCAATTTTGTTTACAAAAAGAGCATTGTGTTTTAAAATAATAATAAAAATCCGTATGTTCAGTGGGAGTGAGCTGATTATAATAAGTTACGTTTCCGGTGATTACGGAAACATAGCAGTCGCTTCCGGCAAACGCAGTTTCCGCCCAATACGATAGATGTTCATATAATATTATTCAAAACATTATATTTATGCACTGCATTGTGTGCGCACCTCTAATAATGATTGTGTAGAAAGTCGAAACTTGAAACAGAGGGAAAATAACTATACAGTAGCTAGATTAAATGTGAGAGATCATTTAAAATAAAACAATAGTAAAAAGTAATAGCTTTCTTAAATATTTCAATAAAAAACAGAAAAGAGTGCACATACATCAGTATATATTATTTCTCAAAGGTGTTTTTTTTGTCCGCTAGTTATTTAATAATTATTGATAAAAATTAAACAACTATCTTATTATAATTTGATGTTAACTTATTATTTTTTGTTAGTATACCTATGTACGGTTAAAAGTTTATTTTAATACATTTTTTTCGGTAGCAAATTTTGAAAATACGACATCTAATTTGATTTACTGAGATATCCATCATTAATACGTACTTTTTAAGGCTGTCGGAACGCTCTGAATTTAAGCCACACTACGAGGCTAATAAATGCTGTTGCAAGGGTGCCGCTGACAGTTGATTACTCTAATTTTTTGACATATTTTAATAGCTATTCCGAAAAAGGAAGATTCACTTTAGATTTGTGATGGAACAATTTTGTGAAATAAGTACTAATAAGGTCGTAGTGTGACATTGAAAACGTGTGTTTTTTGGCACAATTTATGCCAACTTTTTTCTAGTAAATCATACATAAGTTACAAAAGTAATCCATTAGAGACCTAGATTTATCCTTTATCTTCCTTATAGAGAAAGAATTTCAGCAAAATGTTGACGAAAAAGTCAGCTGTCAGCCGCAACCCTATTTTTTGTTTAAATTCAGAGCGTTCCGATAGCCTTTAAATGTATATATAATAAAATAGGTATATCTGTGGTTGTTATTTTGCCTTTATTTTATAAGTAATTAACATGTTTTATCAATTGCATGATCACAGTCAACAATAAATATTTATTTGTCATTTAAATCATATTACACAATCTTGAGTTGTTCTTTTTAGAATTATATAAAAACTACCAATATCATTGCATAATAATAGATAATATTTAGCCATATTACATGCAATTGAAAATCATTAAAAGAGAAGAAAATACATATATAGTAAGTGCGTTTTGAATAAACAGCACGTTTGTTAATAAATGGATATTTGTTCTGTTAATAAAGTGTGGACTTTCATCATCTTTAACCATGACCCAGGTGACTACATAATTAAAAAAAAAGAGTAAGTAAGTACTGTAAGAGACGATGCTACGAACGGTTCCTTTGATGTTTAGCATACTTCAATGACCCTGAAACGTCGAGACTCTTTACATGAGTTGTGTATAGCGCTCAAAAATTTTAAATCGGTGAGATCAGTAATCAAGCAAAAGCAAAAGTTTGTGTTTTTCACACACGACTGCCATATTTATTAATTGCGGTAAATGGTAACCAAGAGAAATTTCTTGACTAATGTTCCCTTTTCTGTCTAAGAAATAGTAGAGACTAAAGAGAAAAATCGGGCAGCTATCAACTCCATTTATACAAGAAGGGTTTCGTACTTGCAGCTAGTAGATTTCTCAAGGTTTCTAAGGCGCATATCTCAGAAACCACTGTCAATTTTGATGGGGTAACTAGTTTTCAAATGTGATTAGAAAACGAAATATTGAACTAAAAACACGTATGAGCTTTGCTTACATAAGCTCACAGGAGAAGTGAATTTTCTTTAGAGTTATGAACTCTTGATGCGTTATCCATTTTGTGTTAGCGAGGTTTTTCTTATATTTTCTCGCCGCTGAATCATTTTCTCTTTAAATTTGCATTACCAAGTTTTCTCTTATATTATTCCGCCGAGGAATCATTTCATTTTCAAACAGACACGTAGCTAAAGAAGTTTCACTTCAATAAAATTAAACTGTTTCCTACGCTGCTCTATGGGATTTATAATTTTTCATAGACACCCCACATGACTATCTTTAAAAAAATCATTACCCTTTTCATTAAACATAAGTTCAATAAAAAAAAACATTTTTCTAAGTTTAGGTCATCAACTTATCTACCTAAGGCGCCGATTTTGTCCATGGCGCCAGATACGTATTCCCTGGTCAAATGTGATCGAAAATCTATTTCTTCTTTATCGAAAATGAGCTTGTCTCACTCTTTATACAAACTTTAGTAAATATAAAAGGTGACAACACAGCTTCAAGTCTTTTTTTAAAATTATTTTTGCCTTAAAAAAATACCATTAAAAATAATTTCGTTCGACTCAACAACAAAAAGGTTGTCCATGTCTGGTGACACTATATATTTACTCTATTGTTTACACCAGGAATTCCCAAACTTAATTTGTCGGGGAAAATATTAAGTACGTCTTTTAAAGATCGCGCAACTCATAATAATAATATGTATCTTTAATAATATATGCGAGGTGCTTTTCAATCTCACCAGTCAACCTGTAATATAACTTTATTTTAAGGACCTACACTCAATTTTATTTTGACATTAAATAAAGCAATATCTTAGCGACATAAATTGCTCAAATATGGCGTACCTAAGATTAAATGAAAAATGGCAGTTCATAGATTATAATGCGTTATTTTATGTGCCAGTGTGGCATTGTTATAACGAGCGAGTTTTAACAGTTTTAACGAGTCGAATTAATTATTAAAAACAGTGAACACTGCTTTTCTTTGATTTACCTCATTTTTTGCAGTATTATTTTTTTAAAAATTTCAAGTTAAATTATTAATATTATCTCGTGAATCCAGTTTGCGAAACACTGATGTATACCATTCACAGATCCTGCATTTTTAATGAGTAAATGTTGAATTAAAACATAATTAACATAACAAGAAATCATAAACACTTCAGAATAATTCTGTATTCAATATCCTGGATCACGTAAAGTTCGTCTGTTTAAAAATACCGCAGCAGTTCCATTATACCCATCTTATTTAACTTTCATTTACCTCGGCTCATGGCCGAGTATTAATTAATTATTATAATTTAACACTTGTACGTTTTCAATTTTCATCGACAAAAAATTTATATAAATAATATATTATACGATGACAATTTGATGATAAATCAACAGCATGCAATTATCTGGAAACATACTGGCAGTACTTCAGTTGATATTGTTTAAAAGAAGACATAAAATTCGTTAAAAGAAGATATAAATCTGATATTAAATAGAATTTACGTCGGTTTTAATATACGTACGTTCAGTTTGCGATGTTTGGTCAAACTAACGAGAAATAAAAGGGGAAGCTATTATAAATTTTCACCCTTATTTAATTATCCACATCCAAATATACCTGCCTGCAAATAAAATCAACTTTAACCTCCAAATGCAAAAAGGGGGATGTGATAAGTTTGTTTGTCTGCCTGCATGTGGCATCACAGCTCTAAAACGGATGAACCGATTTCAATGCGGTTTTTTTTTCGTTTGAAAGTAGATATTTACAAGAAAATAAATTAGCTATCTATTGACGAGCCTCAGAACATATGCGAAATTGAAACTTTTTCAAAAATTCGATCTAATATTTTGTTATTGATGTCTTGATTTAAAATTGATATTTTTGGAAAATAACTGGGAAATCCAAAAGCAAGTCGACGTGCATAATCTAATAATTACGTGTCTTTTAAATTAAGAAAAACTCGGAAAATCCAGTACATCACTAGTGCCAACGTGAAAACAAAACTTGTTTTCAAAAAAAAATATTATTTAGTTTATCTATGATTATTGATACTGAATAATGATTTGTTACTAATATTGTATTAATATTCGCAGTCGCAAGGTTTCTATTTTTCCCAGCTCTTATATAATATATAGAAATATAAATGGACGATTTATAATCTCCGTTGTACATCTATTCATAAAAAAAAATGGAATTAGAAATGTCTCCACGCATTTTCGCAACGATTAATACTTTTGACAAAATCTAAACTAATTAATTTAAACACGAAAAGTTCGTTTGTTTACTACGGGAAGAATAAAGCCGATGTATAAATCATACAGTATATAAGTCTTGAACGTCAACGCTATTCTATTCTGAATATTTATAAACGCTATATTTTTAACAATATTTATTTTTTGTTCTGGTTTAGATCGCTTCTTTTGAAATACGATATCTCCGACTTTTGGTAAATGGTTTAAAAAAAGCAATATTTGGCGTCATTACCCTCGCAACTTTAATATTTATATTCGCGAATCAGGGTTGGTTTAGCAACATTTTTGTTCAAATTGTAGTAAGTAAGTATAATCACAAAACTTATACTTTATTAATATTTGTTTTAATTAAATTCTTGCCTGCAGAATTGAATCAAACATAATATTAGGTATATAAGAATTTATTAGTACAAAATTTTAAAACAATAACATACCTGTTTAGAATCTATAATCCTATTAAAGTAAAACGCTATTCAAGATTCACGTTTATCAAGAAACATTTTAAATTTAAATAGGTTTAAAAAAGATGGCGGAGTTTCCAGTTGGGCGGTGGCGTATTTAATTAGTTCCAAATTTAATCGTAAAGCGTAGTTCAAAACTTAGAAAAACTGTAGACTCGACAACGCAAAACATAATTGGCGGGCTATGAAATATAGTGATAGAAATTGCAAATCTGCGTAATGCAGACCTGTGCACAATACTTCTGAGAAAATTATTGTTAATAATTCGTTATATTCATGCATAAAGTCTTAATATATTGATTGTATTTATAGATAGTAAATATGCACAATGAAATAGTGGCATGTTCGATATTACAGGGTTTAAAAAAAAGTTTTATTTAAAATAATAGACCGTATTTTTGAAGCAAACAAAACAGAACAATTGAAGGTAATTATATATGATCATGCAGGGTACAAAAAATAATAAATTAATGAGACATTTGTCTTCTAAAAGCTATTTCTTTTACAAAGATCTTTAATACTACTTTAATTTTGATTTGAAAGTTCTATTTCAAGATTAGCTATCAGCTGCCAGGTCCATAGTAAACCTATCAATTTATACTATCAATGAATCAATGTATTATTAGTTAAAATACAAAACTTAGATGTGACTTAAAATTAAATGTGAATTTGCGCAATTTTTTTCTATATACATTAATTTTTAAGGATTTTACTGTCATGTTCTGTAAGGAAATCGATATAGATAAGGTAAGATTTTTATTGTTTTACCCTCAAAAAGTACCGAAAAGTGGTTTTCCGCTAAGCGTGCGTGTGTTGTGTTTCAGTAGAATTTTTTTTTGATCATAATAACTTCCTCAAAAATCCACCGATTTGAATGATTTTTTTAATGTTTGTCTCAATAATGACTTCAGGTTTTCTGATCTTGGAAAAGATATGCAATATTGAGCATATTTTTTCCTATATAACCCTTTACACCCAAGATTATACAATCGTATATTTTGACTTTGAAAAATTCTACACCGTACCCGAAACACAACCACCGTCGATCGATCGTGGGTCTTATCTGAATATACTTTATTAGCATAGAAACAAGTGTCCAAAACTATCTTTTGGGCACTAAGGAAACCACGTATCCAAATTTTTCTCCCGGGTGTAAAGGGATGACAATTTTTGTTTGCCGTTAATATGAAATCAATATTTAATCCACAAAGAACGGAGTGGCAACCAAAAATCTATTAGGATATAACGAGAACATACTGTATGTCATGAGTGAGTATACAATGTACACTCAGTATATTTATACTAGAACGCCGTTTTTATTATTTAAATAGTTGTAATAACCTCACGCAAACAGCGTACGTGCATCTTCGTATAACTGACGTAAAATATCAGCGCTCTGTTGGTCAATATTCTATTTTTACAGCCCCACACACATAAAGCAAAGGTCGTTAGTCATTAGTGAAATAAAAATTGTAAGACAGAATACTGTTTAAAGTCGCATTATTGAGTAACGACCACATTATAATGTCGCCATATTTTATATACGGAGAATTATACAAACCTTTAGTCAAATCTTGTAATCCAGTTTCGACCGACTTGATACTTTGCACTCATACATTGTTCCGATGAAAATATATTGGCGATCTAATTAGTATCAGATCAAGTTATTTCCTCATTTCCACTATAAATGTTACCTTTTTATTTCCAAATGAATTAAAATATTTTTGTGTCCTAAAAAAGCCTTTGGCGTGTTGAGAATAAAATTTTAGCAGGCAATGCGCGCGCACAAGTAACGAAAATTCAACAAAAAGTAAGAGGAACGCCTTGCTGTAGTATATATGTGATGAATTCAGGATATAAAATCTTTTTAGATTTACTATTAGTCTAACGTTTCGGCTAGAATCTAGCCATCCTCAGAGATCTTTATGCTAATTAATCGTCAAAAACATTAAAATTTTAATTGTAGTAATTATTACTACAAATTGTTGGCAATTTTGAAGGCTTAGGTGCAATAGGTTACAGATATTACATAAATTACCATTAACAATGTGAAGAATGAATTAATTATTTTTAATTATGCAAATATTTTAAGATATTTCCGAACAAGAAAATTGCTTTGTGCGCAATTATCAAATATGAGGATGGCTAGATCCTAGCCGAAACGTTAAACCAATAATAAATCTAATAACGATTTTATATGTTGTTTAATTGGTCTTGTATCCTGAATTCATCACAAAAAATTCAACAGTATGATATTGATTGTGCTAACGAAAATTTGACAGTATAAAGTTGGCCGCGCTAACGAAAAATTGACAGTATGAAGTTAGCCAAGAGGCTCAAACTAAAACTTTACTGCGATTTGATAATAAATTACAATATGAAATATCTTGTTACTTACAGTAATTTCGTTACATAGATTATTACAAGATTGTGTGTTGTGTTATGTATTTAAAAGAGCAAGGAGATGCTGAGATGTCACGCACGTAAGATGTTAAATATTAATAATCACGCTATATTTCACATACACACTGACATATTTAAAAGACCGCTGCAGTACATCTCACATTAACCACAATAATATATTATGTTTTCGCTGGGAGCTGGTGAACATTTTAACTTATGGTTTCTACCGATTGAGATTTTGTACAATGATATGTTTTTTTATTGTAGAAAAAGGATTAGAAAACCTTGCTGGGCAACTTGGGTCCTGAACCACTTCTTTGTTTTTCAAATTACAACAGAAAACATTATCTAATTCTAACGCTTGAAATTTGGTAACTATTTTTTCACACGTATTGCCAGGCTGATCCAAATATTGACAGATGGTGTTGAAGTTGCTTTGTGAAAAATTGAATTAAATGCATTTAAAGTGTTATCTACCGCCTGAAATTTTTACAGAGTTTTTTTAATAATATTGTAAGAAAAAATGTTGAAAGGCAGACGGATTTGGCAGTTCTATAACAAGCAGAAAAGGCAAAAGGATTTTTAAAAATTGAGGTATTGTCCACTCATTTTTCCACAATAAAAAAACTTTTTCTATACAAAAATCTGTCGGTAGAAACTCATATATGAAAATGTTTACTAGCTCGTCGGTATATTATTATATGTGTAAACGTTATGTGTGTATATGTACGTGTTTTTTTAGTAAAAAATGATCACTGTAACGCTATAATGGCAAATGTACTATTGACTTCAAGTATAAATTAACTGGATAACCGCTAAACAGTTTCCTCTTTTATTGAAATAATATATCAGTTAAATCACTTGAGTTGTAAAACATCTACATATATAATTCCCAATTGTGTGTCCGGATGTCCAGATGTCCGTCTGTCTTTCCAGACCCTCCAGAAGGCCCCAGCAGACTTAGGAAGTTGAAATTTGGCACACTTATAGTACGAAACACGGGACAGATCCTTACGTAGCCGGATTTTCGATTTTTTCCCCGGGGGTCAAAATAGGGGGGTTTTTAGAAAAAACTTCATAGAACATAATAGGCCATGAATGGGTGTTTGGTTGCCTTGGTTACCAATAACAAACTCAGAATCATTCTGATATCAAATGTCAAATAAGTTTGCAAATAATTACAAATTTTTTAATCAAGCTAATAATCAGTTGAAAAAAGTGTAGAATAATTGTGTGCGCAGTGAGTTATTAGTTTACAGATTATTTTTCGTCTTATAGCAGTAAAAAATGTTAGTTAAAGGAAACATTGAAAATGTGAATATTACAATTTAGTGCAAGCGTCATACTTCTGTATGCAAAATATGAAAACCGCATTTTTCCGTCTAAAATATGTTCAGGAGTCACAGTGTTGTCAGATATAATTATGGTCCAATATGTTTCTAACATATTCACAGTTTACAGCTTAGGTTTGAGAAAGTTGCTGTTGCTGAAACTATGAAACATGAAATTTGGAATCTACATATATTTCTTCTATAACCTAACAAACGAATATTCAAAATTTGTTTTTACAGATTGGGCGGTCATAAAAACAGCAATATTTTACTTTACAATTAATATTTAAAATTATTCTGATCAAAATTATTTTCTACTTTTTAGTGCAAAAGAAAACCATTGTTTTTAAAATTATTCTTTTAGTCAAATAATTTAAGTTTTTTATTATTTTTTTAAACTAACGATTTAGGTGAAATTCACTGAAAAAGGGTTTTGGGGGACGAAAAATCGATCAAGATAAGTTTTATTCTTGGAAGCCCCCGTTTTCTTACAAATTTAATCATTTAAGGAATTAGAAATGAGCAATTGTATCAAAATACTGAAAGTGAATTTAATAAATTATACTAAATGAAACGTAAATTATTTTAATAAAACAGAAGAAATATTAAGTAGGTAAATATAGTGTTAACTAATTTTTCAATAATTGGCATAAGGTATGTTATTTTTATATCATGGCGTATTAAACATTATCCTAACCTAGAATTTCGGCTCCAGAGAAGTGAAAATAAAAATGTGTTTTGCTTAGAACTCACTCAATTAATTTCAGATCGATTCAAGCATTTTTTAAACGAAAAGGAAGAAATGTCTACATACATTTTATATATTAGAGTGAGTTTAAATAGTTCTTTATAAAGATTTAGAAGCATTAAAAATGTATAAACTCGATTTTACGGAACATATCAAAAGAGAAAAACGGTACGTGAAAATTAATGCAAAAGAACCCTTGCACATAAATAATGACAAAATAGCACTTTTGTATGGTAAAATTTCACTGAGTGGGACCATACGATTTTTAGTGTATTTTTAGAGGCATTGACAGTTCATTGCTATAGAACAGTTATTAATTTTATAAACACAGTAATGTCAGTAACATATTTAGTTTCACTGAATAAATACTTGCGATTTTTGTTGAACTTTTAAACGCACTGACTGCCTAAACCTATTGTTATATAAGTAATATAAGAATTTTAAGGCGCGATATTTTTATAATAAATTCACCGCGGTTTCTAAGTATGAAAATCGGGTTTATATTTTTATTGACGATTTTAATTTAAACTTGACTCTTTATTACTGTCAAATCTTCGTAAATAATCACGCACAGTTAAATCACAGCCCTCACATGCCACAGTTTTGCGACCTGTATAATGCGAGTTATTGTTATCGATCGAGAAACTCTAATATCATTAAAATGTATCTGAAATATTTTAACGGTATTTTTTCATTGTTTAAACATTTTTATTTGTTGGTTCTTTGTTACCAATTTTTTCAATTGTTATTTTAAATGAGAAAAAAATTAATTAAAAAATGTATAGATTTGTGTATACTATTTTTAAAATCACAGCAAATTAATACCATGTTTATTGAACTCTCCGAGCAAAGCTCGGTCTCCCAGGTACTAATTAATTAATTCATGTAAGTTTTTTGACATGTATAGGCAATTATAAAACCATTAAAAAAATAATTTTTCGCCCAGCGTGGGACTTCAATTCAGGGCGCTGCAGATTTGAATTTGACCCATACATTTAGACTTCCTAGGTCAATGGGAGATAACTTAAGGGGATCTTCTAAAATATATATAAAATATATGTAAAAGAAAAATGCCATTTTGAATATTTGAACTTCAATTGCGCCTGACGGAGACAGGCTTAACCCACTAGTAATATATATGTTGCATAAGGCCATAAGCTACCGCCATGGTCTTAGCAGACACAGCTGTCACGATCTTAAAAATATGCTGATAAACTGTCGGCAGGTGAGTGAATGAGCTACTGTTTCTATAGGGGGCTGATTGTCTCATGTGAAAATAGGGATTTAACATGTAAAATCATAAATATACCATTTCTTGCTCTCCTGATTTTATATAGTAAAATACAACGCTTTAAAATGATCAAAGCTGAATTATCCACATGATAGGCCTCTTGTTTATAATGAAAATATTTTATATACAGCATTGTTACATAAAAATTCATATTTTTTAAATTTTGATTATCATTAATTTGTCAGAAAAAAGGACCTAATTAGAATCGATATTGCTCTTTTCGAGTGCGGCTCTGGTCCAAAATTAATCTAGCTGACACACTTTTCAGAGTATTAAAACCAAATTTTAAACTGTTTAATAAGGATTTCTCAACGATGTTTTTCTTATTTGTTCCCTACTTTAATAAATAAGTGTAGATAGAAAATTGCAATATTCTCCAAAACGGCTCCAACTATTTCAATAATTTTTTATAAATCGATATGCCATTAACAGCCCTGCAATATTACACTATTCATTTGTTCCAAAAATCCAGAATTGGAGACTATCTCAGACAAATATACCAACATCCATTTATATATACATATATACAGATTTAAATAAATAAAGTACTATTTACATTGGTTGTTATTTCTGTCTGAACCGTCAGCGCATCCTCAAAATATTTCATCCATTTTCGTCGACCCGCAGATGTAAAAAGGTTCGAAACGCTTCCAAACTTGAGTGACAAAAAAAAAAAAGAAATTCTAGATAAATAACATTTGCAGTCAATGATCACCGCGTAGGCACCAAAGTCTACGTTTGTAAGTTACAAAATCCCTGCCAGCATGAAGAACTGCTGCGGTCTAACCATCGAGTGGGTCAGGGCCAGTTTCACTCTTCGTCTTCTTATTGTTGCTTTATTGTTCGTACACAACCGTCCAAGACGCAGCACTCACACACCATCATCCAACGCAAATTACAGACTCGTGAACAATTATTATCTAGTTTCATTTTGAATGAATTGCAACTAATAATCATCACCTGATTCAGATAGGGTTTAGCCTTTCTCAAAGACACTTTTTGCTATCATTTACCGCACTTTTAAAAACGTTAATCGACTTCCATATTATAAAGATTTAGTTGGTGATATTAAATAAAATCGCTATTCTTTATATTAAATTAAAATTTACAAATAAAGCAAAAGTTGATTTATGAAGACAAAGTCACTAGGTTCAAAATTTAATTAAGCTTGTTTATAAAATTATGTTATGGTCGACAATGCAGAATATTAATGCTGACTCAAATAACGTAGCTGCTCTACCGGCTTACTCTTAGCCCGAGTGAGGTTTATAATCGCAGCGTTTTGAATTTTGGTAATTCTAGTATTTTGAAAAACCCATCTTCTCCAAGCTTGAACAGTTTTTCCGACAATTTTTCAATGTTAGATATATTGATAAGCCATATTTAATTGTTTTTTTTTCGAATAACTAAAAAGAAACACATTTTTTAAGTTTTCTTCTTGAACAATATTTTATTAACATGTCTGCTAAAACCGCTTTCCAATTCACGACGATAAAAACATGTTTTAATTGGCAATCCTTAAAAGTTCTTTATTGCAGATTTGTTTTTAAAGCTGACAGACTACAGTAAATTTTATGGTTTTATCAAAAAGTAAATAATCAATGTCATTTTTTGTTGTCTTACATGCTTATATATATTTTGTTAATTTAAAAATTTTAAAGCGTTTTTTTAAATATTTATCATAATATTGGAAACATCGGTATGGGGAATCATACATGACCTCTATGTTACAAATTCATTTTAATTTGAAAAACTTCCATGGAAATCTATACGATACTTAGGCGATTGGTATCAAAATCAATAGTCTGTACTGGAACACATCATTAAAAAAGAATTATCAAATCGGCGCATTTTTGCAGAAGTTATTGTAAATTTCACGGGAAGGCAGACGCACAAAATCGCATTTCTTTAAATTTTGAATGTGGAACAATTATCTCGAATCCAATTTTAACCTCACACCATAAGTAGATATTTCTATTAGGTTACAGAATACGGCAGGAAAAATGCGTAAAAAAGGCTATTTCTTTTCATTTTCTAAGAAATTTGTTCATAGTGGTTATTCTACGAATTCTGTACAGTATATACAATTAATATTCAGAGATTTAGGAATCTAGATTATTATTAAGGTGGTACGATGGATAAACTTCTCGATGCAAAGCACCTGGGGCAGGATATGAGTAGTACCTCACTCGTAAATTTTTAAATATAATATTCACTTAAAATAAATTTAACAAAAGGAGACGTTACAACGATTCCTTAATATGTTGTTGAAGATTACCTACAAACGTGGAACGTTTGGTTGAGGAACAGTTGAAAAAAGAAGCTTTACCGATGTTTCACTTGTGGCCTACGTTTCGAAAAATATATTTCCATCTTCAGGGTCTCAGGCTAGTCAAAGGGTGGTAAACTGTACTAATCTTAGATACATGATCATAATCTAAGGTCATGTATCTAAGATTAGTACAATTTACTACCCTTTGACTAGCCTGAGGTCCTGAAGATGGAAATATATTTTTCGAAACGTAGGCCACAAGCGAAACATCGGTAAAGCTTCTTTTTTCAACTGTTCCTCAACCAAACTTTCCCTCCACGTTAAAAATATATATTGGAACAAAAAATATTAAAGACTATATTACCTACAAAGGATATATCAAAATAATCAAAGACAAAAAATTTATGGAAGAAAGAAGAAAGCTGTGGTATTCAAAATAGCCTCTTGGGCAATCAAAGGTTAACGGTTACGTTTTCAATTCTTAATAAAAAAACTAACGTAAGTAAATTAGTTATCGTATGATGTGTAAACAGCGTAAAGATTCTTGGGTATCAACGTTTCTCCCATGTAAGCACAAGTATGTGCTACTGTACCTCTGTCGTTGCACTTTAATTTCACTTTCTCCGATGGAAATGAGAGTCACGCGATCGCTTCGTCATCATTTTCGTCATCGTATATTCATTATCTGTTTTATCATTCATGCGGCGTGCATTATGATTTTTTTAATTATAAGTCAATGCGGGTTATTCAAAATGAATCAGAACGGCATAACATGATTGACGTGTAAGTATAAAACCGAAATCTAAAAAGGCTACGTATGCATACGTATATTATCTATGAACTCCAAAACGATTGGACCGAATTTGATGAAATTTTAAGGCAATCTTCAGAACAGCCCAGCGGGTGATCCTGTGTAGTTTGGTAGCGATTGGATCATCAAATTTTTTGAAGTTTAACTTCTTTAGCGACGTATCTGTTTGAAAAAGTAAGAATTCGAGGGGAAGTAGAACTACCAATAAAGGGGAAGTTACATAGTTTGTGTCTTAAATTACATGAAACTGACAAGGACAGAAGTTTATAGTGTGTTGCTAAGTATGTGTAAATATTATTAATTAGTTTCACATAAAAAAACTTGGGAATAATATTAAAAATTAAAGAAGTTAAACTTCTTATGTGAGTTTATGAGGGTGAGGCTCATTATATTTTTTTTTGTTTTTTGGCATTTTGATTTTTCTTCGATTTCTGAACATTCAAAATTAAAAACGATTGAATTCGCGCAAATTCAATACACGTTGAAAAGTTTATGATAATGATTCTCATCTTTTATGGCTATAGATAACTACTTAGATAATTAGTGCTATCTATGCGAAGCGGGATCGGACCGCTATATTATTTAAAAAGTAAATTATAAATTATTAAAAAGAAAAAAATTTATCGTGTCAAATTAATTTTAATTTTTAATGTTCGGAAACGGAACACTTATAGAATTCCTTTGGTGTTCATTCGTCCGTCACAGGCGATTTTCTCCGAAACTATTCGACGCATAAATTTGAAGTTTGGCACAGAAATAGAATTACAAACGTAAAGTATAAAACGTTGAATTTTGATTTTAAAGATTAATTTAACAGTATAATAGCTATCGTCTGCTATAATTGTTAAGAGACATTTTTATTGTTGTAATACTATATTAGAAAAATTTATTTTCAAACTTCTGTCACCGTCGGGACTCAAACCCGAATCTTCCCACTTTCGTGGCGGAATGAGTTATCAATTAATCTACGGTGCACACAATCCATCATTTTAATCCTTTATAATAAAGCAAATACAACACTAAATTCACTTTATGTGAGAGCCAATTATTTTAGCTACTGCTAAACATGAACCCTCACAATAACGAGAGTTATGAATGAATCAAAGATGAAAAGATGAATGGTGGGGTAATTGATAACTCATTTCGCCGCGAAAGTGGAAAGATTCGGGTATGAGTCCCGACGGTGACAGAAGTTTGAAAATAAATTTTTCTAATATAGCATTACAACAATGAATGTCTCACAATTATAGCAGACGATAGCTATTATACTGTTAAATGAATTTAGCTTGTACGTAGCTATAGCGTATGTATATTTATTTATTTATTTATTTACTAATCTAAAGATTAATATCAGGGAGTAAATTAGAAAATGGAAAAACAATGTTTTAAAATGACTGCGTGTTGGGTGTCAAATGAAAGCTATTGAAACACTAATCCAACAATATTATTAGTGTATTTGCCATATGGCAACATACACTATTGGCGTCGGTCGGATGGCGGGACCTAGGGGTCGGACCAAAATTTCTCGACGTTTCATAACCTCTTAAACACTTTGCCACCATTTTTAAAAATGTTTATATATATGTGTGTGTACGGACAATAACTTTCGAAAGAGTTAATTGATTTTACCGAAATTTGAACCACTTGTTGAAATCCGTCACTGCAAGAAGCCTATTTAAAATGGGCGTAATTGGGGCATTTTAAGGGTAGTTTCTAGGGGTTGAAAAATGTTTTTGGGCCTCAAAATACCGAAAAAATTCTCAGAATCGTTTAAAAATTGGCATTTAACTCTTTAGTAGTAATTAAAAAGTGTCCCTAAAATTTTAATAAAATCGGCGTGACAGGACCGGACTTACAAATTTTATGAAAACACTAGTTTGCAGATAATGAATTATTTACTCTGAAAGTTGCATATAATTTGGTATAGAGGTTCGATTGATAATAATATTGCACTTAAGAAAAAAAAATTATTTTAAGGCGTGTATTAAGGAGTCAAATTTTTTATTTTTCCCAAAAACCAACTTAAGTTCGCATAATAAAGCCACACACAAAGCAAATACACTATATTGTCGGCAGGGTTTTGGCACTGCGACCCGGGTTTTTTTTATTTTTTTGGAGTTAGAAGCTTGTGATAGACTGAGACAAACACACAAACGAATGAGAACAGCAGAGTTCCATCAATGGGTAGGGAGACCTTAAAAAACAGAATCGCAACGTGATGGATATAAACACGTGCATTAAAGTACGATTACGATGCAAACTTGTTCACTAAAGATTTAATTGATTTAGGATGAGTTTTCGAGACTTCAAGCAGAGCTGCTATAACGTGATTCTGAACCGCGGTCATGATATTATCTTCTCGATCACAGCTCCAGTCCATACCCACGCAACAAACAGGTTTTACAGCTTGTTACAATCATTTAAACAATTTATGATTGTTGTCAATTGTCATTACTGTCAAGAAGTAACCAGTACACTTTTTATAAATGCGCTTCATTTTAAACGAATCCAGTTACAGTTACAAATTTGGGTGTACCAAAATCACCGGAATCGAACAAGCAGTAAGAATTCTAAAGGAGTGAAGTTGTTTTATTTTTTGTTTGAAATCAGCGTTGCCAGACGTCCCGATTTTGGCGGGACATCCCGATTTTTAAATCAAAATTAAATGTCCCGCGCTGGACAGTCTCAGTCCCGCTTTTCGGGGCAGAAGCGTAGCGTGCCTTGGCAGGGCCCCGTATAAAAATTTGTTTGGAGGCCCTTAGGAAGGGTAAAGATTTCTCACAAAAGCAAAAAAAATGTTTGCATAAAATTAAAAGAAATATTTATTCATCATAATTATCTGTCACTTTTTCCAAAATTTTTACAAACAATTCAAATTGATATACACTGTCCTTGCCTTTTTTTCGGCAAACGTATTTATTAAATCATTTATAGCTGATGATAGCTAGCTATCTATAGGGGAAATCCGCGATAACCGATGTAGGGTGTTGCCAACTTTTGAACGACGCTTTACGCGGGAAAAAAAGAAATTGCTTTTTTTGACTTTTGTCATTTCTGAAATAAAAAAAGTTTGGGAAGTTTTTATTAATTTTTGCTTACGCACGTTGGGGGCCCCCGTGGTCCGGGGGCCCCGTATAATTGATACGGCATATACGGCGGTAGCTACGCCCCTGTTTCGGGGATAACTCGACCGTGCGTAAATAATTATTCTCTTATTGTAAGTTGCAATTTGTAACATTCACTCCTCAGACTATTGTTTGAAACGCCATGTTTTTCTAATGAATAAAACTTTTTTGATTTTGATTTCTGTTTTTTTTTATTTTTTTTTTATTCAAAAGACGAGTAAGACTCAACTTCTTAACGATAGGGTAAATCTGATTTAAAATATCACATTTTTATTAAAATACATTTTCTATGGCTATTTTTGCTATCTATTGTCACGTAAACGTAATTTGAACTCAAATAAAAAGATAAATAGTTAAAAACTTCTGATTATATACGTTTTTTTACTATGTCCCGCTTTCGACGAAAGAACCCGCTTTTTTCACTCAAAAAGTTCCAAAATCCCGACTTGGCAAAAAAAAATCTGGCAACGCTGTTTGAAATATATATTTTACGCAAAGTACAGTCACAGTTCTTTATTCGAAGGGGGTTGCGTTCTGTAAATATGTCCCGAATACAAAATAACATTTTTAGGTAAATATGAAAAATATATCTAAAATTCTGGTTGATGTTTTTTAAACAAATATTGTTACAATAATTTTCAGAGCTACAGTACGAATTAAAACAGAGCCAGATAATGTATCTACATAAGAAAGAAATTTGCTTAAAATCGGTTCAATTGTTCTCGAGTTATAAGAGAACAAGTAGATGTTTCAACAAAAAAATTTATGAGAGTTAATAGACATTGTAACAATATGAGATAGAATTTCAAGTAAACATTTTATTTCCTTAAAATATTATCATATTATGTGGTATTTCCTAAAACAATGTGGTTTAGATTTTTTGACTTAAAGAAAGTACAAAAAATTGATGTTATTTCCATTTGATTAACTTGAATAAATTGTGTCGATTGAAAAAAACATGAAAGTATGTATTTACCTCAAACGATTATATTTGTTACGTGCCGCTAATAAGGTAATCATTGCAACATAACAGTTATTTTATTTAAATTTTCTTGAAAAACTACCTTGCTACCCGGAATTCCAATGGTTATTAAAAAACATAAATATTTATCTCTTATAGTTGCATCAATATAGTGACAGACAGGGATATTTTTCTATTTTTATTATGGTTTATTTTTCATGTATAGGAACATCACACGTTAATTACCTTTTTTCAGTAAGAAATATGATACGGTAAGTGTAATTAGTTGGTAACTATTAATAATTACCGGTTAAAGTGATATATTCACAGTTGCAAAGTAAATGCTCAGATGATTGCAATTTGTTAAAAAATAGAGCATTCGAGTATTTTTTGTGAATTTAAACTTTAAACACGAAAGGAAACATTGTTCTTGAATAAAAAGTGAATTATCAACTTATCCACAAAGCTGACATAGCATCATGAAGAAGCGATAAACAAAGAGGATAATATTATCAACGGTCGTATAATATTACGCATAGTTGTGAAACTGGAAATATAGTACTTTACAGTTTACACAATTCTAATGTCTATAGCAAAAGAAAAAATATACATAACATAGAGATAGTAAAATATTTATGTATATGTTACAGGCAGAACCGAGCTGGGTAGATTAGTGATGACAGCACTAGACTCGCATTCGGGAGGTCCGGGTTCGAATCCCGGCGGGGGCAGATGTGGCTGGGACTTTTTCCTACTGCCTCTCGTCGAGAAACGGTAATTCCTGTACCGGCCATCTTGATTGAGGTTTTCCATGGTTTCTCTCAATTAATTCCAGATAAATATCGAGATGGTTCCTTATTTGAGGCCATGGTCGATTACCCATCAAACTCCTAGTTCAAAAAAATTACCTATCTTATCCTAATTTCCTATAATTCTTTCATTCGCCCATTGCTATTACATATTCTTATTATGTTACAGGCAGAGTACGCAGTGTGTGCGGAGTCGACAATTTCATATAGCGCCCATTTTGTAAATTTTTGTGGTACTTGTATTGTTGCCGACGGATGTTACCTCAAAATTTTGTGAGATGGCGCTATATGAAATACGATTGTCTATAATGTTTCACAAACTTTCTTTCTTAAATGTCAAAAACTTTAAACCTTCCCCGAGCTAAGCATAGTAAGGGTGAACACTATAATCTACAATTTCTCTCTTTTTCTCCATAGTCTTTATAAAACAATACTAATTTAGCAAAATGACAAGGAAACTGAATATTTGTCCTTATTTTTGTGTTTTCTTCTGAGTGATAATTTAGATTAAAAATTCAAACGTATAACTACATAATATACCACCCACGTATTTGTCACAAATATGAATAATTATTATACAATTTGACTTATTACGTCGCGGTAATTACTTGTAAAGAGAATGTTCAATAATTAATCACTCAAATGCACATATGCACTGAAATTTTTAACAATAATTCTGTTCAGTTCTGATGACACCACAGGATGAGGCCATAAAACATATTCCTCAATTTCTCGTAAAATAGTAGTAGTAAAATAGCAAATAAACTTTTTGAAAGTTTGTATTATTTTGATTCTTTTTTACTTAGTTCATTACAATAATGTTACTGAAAAGTATAATTCTGAAAATTGTTATTTTTAAAACCAGTTCTTTTCAATTAACTGTTCTTATTTCGTCACATCACGCACTAGTAAATCACGTACATTTAAGGCTATCCATACATAATTAATATTTTTTTATAATTGGGGCTATTAAAAAAGATGACTCATTTTAAAAATTTAAACCTGTAACGCAGCATTTTGATTTTTTTCCATAATAACAGCTATGATAGTACGAACAACAATAATAATAATGTAAATGGTATATAATTTGCGACAAAGCAACTAATATTATTATGTATTTTTCTAACTGAGGCTTCAAAGAACAGTTTATTTATAGTAAGTTCTAATTTGCAATTCATAGTATGCACGAGACGTAGGTAGGTATGCTCAACACGCAATGTGGATGGACAGACAAAGAGGGCCTTGGACTGGACGTTTCTTCATTTTATCTGTTTAGTTGCTTTAGCTTCTACCCACATATTAATAAAAACCCGGGTCGCAGTGCCAAAACCCTGCCGACAATATGGTGTATTTGGTAATACAGATATTGTGGCTTTATTACATGAACTTAAGTTTGTTTTTGGACAAAATAAAAAAAAATGAACCCCTTAATACACCCCTTACAATAATAATTTTATTAGTTGAAATATTGTTATCAATCTGCACCAAATTAAATATGACCTTCAGTAAGTAAATTCGTATACGCAAACTAGTGTTTTTATAAAATTTGTAAGTCCGGTTCTGTCGGGCCGATTCGCTTATAATTTTAGGAGCACTTTTTAATTGCTACTAAAGGGATAAATTTCAATTTTGAAACGATTCTGAGCATTTTTTCGGTATTTTTGGGCCCAAAAACTTTTTTCAACCCCTAAAAACCACCCTTAAAATGACCCGATTGGGCCCATTTTAAATAGGCTTTGTGCGGTGATGGATTCCAACATGTATGCCAAATTTCGTTAAAATGAATTAACTCCTTCGAAAGTTATTGCCCGCACATATATATGTATATATATACGTATATAAATATATATATATATATATATATATATATATATATATATATATATATATATATATATATATATATATATATATATATATATATATACATATATATATATATATAAACATTTTTAAAAATGGTGCCAAAGTATTTAGGAGGTTATGAAACGGTCCCGCCATCCGACCAACGCCAATAGTGTATGTTGCCATATGGCAAATACACTAATAATAATAATAATAATAATTTTATTTATCCAGTAGTACATACAAGATGTGGACAAGTCATGGGATACATAATTAAACAAAATATGGACATTTTTCCAAAAGATAGTTTTTCAACTCAATGTTGAAATTTTTGTTGCCAAACTTGGCCTTGATATGGTCTGGCAAGCCATTATAAATGTTCACGACAGAGCAACGCAGGCTTTGCTTATACTTTGAGAGGCGATGCACCGGGACTTCAAGATCTTTTCGTCTGGTATTATACGTGTGTATGAAATTATTTGAAAATAAGTTCGGGTTGTTTTTTAAGAACATTATACTTTTGTATATATAAAGTGCTGGAACGGTTAGTAATCTATTTGTTTGAAATGTGTCTTGACACGATTCTCGGTACTTTAGGTGAAAAATGATTCTAATAATTTTTTTCTGAAGCTGAAAAGCTCTGTAAGTCCAGGTGGATCGCCCCCAAAACACAATACCATACGATAATGTCGAATAAACATAGCCATAATAGGCAGCTAAGCATACTGATCTGTCACAAATGGTACGAAGTCTGTAGAATAGGTAAACCATTTTTGATAATTTACTACATATATCGTCAATATGACTATCCCACATTAGAGATGAATCAACTCTTAGACCCAGAAAATTAAAATTTGAAATTATTTCTATTGCTTTGCCGTCAACATTCAAAGTAGGTGCCAGACCAATAGAAGTTTTCTTTAAGCTGAAATACATAATCTTAGTTTTTTCAATATTTAATTTTAGACCATTCTCACTACAATACTGTGAAAGTGTGGAGGCAGCTATCTTGGTTTTTTTTATGGTTTCAGTGAGTTCATTATCTCTTACGCATACTGTGGTGTCATCTGCATAAAGAATCACAGAGTCAACATTCTGCATGTAGTCTGGCATGTTATTAATAAAAATCAAAAAAAGATATGGACCTAAAGATGAGCCTTGCGGTACACCACAATTTATAAATCCGGAATTAGAAACCGCTTTAATACCATCATTACTGAAATGAACTTTCTGTGTCCTATCTGACAAAAAGGATTCAATCCATGATAAGCAAACACCACGAACACCATACAGATAATGTAATTTTTCTAATAGTAATGAATGGTTTATTGAGTCAAACGCCTTGGACAGGTCATAAAAACTTACTAGAATTTTCTCTGCTTTATCTAAAGCTTCATAAACAGTATCTGTTAAAGCAAACATAGCTGTCTCCGTACTTCTTTTTTTCATGTATCCATGTTGATTAAGATATAATAAATTAAATTTGTTAATGTAATTGACAAATCTATTTAAATAAGCTAATTCAAAAATTTTTGAGAAACCTGATAATACAGATATGGGGCGGTAATTATTACAGTCATCACTATTCCCTTTTTTAAATGTTGGTCTAACTTTTGCTTCTTTTAATTGTTCTGGAAAAATACCAAAAGAAAATGACAAATTTATTAATTCAGTTAAAACAGGTAAAATATCAAGTATTACACAAACGATTATTTCAACTGACACGTCATCAAATCCCCTTGATTTTTCCAAGAGCTGATGATCAAGCATTGCAAAATCAATCTAATCAGCAGTCAGATTCTACCTTTACCGACTGCTGACTACATCGGTTTCATCAAAATGAAGTCTGACTGTTTTAGTTATATTTACTAAATTTCACATATTAATAATAGTAGTCCAAGAGCTGATGATCAAACATTGCAAAATCAATCTAGTCAGCAGTCAGATTCTATTTTTACCGACTGCTGACTACATCGGTTTTATCAAAATGAAGTCTGACTGTTTTAGTTATATTTAAAAAATTTCACATATTAATAATAGTAGTCCAAGAGCTGATGATCAAACATTGCAAAACCGATGCAGTGAGCGTCGGTAAAAGTTGAAATTGATTAAATTGATTAAAGCACTCCTACAGCAGCTGTCCTGACCGCTGACCTGCTGATTGTATTATAGTTATTTACACCCTAAAGACTTGCTAGTCTCAAAATATAAGCCTTTACAAAAATCTTGCATTTTTTGACCACGGGGGCTCTTGGACTATTATAGGTAGTTCTGCTAGTGACCGTAAAGTAAATTAACCTTATGATCAATAATTTCTCGTCAATCATTTCTTCGATTTTTCAACCAAACTTTTCTTTTTAATGAATGACATCAACTGAATTTTTTCAGCCTCTACTCTAAAAATTTGTAAAGCTATAATTTCAACTATGGCTTCATGAGATGCCATTACAAATTTTTTGAAAATCCAAGTACTTATTGGTCTTAATACACATTTTAATGTATACTATAGGGTAAAGGTACCCGTTTCCGAC
This sequence comes from Venustoraphidia nigricollis, assembly GCA_034508555.1. NCBI lineage: Eukaryota > Metazoa > Arthropoda > Insecta > Raphidioptera > Raphidiidae > Venustoraphidia > Venustoraphidia nigricollis. The sequence continues at coordinate 489,371 of JAVRKA010000111.1, forward strand.
CATCGGTTTTTAGTCAAGCAGTTTTATATCTACAGTTAACAAAAGAGTCAACCTAACATATATTATACAGAATGTCTCTAAAAAGGTCCGCCAACGCTTTACAGAACTCACGGGATAATATTCTGCCGATTGGAACTTTTTCCTACTGCCTCTCGCCGAGAAACGGTAATTCCTGTACCGGCCATTTTGTCGAGGCTTTCCATGGTTTCCCTCGATTAATGCCAGGTAAATATCGAGACGGTTCTTTAATCGAGGCCATGGCCGATTACTTATCAAACTTCCAGTTCTAAAATTACCTACCTTATCGTAATTTCTTATAATTCCTTCATTCACCCATTGCTATTACTTAAGTTGAAGTTTTAAAAACGTAGAAACTAACAGGACGTATAGTAAATAGAAAATCGTAATTTTACAGCTCAAAATTATTGTAGGCTACGTTCAATTCTCATGCTGTTAGAATATAGTTTACTGTGGAAATGGTAGTACGACTACGTTTATTTTATTTTACGCAACTGTACAACTCTAGTGTTAATGTGTCATTTCACGACCGCTGTAGGCAATAAAAGCAGCTTTTTTATAGGGAGGTGTGCGAAAAACATGTTTTGCTTCTCTACGCGTTGCTAAAAGTGATATCAGACGGTTCACTCGGGTGAATGTTCACTTGAATGAATGTTTTTTTTTTCTTTCTGCGTTTACACGGCAAAGACAGAATGACATAGAAATGAAAGTTCATCCAGTCTTTTCCTCAAAGATGTCGTCGAATGAAGTTGTGTGTCTTCGAATTCGTTTGACTTGTGATCATTTGATCGAAGAATTGACAAAAAAGAAGCAAAGAAAAAGTCGATGTTGGTGGGCGTGATTGCAAGGAGACATATCTTGGAAGATTTTATAGAATTTATTCGTATTGTTCTGTTTTTGTATTCCTCGAGTTTGTGGTTCCAAAAAGATATCATTAATATTTTAAATAAAATCTCATCTTTGTTATTGTCATGATTGAGTTTTGAAAACGTGAATTAGAATCTTGAAACACATTCGCGACGCCGAGCGCCGCGCTGCGCTGACACAAGTGACGTCAGCAATGTTAAAACGTGCGCGCGCTATAACAAAGACCTACCTGGCTATATTTAAACACGTGTTTTGCAAATAGAATGCACGCACAATATTCTCAGTCTAAGAATATTGAGTTTAAAGAAGAGACATAATTCGTATTAGGAATTGCAATCCAGCGGCATTTTCAGTCCAACTGGATTTATGCTGTATCAAAACAAATTCAGCTGGATCCAGCACTATTTATCTACATAGACATCAAATATTCTTTTGTAATTATAAGTAATTTTTAACGTACTTTAATAGTAATAATAATAATAAGTAATAGTTACGAGTATTCGGAGTATTTTTATTAATTATCCCAATACAATCATAAATCACCTAAACTGATATTCTAGATATCTGAAATAGTTATTCATTTACCTATTTTACTAACTATGCAGTCTCAATTTCGCAGTCTTAATAATTTTCGAAATAAAATTGCGAAGCCGCTTATAAAATCTTTAGTTAACTCTTATTAAGCTGCGACCAGACATGCGGGATTCGCCGAATGCCGAGCCGATTATTCGCGAGTAGTGAGGATGGGTGCTCGTACATCTCCGAGCGACGAGTATTAGTGCTCGCCTCTCCACTTCAAAGTGCACGAATACGAGAATAATTGTGCAAATTTCATCATTGTTGTCCATGATTAAAAATATTGATTCGCACCAAACGGATGCTCGCACTGCACTCGGCTATATTCGCTGTTCCCGAAGAAAACGACGCTTACGATGCTTTTAAACAGAGCCCACATGTCTGTATAAACATGCTCACTACTTGCTGAATACGAAGCCAAGCACTCGGCACTAGGCGATTAGCGCTTGGCGAATCCCGCATGTCTGGTCGCAGCTTTATACAAATAAATCTTTAATATAAATTACATTATATAATTTAAGACTTGACTTGGCTTTTAAAGAATGAAGTTAATCAATTATGCAACAGTTGTTCTTTTACTTTTCAGAAAGTAAAATCTCAAAACAAATGTAATTAATGGTGTTCTCTCCCAGCCTACTTCTTAAAGAACTACAATTAGACCCGGTTTTTATCGGATTGCGTATCCGGATCGCTGGATCCAGCGCCAGGTGCTGGAGACAACAAGGCAAAAAATGTACTGGATCCAGCTGGATTGCTGGATAGTTGGATCCAGTATTGCAGTTCCTAATTCGTATGCTATAAGTACCAAAATGATATTTTGTTGGGGTTGAAAAAATATTACGTGATATTTGCCGAGACCACCACTTTCCCCCACGTGAGATTGGGTGAGATTCAACTCGACTCCGGCCCCTAAGTGTCTCACGTAATTAATGGACGCCTCCTTATCTTTTTTGATCTATAAAAAATATACACTGCGACCATAACAAATTACACGATATCGCTAAATTCAGTTCTCTCAATTTGCTGACGCATTCCTGTCCGTGTTTTATTGCAATCGGAGGATATTTTTAATACTTCATTGTCACTACATCAGATCCGCAGAAATGCGTTTACACAGTTCCAACACATATTATTCATAACAAAGCAGTTTTCTTTGTGCGCATTTTATGATTTTACTTTTACCAAGGTCGTGTGAAAATGAATTATGAGATTAATAAATTAATAAAATGAAAACTTAAGTTTGAAATTATTATTATAGTAGAGATGACAATGCAGGAATTAAGATCCAAATTAAAAAATATTCAAATTAATAAATTAAATATTGGTTTTCCACGACCGTATTATAAGATAGTAATTTTTCAAATTTCTTATACATTTACTGAAACTAAATATTGGCGCCTACAGGCTAATTAGTTAATTAAGTAACAATTAAAAGAATACCAATTCCATCAATTGGGTACGTGGAACCCATATTTCAACAAATAACGTGGTTTTATTATTGATAAACTTATTATAAAATACTTTTTGGCATTTATTTAAGAGCATCATTTATTTTCCATATCTCCATTTGCTTAAAAATATTTGACATTCTTAAATCTAAATTTAGAGTTGAAGGTCGTATTTACTTTTGTCAATCGCGTGATATTTATTAGTAACTGACGTTTCGTACAAATTGCAGTTCGTTTCTTCAAAGCAAGCATATAAGTGAAAGTTTCAAATCTATCAATGTTCCTATTTATATCATCACAGTGTAAGCCTCTTTATTACGTAGGATACTTGGCTGTGTTATTATTAATTAATAATAATAATAATAATAATGCGTTTAACGTTCGTTTCTCGACTTTATGTCATAACAGACGCCATTCGCACCATTACTATTTTCTATCTACCACACTTCCCGTTATTTTTCTACATTTTTAAAACTTCAACTTATGTAATAACAATGGGCGAATGAAGGAATTATAGGAAATTAGGATAAGGTAGGTAATTTTTGAACTAGGAGTTCATCTCGATATTTATCTGGAATTAATTGAGGGAAATCATGGAAAACCTCAATCAAGATGGTCGGTACAGGAATTACCGTTTCTCGGCGAGAGGCAGTAGGAAAAAGCCCCAGCCACATCTGCCCCCGCCGGGATTCGAACCCGGTACCTTCCGAATGCGAGTCTAGTGCTGTCCCCACTACTCTACCCAGCTCGGTGTTATTATTAATTAGCTAGTCGGCCCGGCTTCGCCCGGATAGTACTAACTTCCGCTAATATAAATCGAGAAGGGGACGACGCAACGAGCTAAAAATAGTTACATTCATCAGGACTTGTCAAGCACAATAAAGTTGTGGAAACTTAATGATGCCAAAGTTCACCGTTTGAGAGTATTTTCTTTTTTATAGAAAATATATTTCATTTTATTATTGACCATTTTATCTGTGTAATTTTAATTTATTACTATTAATATTACAAAAGGTATATTGACTGTGAATATAAAGATGGCTGTTTAAAATACAAAGCATGTCAAATAACCAAAAACACTTGTTAAAATTCAAAATACATCCAGATGTGCATACTAAAGATCCTTTATAAAATTGTACATGCAACAATACGATAAACAAAAGAATGTATGTAGTAGCTTCTGTGACGTATGCACGTAGGTATAAGCAATGGCCGACAATTAATATTTCATTTTCGTTCATTTTGAATTTTTTTTTACTATTACTTATTATGCATATATTTTAATTATTTTTTTTTAAACGTGTACCTACGCAGTTATAACATTGTTTTTTTTTTGTTATGCAGATGCTGGGTTGCAGAAAGCATTGTCAGAAAACCTGATTTAACCTTAAATTGTTCTTTGAGAAAAGCAATGTAGAATTTTAAAACAACTGATCGATAGAAACGATATTTTTGCACACCCCCAATAAAATAGCTGCTTTTCATACCTATATACCGGTAGTAAAATAGCCCGTTTCGCACTAGTGCGAAAAATAAGGCAAATTAATTCTAATTTACCAGTCCAACAATAATTTTCAAAAGCGCCATGTCAGTTATGACATGAGACAGAGACAGCAAAATAGGTGTAGTTTTCGTAAACAACCCACCAATATGGTCGAATACTGAACCGTCAAATACATTACACTAGCCGCTATCCGCGGCTCTCCACACGGTGGAGATGAAATACGGCAGCAACATCAGTAGTGGAGCCTTCGGCTCCACCTGTCGCCATCTAGTGACGAGTTACAACAAAGTGGATAGCACAAAAACCTTGTCCGTGAAATGTGCCCACTTTTATGGTGATCGATCAAATGGTGTCGACGTCTATATTGATCCCAAAAAGACAATCATCCATTTTAATATAGATGATATGTACTTATTATGAAGTGAAAATCAGCTATTTTATAGGAAGTACGTGCAAAAAATATTATATTGTGTATCTTGTGACCGAGCTGTGTAGAGTAGTGGTGACAGCACTAGACGGTACGGGTTCGAATCCCGGCGGAGGCAGATGTGGCTGGGACTTTTTCCTACTGCCTCTCGCCAAGAAACGGTAATTCCTGTATCGGCACCTTGATTGAGGTTTTCAATGGTTTCCCTCAATTAATTCCAGATAAATATCGAGAGGGTTCTTTATTTGAGGCCATGGCCGATTACCTATCAAACTCCTAGTTCAAAAATTACCTACCTTATCCTAATTTCCTATCATTCCTTCATTCGCCCATTGCTACTACATAAGTTGAAGTTGTAAAAAATGTAGAAAATAACGGGAAGTGGTAGATGGAAAAATAGTAATGGTGCGAATGGCGTCTGTTATGACATAAAGTCGAGAAATGGACGTTAAACGCATTATTATTATTATTATTATTATTATTATTATTATTATTATTATTATGTATCTTGTGCGTGATTATTTTATGACTCGAATGACTGTTAAAAGTCGCTGATCGCTCGTTTTAAAATAGTGTGACTTCTCGTATATTACCTTCACTTACAGAACACATAAACTACCACAAAATTAGAAAATCCTAGTTTTAGATGTTATTGAAAAACTTTAAAGGTTTTTCATATATATAGGTACAGACAAAAAGACAAAAATAGCGCCTGTTTTATTTACACCGCAGGGTCAGCTGTGTTTTAAGTTCAATGGCATCTGGCACTTGTTTCTATCGTCCCATAATACGTATTTATGTCAGTTTAGTGTGGTCGTATTTCTCAGAACCTGCCCCCTCGACGTACGCCTCTGTACATCACTCATAAACATAATGTAATAATTCAATGAAATGACAGTCATTGTACAGTCGATCACTACACTACTGATTTGCGATTGCTAAGGGTCGTAAATCATTAAGTCGTGATCATTTGAAATTAAATAATATCATCAACTTTTACCCGCGGGCCAGTTCATATGATTAGAAAATCCATTTCATATTTATCGCAAGCAAAAACGTTATAAATCTGGAACGACTGCACCGATTTCAATAATAAAACTATTGAAAGAACAAAACATCCGACTGCGTCTGACACAAACGTACAAAAGAAGTAGTCGTGTCCATAATAATAATAAAAAACCCGGGTCGCAGTGCCAAAACCCTGCCGACAATATAGTGTATTTGCTTATACAGGAAGTGTGGCTTTATTTTGCGAGCTTAAGTTGGTTTTTGGGCAAAATAAAAAATTTTGCTCCTTAATACACCCCTTAAAATAACATTTTTTTTCTTAATTGCAATATTATTATAAATCGAACCTCTATACCAAATTATATAGAACTTTCAGTACATAATTCACTATTTGTAAACTAGTGTTTTCATAAAATTTGTAAGTCCGGTCCTGTCGGGCCGATTTTATTTAAATTTCAGAGACACCTTTTAATTACTACTAAAGGGTTAAATGTCAATTTTGAAACGATTCTGAGAATTTTTTCGGTATTTTGGGGCCCAAAAACATTTTTCAACCCCTAAAAACTACCCTTAAAATGCCCCAATTACGCCCATTTTAAATAGGCTTCTTGCGGTGATGGATTTCAACACGTGGACCAAATTTCATTAAAATCAATTAACTCTTTCGAAAGTTATTGCCCGCACATATATATATATATATATACGTATATAAATATATATATATATATATATATATATATATATATATATATATATACATATATATATTATAAACATTTTCAAAAATGGTGCCAAAGTGTTTAGGAGGTTATGAAACGTCGAGAAATTTTGGTCCGACCCCTAGGTCCCGCCATCCGACCAACGCCAATAGTGTATGTTGCCTTACGGCAAATACACTAATAATAAAAACCCGGGTCGCAGTGCCAAAACCCTGCCGACAATATAGTGTATTTGCTTGTATAGGGCCGTGTGGTTTTATAATTTTATTATGTGAAATTAAGTTTGTTTTTGGGCAAAATAAAAAATTTAACCCCTTAATACACCCCTTAAAATAACATTTTTTTTCTTAATTGTAATATTATTATCAATCTAACGTCTACACCGAATTAAATACACCGTTCAATAAATAAGTCACTATCTACAAATTAGTGTTTTCAAAAAATTTATAAGTCCGGTCCTGTCGGGCCGATTTATTGAAATTTTAGCGACACTTTTTAATTACTACTAAAGGGTTAAATGTCAATTTTGAAACGATTCTGAGAATTTTTTCGGTATTTTGGGGCCCAAAAACATTTTTCAACCCCTAAAAACTACCCTTAAAATGCCCCAATTACGCTCATTTTAAATAGGCTTTTTGCGGTGATGGGTTTCAACACGTGGACCAAATTTCGTTAAAATCAATTAACTCTTTCGAAAGTTATTGCCCGCACATATATATATATATATATATATATATATATATATATATATATACATATATATATAAACATTTTCAGAAATGTTGCCAAAGTGTTTAGAAGGTTATGAAACGTCGAGAAATTTTGATCCGACCCCTAGGTCCCGCCATCCGACCAACGCCAATAGTGTATGTTGCCTTATGGCAAATACACTAATAATAATTCTGTAATTTCCATGACAAAAAAATTGTGTGGATTCGTCAATACATATAAATACAAACATTCAGCTTAAAATTATTAAAAATCATTAAAATTGGTTGATAAAAATTCCTCCAGAGAGTATATAGTTTTTTTTTAAAGTAGTGACGTTATCTCAGTTTTAAATATAGTTATGCTTTTTATTTCTTTACTGTAAGTAGGCAGATGATTATAGCATTTAATTGCTACAATTTGGCTATTATTAGCTGATAAATTTAGTCTATGCCTAGGTATAGGTAAGTAAGTATTACGGCGATCGTCACCAAAATGAATCGCAGAGAATCGGAAAATGGTTCACACCCACCGAACCAGATCAGCTCGGTACGACCGGTAGTTTTCGGATACATAAAGTTAAATGAGTTCCCACGCACTAGTCGGCTTGGATCGACTCGGCAGAATCCAGTGTGCGTATGTACACTGTCGTGCCGAGACGATTCAGTGGGTACGGATCTTTAATCTACCACTATACGCAACCAATTGCGCAGGAAAGAGAGAACGAAAACGGAACCATAATTGGACAGTTCGACAAGAGTGAGATACCATGTTATGGTCAGTCCCGCTATTTAGATAGATTGTAGATTATAGACGCTCAAAATCTGAGGCCATCAGCTATTTAGAAGCTGGACGTCGCACACTCTATATCCTTTCCATTTTTGATGACCACTTCGTTAAAATTAATTGTTAAAATATGTCTATGATTGGGACAAGCATTCACGTCTCTTCCTGACGTTTTCTTATTGGTTGTATACCATCTACGCGCTGAGACAGAATATATCTATCTCTCTTTCTGCACAGTGCAGAATAGCAGTCCAGTTCTCTATGTCGGTGATTGTACAGTACGTAAGTCATATGCACATCCGTTGCTTGAGGTAGATACTTTGGATGCATGTCTAATATTTAACAGTTAGCCAGTTGTATAATCATTGAGACTGAAGACATTCATGTAGTAGAAATAAACGACGGTCTTTATTACCATAGATCTCTGACATGAGCACTGTTATATATTGAGATATGAACTGCAATTTTTACAAACTATAATAGTGTTGCAGTACAGTAGACTTTCTTAAAGCAGTGACCACGGGGGTGCTGAAGAAGTAAACGCTGACTCAACGGAATCTCCTTCTCTTTATTTCTTTTTAGTTCAAACTAAATATACTGTGATGTTTCATTTAACAATATGTCATCATGGTGTGTAGGAGTGAGGACTCTTAACGATTGAAAACAGTAAGGCGCAGAAAGTCAAGATCTCGAAGAAATGGTAACACTTTTATGCGAACCAAATATTTTTTTCGCTCTATACTCTTATAATCATCTTTCGGCAATACTCCGTATAAATTAGAGTTCATAATTAAACAAACGGATGTTACGCGACATTTAAAATATTCTACTTTTTAGTTGCAAAACAAATAGGATATAACAAAAAAGTTATTGCAAAATATATACATAGGTAACTTCAATGCACGAAGAAAACACGATCTTTTAATATTAATCGATACAATAGCCGAATTTAATTAGATTCTTGGATTTTTATATAGTTGTGCCCTTTTGCATTATACCGTAGTTTTGGTTTCGAGAAGCTATTGGAAATAAATAAGTTGAATTCAGTTTTAAGGTAGTTGTCGTGGTACAACATTGTCAAAAAGTTATAGATTATACGCGCCACAAAAGTATACTAGCTTGTAGCTAAGTGATCCATAATTTGTACGCAAGACTGTACCCGTGGAAACGTAACCCATACAGTATTCATATGCATGTATACTTTTCTATAAATTGTTGAACTTTAAACCGTTATTTATAAATAATTAGACGGTCAAAAATGTTTTCTTATTTTTTTTTTAACTCATAACAAATGCATTCAAAGACTGTCAGTTTTTGGAAAGTTTCTGACAGTTAGTTCTTTTTTTATAAATAAGAAACTGGTTCAGAACTACAGAGATCGTATACAATCAATGCTAATTATCCAATTTTTAATTGAATTTATCTCGGATTATATACGGTCAATCGACTTCAAATTTTCAGGATAATTGCACTATCATGTTCTTAATAAGTGTACAAAAACTAAGAATTTTCTGACGATGTGCCTTAACCACGACAACTACCTTAATTCTGGTTATAATCAAGCTTAATTTTATATTTATCCTGATTAAAACAAATTTTATTGTTTAATTTGTTTTTGTAGAGACCATCAATAGAATATTACGTAACAAGTGTGATAAGGTACTTTTTTAAGTGCGATGTTTTGAACAGAGTCACAGGAAACGAATTTCAAAAACATCGTATGAGTTTTAAACACTTTGAGACTTGCCACGCACGATACTTTTTACAACAAGAACATGTAAACGGATGTGCGTAAAAAGTGACAGCCGTGTGTAGCAAATGAAACAAAAGAAAAACCCTGGTGTAAAAAGGTCCTTTTTCCATACATCACGTAACACCATTTCACATGCTCGTGCTATAACAAAATATTTATCTCATCATTTTAAACTTTTATCTTAACTTTACATATAACATTTATATTCACCTGTCTGTAGTGATTAACAGTACATTAATTAAGTATTGGCATTATCTGCAAGAACATTTCGCTGCTAAAGTAATTAATCTTTTGATTATTAGTATCAATTCTTTCACCGCTTGATGAAAATCAAATGCATGTATAATTACTGGTTGTAACGTCAGAAGTGGTTTGATGGATTGATAAAGGAACTGAAAAAAATCTATTTTCAAAGTTTAACGGACAGAAATGTTGTGATTTTGGTGTACAAGAGTTAAGGATTGCAATGCAATGAAAAGAGCATTTTTCAATTTTTTGTTAGTGTTTTTCAATGATATACTTTTGCTCTAATATTCAGAAACCTTTTAAGGGGCATTCAGGTAATATATTGGAAGGTTCATTTTCGAATGAAAATTGCCGAACTATTCGATTATTAAAATGTCTCGAGAGGCTATTCAAAATCATTCGAATGATTTTTATACCTACGAATTAATATAATCTCCATATTATACTACACTCTTTTTTATCTGCCACTGTTCTATGAAGTATTGCATGCAAATGACTCTATTGTAAGCGTAAATTCATTCGTTATAATAATCATATCTAATGATAGAATGAATTGTGTTTTCGCTCGCATCCTAAACACTCGAGATGCTTATATGCATTGGACAATACTGAATACGATTGCTTCAGTTTCGAGTGAATTTTCGATTATAAAAATCATTCGAATAGCAACCTTTCAATTATTAAGATCATTCGATTATTCTCAAGACTATACATAATGGTAAACAAAACCATAAAATCTTGTGACACGACTTGAACTATAATAATAGTGACAGACAATCGTTCGCGACATTGGTTTAGTTCGCCTTGTCACTCGTAAAAAGTCGATCGTATACAAATGACTGTGGCAAGCGCCATACTTAACCTCAATGATGCCCGTGTCATACATATTATTTACGCAATTCACACAGGATGTTTAAAATAAATATACTAACTTTTATCTGCGATTTTGCTCATATTAATGTCGCTTTTAATGCGATCTGATCATGCAAACGTCGATTTGAATTGGAAATTCTATCGTAACCCGAGTATAAACGCATTAAAAATGCCCCAATGGCCACATTATTGATAGTGTACCAAATTTTATCAAAATTGGTACAGCCGTTTTTAGGTGATACTGATATAATCAAAGAGACCAAAATGCATGAAACATGCAAATGGAATTTCAGCAAAAAAAAAAAGAAACACAAAAATTCATAGTTATTTTTGTTTGTACATCGAAGAGTTTATTGTGATACTGTATTGGTAAAATTTTCGACAGGATTGGTTAAACAAAACATTTTTTGATATAAAGATCTTACGTAGAATTATAGATTTTTTATTTATAGCCAAATAAAGGATGTAGCTTTTCTGAAAAGGGATCTCCTGACTGCTTTGAGCAATACATTATTTATACATATTTGTACATACGTGACAACAGTCAACAATCGAGCCTACTGTATTATTAACATTTATCGTGCTTCCCCTCTGGGAGTTTTTTTATGGTTTAATAATATTATCTATCGATGAAATGCATAAAGAATTACTTTATAATGTGTATGACATAATTTATATATGTTATCAAAGTCAACAAAAATGATTTATTGAGTGCCACTTACATTCGACCACCTGAAACTATTACATACATAATTATAATCATTGTTATTTACTACTTTGTCAACCTCGAGTATTCGTACAGAGTTGTTAATCCATGAATATCTTTTAACAATACGGTACACAAAAAAAAAACCCGGGTCGCAGTACCAAAACCCTGCCGACAATATAGTGTATTTGCTTGTATAGGGCCGTGTGGTTTTATACGTTTATTATGCGAAATTAAGTTTGTTTTTGGGCAAAATAAAAAATTTAATCCCTTAATACACCCCTTAAAATAACATTTTTTGTCTTAATTGTAATATTATTATCAATCTAACGTCTACACCAAATTAAATACACCCTTCAATAAATAAGTCACTATCTGCAAACTAGTGTTTTCATAAAATTTGTAAATCCGGTCCTGCCGGTCCGATTTTATTAAAATTTTGGGGACACTTTTTAATTACTACCAGAGGATTAAATTTCAATTTTGAAACGATTCGGAGAATTTTTTCGGTATTTTGGGGCCCAAAAACATTTTTCAATCCCTTTAAACTACCCTTAAAATAGCCCGATTAGGCCCATTTTAAATAGGCTTCTTGCGGTGATGGATTTCAACACGTTGGCCAAATTTCGTTGAAATCAATTAACTCTTTGGAAAGTTATTGCGCGTACACACATATATATATATACACACATATATATAAACATTTTTAAAAATGGTGCCAAAGTGTTTAAGAGGTTATGAAACGTCGAGAAATTTTGGTCCGACCCCTAGGTCCCGCCATCCGACCGACGCCAATAGTGTATGTTGCCATATGGCAAATACACTAATAACAACCAAAACATTAACATTGTTTTCTCGACGCATGTTTCGCTAGCTCCGTTAGCACTATCAAAAGATGGTTGAAAACAGTTTTTAATCATCTTCTAATGATGCTTTTCCAAACGTGACTCGAAAAAAGTTTTTAGTATTTTTGTGGTTATGAATTGATCATAGTTGTTAATGTATTAAGACTCAAGTCAGACCTCCCAAAGGAACAATGAGGAACTATTTTGCTTCTGTTCTGAATGTTTCAGAAATAAATGTCCTCCCATGTTCTCTCTTATAGAAACTAAAAGCTGTTTACATTTAAAAGATCCAACTGAAAAAATGAGAAACATATCGCAAACACACAACTTTAAACTTCTTGTTGTCGTGGTTGAAACAAAAATCGCCAATTGGGGTTTATTTTATTTCTGTTTCGTAATGCCAATAAATGGTCTCCAGCATTATTCTATCACATCTAGAATCTTGAGTGAATGATTTGGATTCAGTGAAGACATTTTATTTCCGCAATAAATGTTGAATATAAACTATCAAAAAATGTTCGTCAAGTGGGGTTGTTCCAGTGAAAAGTTTATGGTTGTTAACATGGGTTTTTAAGCTAGCAATATATGATAACAAATAGTTCCTCATTGTTCCTTTGACAGATACGAGTTACTATTATAATAAAAATGGCTGCATTTTGATGACTAGATATTACTCATTATATGTACTTGAGTGTTATTTAAATACAAACAAACGACTGGATCTCATAGCTGCAAATTCGTTGCAGATTTTTGAACATGACACTCTTAATCAGAACAAATCGATTGAGATTTTTATTGTGTTAATATTCTTTTGCATTCGTTTGCAACATTTAAAAATAATATAATTGAAAATAGGTGTGAACAAAACACCCAATTAAATCCGAGATGTGAATAAATGATTATAAATTAGCTTTTCTCTATTTTAAGTCGGTTCATTAAGTAAATATTATCAAATAATAATGTATTCTACTCACCAAATTATGATATAGATAAGAGACTTCTAATCTGAAAAAAATAAAAATAAGTAAAATGAAAAAGCTGAATATTTTTATAAGGGTTAAAAAAATGAAAGCCATTGGCGACAGAACTGGGCACCAATTCAAACAAAATGGTTTGGATTTAATTAGTAGGTAATTGGCAATATTGTAATTTTTTCTGGTGTTTCACTAAACTATTTGTTCCAATAGAAACAATTATTTTAATCCTGTACACTATTATAATATTGACTACAATAAATCTAAATCGAGACCAAAAGTCTAGAAAAGTGTTGAAATCTATATCGCAGAAGTATGTGTACCATCTGTGGCCCTAACGGGTTAATATGATATATCATTCGAACATATGTTGGCGGTTTTATTTTGTTTGAGATAAACACATAAATGTAGTTATTGTTTATATATTGACATATACTATGTATTATTATTACGTTTACTAATTCCCTGTACATATTAATTAGAGAATTTGGTGACCATATATTTATATTAATTTATGTCTGCTACTGTTAGCATTTATACAGTATGTTTCAGAAAGATTTGGGATGGACCATAACTCCACTAATCTTATAATATCTGGGAACTGGTACGCTTATAAACAATAGTTACATCTATAAATTGTAAATAGTAGACGATCGATAACTTAAGTTAATAACGATTTAAACGATATCTTATTTTTCGGTTTATTTTACACATTTCGCATTTATGCATTTGTAATAACAAAGTATAGATTTCATCATGAATTTAACAAATTTAAATCATGATACCGCATTACTATTAATTATAGCTATAATTAATCAAATTCTCAAGGGTAAAACATATGCAGAATTCTGCTATTTAACAAGACGATTATATAATATTAAAACGCAATTTAAATTGCTCAGCCCAGGGATATTTTCTAGTAAACAAATTATAAAACAGCAGCAAAATCAACAGTAAAAAGCAATTTAAACGGAAAAAAAACATTTTCAATCAGCATTAAGAGGCAAATTTAGGCTCAATGAACAACTCGAAGTTTGTCATCCTTTAAATTTGCCAATAATCAAATGAATACACTAATATTAGCTTACTGATCTGTATTACAAGCGATAGAAAAAATGTGATAAACAATGAAGACAACTTTCACTTCTTTTTTTTTTCAAAGAAAGTTGGGAAGGTAATATAACGGTAATCATTTAATTGGTATCAGTGCCCAATCTTTAATAATGAGATGGTAGGTTATAGACGCTTGACAACTGAGCTCATTAACGTCTACATAACAAAACTATGACAAATAAAACTATAAAAATAAAACAAAAAAAATATTAACAAATGTTGTATAACCATGCAGTTCATAAAGACACTACTAAAAAATAAAAAAATAAAATAAGTAAATATGAACCGATTTTAAATAAAATTGTGTGTGATATTTTTAACAAAATGGTGCCGAAAATTTTTAAATCAATCAATCCCTCGAAAAGTCAAAACTGAACAAACATTTATTGAAGCAGCTGACCAGACTGTCATTTGTTAGATGATCTGTAAGTTGTTTTGGAAATGATTCTGACAATGCCGTTCTACTGTTGTTAGTGTATTTGCCATAAGGCAACATACACTATTGGCGTTGGTCGGATGGCGGGACCTAGGGGTCGGACCAAAATTTCTCGACCATTTTTGAAAATGTTTATATATATATATATGTATATATATATTTATATATATTTATATATATATATATATATATATATATATATATATATATGTGTGTACGCGCGATAACTTTCGAAAGAGTTAATTGATTTCAACGAAATTTGGGCCACATGTTGAAATCCATCACCGCAAGAAGCCTATTTACAATGGGCGTAATCGGGCTATTTTAAGGGTAGTTTTTAGGGGTTGAAAACTGTTTTTGGGCCCCAAAATACCGAAAAACTTCTCAGATACGTTTCAAAATTGACATTTAACCCGTTAGTAGCAATTAAAAAGTGCCCCTAAAATTTTGATACAATCGGCTCAACAGGACCGGACTTACAAATTTTTTGAAAACACTAATTTGTAGATAGTGACTTATTTATTGAAGGGTGTATTTAATTTGGTGTAGACGTTAGATTGATAATAATATTACAATTAAGAAAAAAATGTTATTTTAAGGGGTGTATTAAGGGGTTAAATTTTTTATTTTGCCTAAAAACAAACTTAATTTCACATAATAAAAGTATAAAACCACACGACCCTATACAAGCAAATACACTATATTGTCGGCAGGGTTTTGGCACTGCGACCCGGGTTTTTTTAAATGTTATGATTACAATTATTATTTTAGACATTTTTCTGAAACTTTACAGCCTATAAAAATTGACTGCTCTAGTCAATGACCGATTTGGTCTATACAATATAAATATACATCTGGCACCACAAGTACACTCTCAATAATAAAAAAATTGCGGAAAAACCGTGGGCCCGTTATTTACATTGAAACTTGGATATCATAATATGTATTCAACGTATTTACCAAGGAAAATTAGCGGAAACAAAAAGTCCTAACCCAAGACCAACATACAATCAACAATAACCGGAGACTCAACTCTAAACAAAGCAATGCACACCGATGCATTGAAATTCAATTGACATGCTCCAAAACAATTGACTACTGAATAGTACGTTTGTTTTATTACTGAATGGTCTATGCACCATGAATGATCAACTTACTATTGTTATTGATAACAATCTTCTATCCAACGCAAGTTATGTATTTTTGTTTATTTAGCTATTTTAATTATTTTAAATTGCGCATTTTTAAAGAAATAAATCATATTAAATAAGAAATTTGAGTAACGTGTGACCTCTAAAGTATAGTTTTCGTCCACCCAACGCCTTTTTTTAATGTAGTGACAAAAATATCGAAGAAAATTAATTAATTACGCAATGACTGCAAAATATGCTCTCGGGAAATTTTGAACTGTGGTCGCAAAATTCATTTTATTACTGTTTTTATTAGCTGCGGCAAAGCACTAAGGATCACAAAATGGCTTACTGCTTAAAAATTTCAAAAAAGATATATTTTTGTCCTAAAAAAAAGATGTGATATTCGTCAATATTTCTTTATAGCACGTCACGAGATTTCGAATTACAGGAAGGCAAATTAACATTTTGAAGTTTCTTCTTTACAAACTTATGTTGAAAATGCTGACAAATTTGGCTTGCTCAATAATTTTTTTCAAATTTAATGTTTTCTGTACAAAAATTAGTGCGAAACTTATGATAATTTCCTCGTTTTTATCTGATCTTAAATCGTTTATTTAGATCAAATAAACTAGAACAACTTGGCTAAAAGTCATATGGGAAGAATGGTAACATCAAAGATTAAATATGATTTTTCATAGAAATTATAGGTTCCTACGTACGACAAATTAGAGATTCATAGACATTAGATAATAGAGATAGAAATACGGTAGAATCGAAGGCTCCATCCTCCACTACTGTCGTCGCTGTCGAGTTTCATCTCAATCACGTGCAGAATATAAACAAATTGTTGTTTGAAATCAGTAACGTAATCGTTAAGATAGATATGAGAGATTTCCGAAAGTCAACTGGTCGATAGATAGAGCTACGCGATTTAACAGCTGATAATAATAAATGAACGAAAACCCGGGTCGCAGTGCCAAAACCCTGCCGACAATATAGTGTATTTGCTTGTATAGGGCCGTGTGGTTTTATACTTTTATTATGTGAAATTAAGTTTATTTTTGGGCAAAATAAAAAATTTAATCCCTTAATACACCCCTTAAAATAACATTTTTTTCTTAATTGTAATATTATTATCAATCTAACGTCTACACCGAATTAAATACACCCTTCAATAAATAAGTCACTATCTGCAAACTAGTGTTTTCATAAAATTTGTAAATCCTGTCCTGTCAGGCCGATTTTATTAAAATTTTGTGGACATTTTTTAATTACTACCAGAGGGTTAAATTTCAATTTTGAAACGATTCGGAGAATTTTTTCGGTATTTTGGGGCCCAAAAACATTTTTCAACCCCTAAAAACTACCCTTAAAATAGCCCGATTAGGCCCATTTTAAATAGGCTTCTTGCGGTGATGGATTTCAACACGTGACCCAAATTTCGTTAAAATCAATTAACTCTTTCGAAAGTTATTGCCCGCACATATATATATATATATATATACGTATATAAATATATATATATATATATATATATATATATATATATATATACATATATATATATAAACATTTTTAAAAATGGTGCCAATGTGTTTAGGAGGTTATGAAACGTCGAGAAATTTTGGTCCGACCCCTAGGTCCCGCCATCCGACCGACGCCAATAGTGTATGTTGCCATATGGCAAATACACTAATAATTTCTTGAGGACTTTTGTCCCAGCTATAAGAACACAATGCGATGATATTATGTATGAACGTAGACATATAATGGCGGCAAATTGTCCGAGGGTAAGTTGACCCGATGTGACCACATTTAATATAGAACAATTGGTACCAGCTGTGTTCCAATCTATTCCAATTACACCAGCATGCAGTCAACAAAATATTCCATTCGCTCAGCAGACGATTCTGTCGCCTGATGTTCATAAATGTATATATATCATACTAAATATAGCTGGCTAACTGGTCTCATCTATCCACACGTTGCATACTAATTAGTAATTACTACATTACTTTAATATTTGGATTTATTTTGAGTTGTGTCTTGTTCAAATAGTGACTTCAATACCCGTCCTCTGAAATAAGGACAGGTTCATAACTTTGCAGTGTTAGAGATACTGTTATCATTGTACTAGTGTTGGCAAATGTCCCGCTTTTGGCAGAACATCCCGTTTTTCAGCCCTCTCAGGACACGTTCAGCCTAGCTGCATCCTTATCGAGACGCCCAATATCCCGCTTTTTCATCTAAGTACAAAAATGCATTTAATTGCAAGACACCTCAATAGAAGTTAATGATTTTACAAAATCCTGTTCCTTTCGAAATCAACTTCTTACCAATATTTATTCACGAACAGGACAATTTTTCTTGCAAAATGCATGCACAAATAAATCTTTAAGTTTGTCAATTACTCTAACTACTTACAGCACATTGCCATACAAGTTACCAAACTACAAAACAATGATCTAAATGAGTACTGTTAAACCAATGTAACTCATGAAGGAAGATACTTTTACGTTATAGTAGCTAAACTTTTTTACAAACCGCGTAATACTGAAACAGTGTTAAGCGGAACAGCATTAAGGCTGTCAGAACGCTCTGAATTTAAACCAAAAATAGGGCTTCGGCTGATAGCTGATTGAGACTTATTCATCAACATTTTGCAAAAATTATTTCTCTATAAGGAAGATAAAGAATAAATCTACTTTTGTAATTTATGTACGATTTACTAGAAAAAAGTTGGCATTAATTGTACCAAAAAACACACGTTTTCAATGCCACACTACGACCTTCCATCACAAACCTAAAGTGAATCTTCCTTTCCCGGAAAAGTTTTTTAAATCTTCACAATATTTCGAAAATTTAGAGTAATCAACTGACAGCGACATCCTTGCAACAACATTTTTTAACCTCGTAGTGTGGCTTAAATTCAGAGCGTTCCGACAGCCTTAAGCGAGATCTTGTAGTTAATATATTATCTACGAAAGTAAATTTCAAATGCTGGATAGTATTTTTTTTTAAATTTTATTTCTTCATGTATTACATAACCGATACTTCATCGTTGTCTTGTCATAAAATTGCTTGGTTAGTATTTATAAATACCTGTCTAATTAGATCGCGATAACAGAAATCCACTGCAAAGTTACTACCTACTGGTTCAGAAAATAAAAGCAAACAAATCTGTATTTAATAGTTATATAAGTAATGATAATTTTATCATATGTTTTCATGGTTGGTTGATTCGATTTTCTAATTTATTATTTCATGGAAAAAATAGATAGAATGCGAATGGGGCGGTCAACATGCTAGACTGTCCAAAGACCACACCTAAACCGGAATATGTTAATTCAAAACAAAGAAGTTATTTGCATTCAAATCCACGTCTGTCGCGCTGTTTTGTCATAGACATACCTATTATCTAGGTCTATGGTTCTGTACATCAGTTATACAATTGAAATAAAGATCGAAAAAAATAATATCGTTGGCTTTGAATGAAAAACCACCCATTTCATACCTTACGTCACTAAAAATTTTATAAAAAATAACAGGGAACGTTTTTTTCGCAATCTTGATTTGATTCAAAGACGACGATTCATCTGAAAGCTATATTCTTAAAGTGTCTTATAACAACATTAAATATTTTTATACTGTAAATAGAATCCTTTGTCACCAATTAACAGAACTGATACGATACGGTAATAAAGATTCTAGTGTTTTCATTTTTATTTATTTTTTTTAGCAAAAAAGAAAAAGAATAAATAATAACAGAAAACATAATACAACTGTGTTAAATTTATGTCATAGTTTTTTTCTTTTTTAGTGTATTTGCCATAGGCAACATACACTATTGGCGTTGGTCGGATGGCGGGACCTAGGGGTCGGACCAAAATTTCTCGACGTTTCATAACCTTCTAAACACTTTGGCACCATTTTTAAAAATGTTTATATATATATGTATATATATATATATATATATATATATATATATATGTGTGTGTGTGTGTGTGCGCGCTATAACTTTCGAAAGAGTCAATTGATTTTTACGAAATTTTGCCCACATGTTGGAATCCACTACCGCAAGAACCCTATTTAAAATGGGCCTAATCGGGCCATTTTAAGGGTAGTTTTTAGGGGTTGAAAAAAGTTTTTGGGCCCAAAAATACCTAAAAAATTCTCAGAATCGTTTCAAAATTGAAATTTAACCCTTTAATAGCAATTAAAAAGTGCTCCTAAAATTTTAATAAAATCGGCCCGACAGGACCGGATTTACAAATTTTATGAAAACACTAGTTTGCAGATAGTGAATTATTTGCTGAAAGGTGTATATAATTTAGTTTAGAGGTTCGATTGATAATAATTGCAACTGAGAAAAAAATGTTCTTTTAAGAGGTGGATTAAAGAGTCAAATTTTTTATTTTGCCCAAAAAAGCAACTTAAGTTCGCATAATAAAGCCACACTGCCTATATTCGCAAATACACTATATTGTCGGCAGGGTTTTGGCACTGCGACCCGGGTTTTTTTTTATTTTGTAGTCTTAAAACTACCGCTTGAAGGTAAATTTATAGCATAGTTAATACAGACAATAGTAAGTATACAAAAAATAGTTCCGAAAATATAATTTATTATTCTTAAAGCGATATAAATATATTCATAAACAAATGATTAGTTACTAATTTCAGAAAAAACATATCGTTTTATTGAAAAGTTTTTATCATTATTGTCGGGCACACGTAAAATGATCAGGGGTACCATGGTGCCCACCAATCCAACATAGGATTGAGGACTCCTGCCCTAAACTCTAGGTCTATTTATTCATTAAATCCGCCTCTGCTAAAATATTTAATAGTCCGTTAAGAGATATGTTCCTTGCATTGACATCATTTATAAATATTGTACATTTTACATCTTATTAGTGTATTTGCCATATGGCAACATACACTATTGGCGTCGGTCGGATGGCGGGACCTAGGGGTCGGACCAAAATTTCTCGACGTTTCATAACCTCCTAAACACTTTGCCACCATTTTTAAAAATGTTTATATATATATGTATATATATATATATTTATATAGGTATATATGTGTGCGGGCTATAACTTTCGAAGAAGTTAATTTATTTTAACGAAATTTGGCACACATGTTGGAATCCATCACCGCACGAAGCCTATTTAAAATGGGCCCAATCGGGCCATTTTAGGGGTAGTTTTTAGGGGTTGAAAAACGTTTTTGGGCCCTAAAATACCGAAAAAATTCTCAGAATCGTTTCAAAATTGACATTTAACCCTCCAGTAGTAATTAAAAAGTGTCTCTAAAATTTTAATAAAATCGGCCCGACAGGACCGGACTTACAAATTTTATGAAAACACTAGTTTGCAGATAGTGAATTATTTACTGAAAGTTGTATATAATTTGGTATTGAAGTTCAATTGATATTGCAATTAAGAAAAAAAATGTTATTTTAAGGGGTGTATTAAGGAGTCAATTTTTTTATTTTCCCAAAAACCAACTTAAGTTCGCATAATAAAGCCACCCTGCCTGTATAAGCAAATACACTATATTGTCGGCAGGGTTTTGGCACTGCGACCCGGGTTTTTTTTATTATTCTCGCAGACGTGACCTTTGATCATTCACGTAAAACTCTCAGATGATGTTATGAAAAGATGCATCCACGATGACATTAACAGAATCCTGATTAAATACAAACAACATAATCAGTGATAAACAACACAGTATTCAGTTTGATGATGCAATATTTTATGAATGAAAGAACGAGTGTGATATTTAACACTGTTCAGGGCCGTATTGCGTTAATTTATTTTTAAATGTATGCGCTACGCGAACGATTGCAACACAACGGGCAAAAATAGTGAAAACGATTAGATTATCAAGGTTTTATTGTATTTAAGAAAGTTTAAAAAATAAAAAACTGGCCAAGTGCGAGTTGGATTCGCACACGAATGGTTCCGAACCACCTTACAATATTTATTATTCTTATTTTATTTTTTTTATTATTTGTTGTTATAGCGGCCATAGTAATACACACTAAGGCACAGAAATGCCTGAACAGCTTTTAAGAAAGTCTGTCCC
This sequence comes from Venustoraphidia nigricollis, assembly GCA_034508555.1. NCBI lineage: Eukaryota > Metazoa > Arthropoda > Insecta > Raphidioptera > Raphidiidae > Venustoraphidia > Venustoraphidia nigricollis. The sequence continues at coordinate 511,598 of JAVRKA010000111.1, forward strand.
ATGTCGCTAGTATCAATTATTTTGACGCTTATGGAAAAAAACATTATTTTTGCGATGTAGCTACGAATATACGGTTTTCGGATTTTTCCGTTTACTTGTGTTATAAGAAATTGCTTCTTGCCAAATTTCATGATTCAACGGGAAGTACCCTATAGATTTTGATGTTTTTGAGTGGGTGTGACCCTTTAGTGTAATTAAATCTGGTAATATGAATTGTTTTCAACGTAGGTTAAAGTCCGTTATGCATGGTAAAAAAAGTAAAATCTCAGATTTATATTAATAACTAGATTTTTTGCTAAGTTGTTTTTTGTTGGTGAAAATTTTTAAACTTTTGGAGGGAAAGAGACTGAGCATTTATGAAGTAAGAAACATTTTATATCAACGTCAAGCATCTCCTACGTGGTTTATAAACTCAATGTCCAATAACAGTAATCTAATTAATTTAAAGTATGTCGTTTTATTATAAGAAATCGGTTGATTCCGCAACATTCTGTCACGGTCTTCTTCATCTACATAATTATTAAATTATACCACGATGATATTTAGGTAAACTTTTGACTTGTTTTGAATGCCAAGTCTTTCCAGAAAACCAATAAATTAGCCTCTTAACTATGACCGTGTGACACATGTACAGTGAAATCTCTTTTAAATGAATACCGACTGCTAACACTTTGTTAGTTTAAGAGATATTCGTGAAAATCGGTATATATATTATTTCGGTATAAAATATCTCCCTTAATGCTGTATCAAAATTTATGTTTGACACGCCATTTTGAAGATTATTTTTCTCTCTAATGACGAACACTCTGTTAACATCTTAAAATTAATGTTTTCATTAAAAAGTTTAGAAATATTACCAATTTCATTACAGAAAAAACATTCATAAAAAACAAATGTCATCTCGTGGCAATCTGTTTATTTCAACAGTTGTCAGTAATATTAAGTAACGTAGTCTCTGAATAGAATAGAATAAAGTTTATTTCCACCTTATTATATTACGTAACTGACCATTAACGGCACGGGTCTGCTAGTTTTTTAAGTATGTATCTAGTTAGTAATGCATTATTTTATGACGAGTAGTGGAATTAATAACGATCGATTAGCGAGTTTTAACAGTCCATGAGTCATAAAAACATGACAATCGAGATATGTACTACATTTTTTGCACATACGTTCTCTAAAATAGCTGATTTTCACAGCATAATAAGTATATTTGTAATTTTTTGGACAGTTCACGTTCGGCAATATTGCGGTGTCTATGTGGACTGTTTGGCGCCTACTTTGCTTCTCTGTCGCTCATATGGATTTAAATGCCAACTGCCAGCGATTTATCTATTGGATAGGTAAAATCGCATTGCTTTTGTTTTACCCTAAGCGAAAATGAGTCATTTTTCTGCCGCTATACAGGCATGAAAAACAGTTTTTTTATAGGGTTCTTTTAGAGGAAGTGTTACTGTACTTGTGTAGATGATTTCAATGACGAGTCATGCACAGATATACACAGACAGACAATATCAAGACAGAAATTCTTAATAAGTGGTTTACGCAATTGTTGCGTATTATGGTTTCAACTTTGAATATTATACAGCAGTGTGACAACGACAACGAATCGTCAGCTTTCTTTATTATGTAGGTTAGACAAAATGTCTTGGTTAAAAGTATGACATCCTTACGAAAATAATAACAATTTCTTTGGCGACTCTAGTTTTTTAGTCGTTAATACCACACAAAAGAGAATACAATTTGGACTTCAGTCCTGTAAAAAATAAAATTGAATATTTTTTTGTTTAAGGCTGTCGGAACGCTCTGAATTTAATCCAAAAATAGAGCTTCGGCTGTCAAATGATCGTAGACTTATTCGTCAACATTCTGCAAAAATCCTTTCTCTATAAGGAAGATAAAGGACAAATCTAGGTCTCTAATAGACTGCTTTTGTAATTTATGTACGATTTACTAGAAAAAAGTTGGCATTAATTGTGCCAAAAAAACACACGTTTTCAATGTCACACTACGAACTTATTCGTACCTATTTCACAAAACTGTTCCATCACAAACCTAAAATGACTCTCCGTTTTTCGGAAAAGTTTTTTAAATCTTTAAAATATTTCCAAAAATTAGAGTAATCAATTGATAGCGGCACTCTTGCAATAACATTTTTTAGCCTCGTAGTTGGCACCAGCCAAAAATTGAAACGTGCGGATGATTTGAGTTAGACAGGCCTAAAGAAGGTCACACCTACAATTTGTCTTTTGCCTCCCTCGCCTCTTACCGCTGGGTCTCAGCACAAACTGTGTGAAAGTGATCCAACACTGTTAAGTTCCTTATATCTGACACTAGAGAATCGCGACTGAACGTTGTAAAAATGGCTTACCTTTGATTTAAAAATAAATAGTAGAAGTCGTGGGCAGTTTAGGATAATGGGGCCCCTATGACTATTACGGAAGACTATTTTTTCTTAAAACAGAGATTAATTACTAAGCAAATCAATAATTAACAAATACATTTTTAAAAAATATATCGATATATGATATTTGTCGGCAGTATCGGTTATCGAATGCTGATCTAGCAAGAATTAGGGGGCCTTATCGATCGGGGGGCCCTGGGCACGTGCCTAGAGTGCCCACAGTAGAAAAGAGGGCCCTGGTCGTGTGATTTATCTAGAACAAAATAAGAACGAGATCGTTCCTCGAATATGTCAGAGGTATTTCAACAAAGGAAAACATTTCATGTTCGTTCCCATGCGTAAGCTTTAGTGCAAGTAAAGGATTAATCTAAAATTGGAAGTATCAAGGCAAAACAGCGGAATTGATTAATTTCAATTAGTTTTCACAGTACTGTATAGTCTTATATCAATAACAAACGCCTCGTCGCTGCTGCGTGAAAACGAATATTTAATTTTCAGAAATCGAAAGTTATTTAAAGATTGGTTCACGGCGATAGAAACGCCGAAAGTTATATCGTTGACCGAATCGTTATGTGAATTTTGTAGTGAGAGTGCGTTTGCGTACTGCGTGTACCGGCACACATTTCAGGGCTGGGAGTAGTTAATGGGGTCGTCCCGTCTATCAAACTTTGATCATTTTGAACAATACACATTCTTCGTTACACATAAAAAATAATGTAAACCAAATATGTATTAACATTTTTTTTCAAACAGTCTCAATAAGTTCTTAGAAAAAAATAACAGTATTGCCCGTAGTTATATAAAGATACTGCTGTGAATATTATTAAAGCTCATTAATCTCGGTTTAAAAAATTAGCAAAATTATTAAATTTTCAAAAATAACGAATATATGTACGCAAAAATATAAAAATTTTCAAAGTGAACCACTAATATGCTCTATTTCTCTACTGTAAGCTAGTGAAGATTGTAGTTTAGTTATTTTCTAATTATTTCGCATGACCCAGTGGTCAAAAATGCACTATTTTGATAGAAAATAAAAAAAACCGTTGATGCGTTTATTAGAAACAATCCCAGCAGTTTTTTTCCTTATGTCTCTGAAAATTCTTTACTCACAAGCATACTAAATTGATGGCTAATATTGGCTAATATAGGCAGTCCTGTAGTTCTCCCAGCCCTGCCTACATATATTATAATCTGTGTTCACTGACTATGCAGCTGAAACTAATTATATTTTTTTATTGATCACCAATGAAAAACAATTGACAATTTACAAATCAATTAGAAAATGTATACCATTCATTTTTCTTACTACGATTTTACATGTTGATGGAAGGTTCTCAATAAGAGATAAATTATAATTAAAGTTATTCATTAATCCAATAATTACATTATTCCAAAATGTGTTGGCGTCATCGTCAAATGTAAGAAGCATAAAAGTATTGATTCGATTCAAATATTAATGAAAAAAACAAAACAAATGAAAAACAAAACTACTGGATCATTTTATGATTGTCAAACAAGAAAAAACAATTCATCTTTAAAGTTCAATTCCAGATATATGTTATAATAGAAAACAGTATCACGGGAAATTTTCAATTTTTATTGATTTTTGTAATGCGAAATTGCTTATTATTTCATAGTTTTATTATAATTTTAACATATTGAGAGCTTGAAAAAGTCTTAATTAAATAAAGACGAAACGTTGCAATCAATTGATTTATTTTTATTCCAATTACCCGTGATACTGTTTTCTATTATAAGAAAAAATAATCTTTTATTCTATTTAATTTATTGATGTTAAAAATATTCGACAGATGACTCTATAAATAAGCACAATACTATATTTTAATGAAAGAATAGGTAATTGCGAAAAGATTGCAAAATAATGCACTAACGCATTTTGGACTATTCATAAGGATTACGCCCCTTGCCACGAATCCAATAAGATGTTCTAAAATGGAGATCGACAATTCACCATTTTGTTTGTAACGTCCGTCATATATTTGACCCCGCGCCGCGTTCCAACTATCCTATACAGGTCTTTGGAAGACTTGACATACAATAACGATAGTTCTTTAGCAAAGTATGAAAATAATTACTGTATCTACTTATTTTCGGAACGATATATGGTAACAAATAAAGTGGGCTCAAGTTGCTAATTATCTTAAAAAGTATGACAGGTTCCACAAATATGGATTAACGTCGATTTAAAGGTTAACGCTCGTGGTTGATACTCATTTTTTTAATAAAATCAGGTGATGATATTTTTGTTTGCGAAACTCGTAATTATTGTAATTATTAAATCAAAAAAGCGACCGACAGTCTTATACTAGCGGTACTGTAATATGTAATAAAACGATAATCAACGATCACTTCTTCGATCACTTTCTATTTCAACACTTCAATTTGTTACGCAGGCGGTATGATGTTACGCGAATACACCTATACAACATTCAATACACACCTTACCTGCAGTATTGTATCGAAATATCACTTTTGCAATCTCTGATTGGATGAGTTTGGACTGTTAATATTATGTTAACTGTCCAAATAACGACAAAAACACTGGTCGCAATACAAACTCTGCCGACACATACCTACAGTAAGTGCTAGGGGTGGGCAATATTTACAAATTATCAAAATCGTTAATATTAAAAAAATATATATCGACCCAGTTAGTATATCGATAAACCGCCACACCGAAAATATTTATAAATTGTCATTTTTTTGGTTTTGTTGAAACAAATTCAATCAGAAAACTTTGATAAATCACCGTGCAAAAATGCACTTATAGAAATCGTTCATTTTAATACCGAGAATAAGAAAAGTTGTTAGTTTTCTTTAGTTTGTTTAATTTTGTAACAATTATTGTTAAAAACTTTTTTTATCACATTAACTATAGAATTATCAATTGCTAATGTCGATTTTTTTCATGAAACAAGTATGAAGAACAAATAAAAGTTCGAACAAGAAGTCATATTTGTGTTGAGGAAGGTTCCCTTATTTGATATATTTTGTTTTTTGTGAAAAAGTCATCTAATGTCGCTTGCCTTTTTCTGTTTCGTTCAGCAAGCTGTTGTTGATAGCAACGACACTTCGTCTTGTCTTGGAACTTCTATCAACATTTGAATCATTTTGTTTAAACTGATCCATAATTTACGTTATAGTGGCTAAACTTTTCTTTTCTTAGAAACCGCGTTAAGCGAGGTCTTACTAAGTAATAATAATAATAATAATAATAATAATGCGTTTAACGTCCGTTTCTCGACTTTATGTCATAACAGACGCCATTCGCACCATTACTATTTTTCATCTACCACTAGCACCCGTTATTTTCTACATTTTTTACAACTTCAATTTATGTAATAGCAATGGGTGAATGAAGGAATTTTAAGAAATTAGGATAAGGTAAGTAATTTTTGAACTAGGAGTTTGATAGGTAATTGGCCATGGCCTCAAATAAGGAACCACCTCGATATTTATCTGGAACTAATTGAGGGAAACCATGGAAAACCTCAATCAAGATGGCCGGTACAGGAATTACCGTTTCTCGGCGAGAGGCCGTAGGAAAAAATCCCAGCCACATCTGCCCCCGCCGGGATTCGAACCCGGTACCTCGCGAATGCGAGTCTAGTGCTGTAACCACTACTCTACCGAGCTGGGTAGTTCTTACTAAGTATATAAAAACCAAGTGATGTATGTTTGAAGTTCAGGATCCCATTCACATATTCGTATGTACTTAATTGTTTTTCCTGGGGCTGTTTTTCCACGAACCGAGATCCGTCAATCCACGTTAATGTTGTACGCAAAGGACGAAAGAGTCAAACATGCCACCACTTTTTTTTGTTTCTCTCATAATTCAAATACAAAACGCAACTCTTTGGCAGATCAACCTCTATGTGTACGTTGTATGTATTGCTCAAACCAGTTTGGTACAACGAATCAACTGACTCGCATTTTGGAAAGTATAGATTTATGTATTATTTATATGATTCAAGTCTCGAAAAGGACCGGACAACATTATTTCCACATTAATTTTTAAGAATTAATCAGCGTCGGATATCGATTTTGACAGCCGACAGGCGTCATCCCTCCAAGAGATAAGAGGGGTTGTTCTAACACGGCTTTGCATCGGTCGCTGTAGGTTAACACACGAATTTTTTATTTACAAATATAGGACACGTTCACTAATCCGACAGCATATTTTTTCGCGTATGTCGGATTAGTGGAAATGTCGGATTACCGGATGTAAGCACGGACTAAAACTTTAACTATTAAAAGAGAGTTCTTTTAACTTTTTTTTGTTCCTAAAGTCAAAAGCGATTTTATATAATACATTAACAATATTGACTCTACCAACAGTAATAGATATATTAACAAAATAAAATTACTTGCAATACTGTTCAATTGGTTTTTATTTATATAAAAGACGTTTCAACCAACATTTTTGGCCCTTTTCAATTTTCATAAACAATTGTTTAAATATTTTGTTTCAATTTTATTTAAACAATTGTAATTTAATTTTATATTTGAAAATTTTAAAGGACCAAAAATGTTGGTTGAAACGTCTTTTATATAAATAAAAACCAATTGAACAGTATTGCAAGTAATTTTATTTTGTTAATTTATATAATACATATTTATAATACATAATGCATTATTGAAGGTTTAAACAATAAAACAATTTTTAATTTCGAACTTTTATAACACAAACAACGTGACGTCTTCTCTTTCCAATATCTATTGTCAGAATACGGAGCGAACGACTCCACGAAACGTCGGAGTATAGAGAAATATTTGTTAAGTAAACACGTGTGTCAGATTACAGAGCAAAATATCGTAAAAGTGTCGGATTATAGAGCGATTTTTCCAGACTTCTACATACTTAAAAACATCGGATTACTGGACGTGTCGGATTAAGGAACAGCGGATTATCGATTGTGTCATGTATTCATTCTTTCCACGTCAAGTTTGTTTGATCAGACTGTATTTTGTATATTGAAAGTATAATCACGAATGTTTTTTGCCTATAAATTTTACAGGTGTCTGAAAAAAACTGTAATCAAATTCGGAAGGTGAAAACAAACATAAATAATCGTATATTGCCTGTAAATATATTTTGGTAAAAGATTCTGACAGCTAATAAAACTGTTTTGTTTTTCCGAAATAAAATAATAAATTAAGTATACCAGCATGATTATTAATATGCATATAATCTATTTTTTTTTTTCAAACATGTATTTTCTTTAAGAGCTTAGTGACAAAAAGACTACGTTTTTGACATTATTTATTGGGGCAAGATGGTAATATTTCATTTTCGTTAGTAAAGCTAAACTTTTCTTTACATTTTAAGAGTAACTGTAACTCCAGTTTCATTGTAAATCACAATTTCTTCATCGACGTTAAAACCAATTTTGTCATCTTACATACATTAGCTTTCTGTTGGCTTCCTAGGACCCCAAAACGTCGAGATCTGATGAAATCTCAATTTTCGGAAATCGGATCAAAACCAATAACTTGCCTTTTTTTAAACATTTTTAATAGCAGGTAGTAAAAAATATTACGACAATGAGAAGTAGGAGAATGAACAGTATAAATATAACTGATAAGTGAAAAAATGTAGGTGTAGCAACCTTTAGAGCTTCAATAAAACTTTTATCGTAGCTAAAAGACCATTAATGCAAGGTGCGTCACTTCTTCAAAATGGCGACATTCTTTGCGACCACTTATATACAATGTTAAGATGCCGGTTCAGTTCATTTTGTACCTGACGCTTTTGTAAATACGCATTGCTGTAAGCATGTTTTGTAACGATAAGCTAGCATAATTACAGAAATGTAATGCAATTGTAAATATTATGATAAATGCCTTCCAAAAGACCGTAATTATAATGATTTAATAACCATCTCTTTTGAAAGGCAAGTATATGTTTCTTAAAATATATCATATTTTATCAATAATTCTTTCGTACTTATGGTCATTATCTATATAAAAAAAACACTGAACCGATTTTGATTTAACTTATTTGTCATTAGTTGTGATTGTGAAATTTCTGTCAATTTGCTAAATTTTATGTTTCTTAATCCTTTCACGGACAAACCGACTCAAAACGTCATAGCAAAAGCTTATTTTTTTTCTCTTCCATATCCGGGGTTTGTGTGAAGATATTTTTTAAAGTATAAAGATAAACACATTTATTCAGCTATAGCCATACATATTACAGGCGTACCCATGTATTTTCAACACCATCTATTTTTAACTGATTTTACTAATGCATTTTCAAGTTTTCAGTCCCAAATTCTCACGCGCTGCTCACCCAATGAAAAAATACGTTTGACAACGGTTAACCTCAAATTAATAAAGGTTTTTTTATGATTGATCTCTCTGACTGCCGCCAGTGTGGATAAAGGACAAGTTGAAAATATGACTCGATTAATCCCGACATGTTAAAAAGACATATGCTCTACTGTATAAAAATATATATTTAGATATTTTCCAATCGTCATGCAGTCACGTATGATTTTCCAAGTATCTTTTCTATTTTAGAATCTAAAAGGTGTTCACCAGTTAACTTTGCAATTGACCTTGGTGAACAATCATGACGCTGCATGTGTGTAAACCAAACACCATTAGCCTTGGTTTGAAACGACGCACTATAATTGGTTAACGTACTTGGGTTTGGACAAATCGACGTTTAGCCAACACAATTAGGAATTTTTATTCCGATGAGGACCAAGTTAGCGTATTACAAGAGTGGGAACTGACCAGGAAATAAAGTTAGTTATTGTACATCTATTTTTGTGTCAACATTTAAACATTAATTTTTAAAATTGTTGCTACAAAAAATTTCAGCCATTCTAACTTTAAAAATTTTGACATTTGGCATATTATAATAAAGGAAACAAAATATCTGTTTCTTTTTCGACAGATCTTCAAATCAAAAGAACAGCTATTTTTTTAGTTTCAGTATGTGCTAAATATGTCTTTATGCGAATTTAATTTTGGACAACTTTGACAGGAACGTGTAATATCAGGTAAGTAAGCTGACCAATCGTTCTCCTTTAGGGAGGCCAGTCCTTCTTTTGTAGGTTCTGTCCTTCTTCGAAAAGTGTCCTCCTTTTCGATATTTTAAGACTAATTTGTTAATCTCTGTATTCAAAGATGCCACGCCGAACTGTTGTGACAGTACAATTCGGAAAGATGGTATATTGACAAAAAATATTCATTCAGTGGAAAATTACACGTTTAATTAAATAATTAAAAGGGATGTAAGCATAGTTAGTGTATTTTTGTTTGAATTAATAAAATGTTTCATTTATTTACGTTTTAGTTTTTCTTAAATTTTGTCGTCCTCCTTTTTATTGTAAAAAAATTGATTACCTTAACTATAAGTCCCTGATGAGTTAACTCTTGGCATGTTAATTGTAGCAATACTAGGCTATCGTGAACCAAGGTTGTTCTACACAACTACTTCTAGCACTGCTGCATACACTATAGTCATCATGAAAAACGATGAATCAGGGCTACCAATAAGTTGTGTTTTTTGTTGCAACAGTTTTTTTTTACTACAATTTTGAAATAATTTGTACTGATTTTTCACTCGGCACTTGGTAGAACATGATTAATAAATAACAGATAAATGAAAGCATTTGAAAATTCTACAAAAATTATTTATTAAATTATTTCTCGACAATAAGTCCATCCTCAGGAATATAAAACACTAAGTAGGTATATAATTTGCACTGATTTTTCACTCGGCACGTGGTAGAACATGATTAATAATAACAAGTAATTAAAAAACACTTGAAAATTCTACAAATAATTCTTTATTTCTCGACGATCGTTTCGGACATTAAGTCCATCCTCAGGAGTACAAAAACTTATATTCCTCAGGATGGACTTAATGTCCGAAACGATCGTCGAGAAATTATTTAATAACAATTTTTTGTAGAATTTTCAAGTGTTTTTATTGATCTGTTACAATTTTGAGAATTCTACGAACTTTTTTTAATTTAATCTTAAATAAAAGATAGCAGTAGTCAGTAGAGACCTTAATAGCAGCTCATGTTAATAAATATACTCAGATAACGGCTAAGAAAACTTAAACAGAACAGATTTGGGAATAAAAGTTGATTATACTCAAACCATATAGCTAAAATGAGTTACAATTTAACTGCACCGGATTGCTAAAAACAGAGAGTCATAAAAGCCGAATTAATAAGCATTCAAAGCGTCATGGCTCAGATATTGGAGACGTTGGGTGAATATAGAAAGTCTTCGTCGATATTGTAATAATTGGACAAAATCGAATCTTCTTTTTGATTTCCAGGTACTCTAACCTTGCGAACATCATAGCTAAGCGTATGTCGTCAAAAGTAAAAGTTGATAAAATACTATATTATAGAATAAATTGTGACCCTCAAATAAGTTAATTATGAGTTTAGTCACGAACCCTGTCGGGCATCTCCTCTCGCCATTTCAAGGTCTTGTCGTGCCGAAACTGTAGACTCGCCATCGTCCGTCGTCTTTGACTCTGGTGCTCAGTGTTTAGCCCTTGGGGCTCTTTGCAACGCGGAGCGCGGCGACCGAATACTGGCTGGTTGCCTGGACCACTCTCTGACGCCGATTGCCGACCTATCGCCCTCGCTTGATCACTTCCACAAACTAACTGGACTGGATTTCGCTGACATTAGCCGCATATTCCTGATGCGTTGGCGTTATATGACACCAGACAGTTTATAATTTTGAAGAAAAGTCGTCATCAATGCAGCTCCTGATCTGGGGGTGGGCGGTGCATGCCCCGGGCGGCAGTTTCAAGGGGGCACCAAAATCATAATATAATATGTTTGAAATTACAGTCAATACCGTTTACGACGACATCGTTTAGAACAGCATACCGGTTATATCGAGCAAAATCATTGGTCCCAGCTGAATGCTATATGACCGCCTTATAAAAAACATTGCTTATTACGGCATACCGCATTAATCAACTGCATTTAGTGTAATATCTTTATATCTTCGGAGAATTATATCTGTTAGAACGACCAGCTGTATTGTAAACAAAATAAACTAAAATTACAGCTTTTATGAATACAGAAAAATGATGATAACGTGAATATTATACCTATTAATATCTATGGATTTATATGTACCTACACATTTCGTTTCCTTGAAAAAACTGAACTTCTTAACAAAATTTAACCAGTGATAAACAGTTACATATAATATACAGTGATAATTTATAGATTTGGAGCTAATGGCCTTGCTGCCGAAACCCTATTATTTAATAAAAAAAAAAAAAAACATTAAGTAATACTACATACTTAATAAAAAATTACTTTGTACCTCGAAAACATGGCTGGTTGTTACGACTATCGGTTTTTATGACCAAATATGAGTAGACCCTTCGATGTCGTTATAACAGATTTTGACGTATTAAAAAATTTCCCGGTCACAAAAAATGCCACCCATTATAAATTTTTAGGTATCTTTTACAGTTAAACTCGCAATAAGTAACATAGTTCCAAAAAAGATTTTGCGGCCATTTTCAGTTACGAAGTTGTCAGGTAGTGGCAACTTTTTATGTGGACCTAGTAAGCATATTCGTTTGGTAATATATAGGTATAATATTTTTTGTGGTTACGAAACAAGTTAGGTTTGATTTTTCCTTTTTAACTTGTTCCTTGTTTCGTCTTATAAAAAACACACATCTCCACTATGCAGCCTCAATTCAGATAAACTCACCATTGCCACCGTACGCATGTCAGACTTCCGAGCCAGGTTTGGACAAAATCTATTCAATTCGGTTGCGAAAAATATTTGTTAAAATGAACGAGCAATCTCAGTAATAAAGCATTTACCTAAAGCATTGTTTAGGGCATTAAATATCCTATGAGTTTCTTATTTGGTACAGAAGATATTCGTAGCACTTAAAAACATATAAAACTCTATGATAATTTCAATTACCTATAACTTTCCAACAGCGTTTAGATTTCAGATGCCCCAATATCTAAATCTTTTAACTAATAAAGAGGTACTTCTGTCCCGAATTTCATGCTTTTATCACAAAATGCACAATCAGTTTCTTATCTGCCCCACTAATAGAGCAGCTGCAAATCCCTAAATCTGCCAGTTTTTTTCTTATTTTTTTTAAACTCATAACAAATGCATTGAAAGGCTATCAGTTTTTGAAAAGTTTCTGACAGTTAGTTCTTTTTTTATAAATAAGAAACTGATTCAGAACTACAGAGATCGTATACAATCAATGTTAATTATCCAATTTTTAATTGAATTTATCTCGGATTATATACGGTCGATCGACTTCAAATTTTCTTCAGGGTAATTGTGTTATCATGTCCTTAACAAGTATACAAAAATTAAGAATTTTCTGACGGTGTGCCTTAACCACGAGTCAAATAGCACTAGTGTCAACAATTAGATAGAGATGTGCTAATTTTTTATTTATTGTAGATTATAAACGCTCGACAACTTAGATCATTAGCGTTTTAATTACATGAAATAGCATAATGACTTAAAACTAAACGACATCACAAAACATCCACGACAGTCGATGTGCTAATTGCACGAGCGTTTGCGGTGGTCAACCCTGCGAAACAGTCCTGGTATCAAATATAAAATGTCATTTCGAACCAAAGCTACTTCTTGGTACACAGAACTACTACCTACGTATATAGTAAAAATGTATTTTATTATTGTATTCATAATTACTTATTTACGTCGTGGAATAATTACACTGTAAGAACGTCATTTTCTACACGTAAACCCGTCTACGTATAGAAATACATTTTTGATAAAATAAAAAAGATATTAAAAAATATATAGTTTCAAAACAATCAAAAAAAAAAAAACAAATTTAAACGTGTTTTTTTTGAGCTATATTTTTTTAAACGAAAAAAATCTTGTTGCAAGAGTTTTTGACTTACAACTAGGCTTGCCAAATTTAAAATACGAATTTGCGGCAAATAATAATTTCAAATGCGGGGCAAGGGTTTAAAAAGCGGGATCCAACTAATTTTACTTAGAATACAAAAAAACGTGAAATTTTCTTTACAAATCAGGATGAGAAGTAAAATAAAACACCTTGTTAGATTAATAATAGTCAATATTTTTACTAAAAAAAACAGTTACTGTGTAATTTAGAAAGTCTAAATTACACAGTAACTATAAATTACTTTTTAAATGAGTATTTTTCTTCACATTTGGCACTTTTAAGAATTTTTTTATTTTTAAGTACAAAATTGTAAAAAGCTTTGCATGGATAAGAAAGATTTTGGTTAACTTGTAGCTTTGACTTTACAGAATCCACATAAAGACGATTTCGCGCGTCAGTCTAGGCATTATTACAAAGTGAGAAGATTCTTTCTGCTGCTGCATTAGAACACGGAATAGATGCAATATATTTAGCGTCCTCCGAAAAACGGGATATTTAGCGTCTCGCACACACCCTGAGCGGGACGTCTCGTTAAGGATATCAGAAACGGGACGTCCTGCGTATAGCGGGACGGTTGGCAACCCTACTTACAACGTATAAAACACATTATCATAGCACACGAAACGCAGCGCAGGCCAAGTTCTTGCAAAAGCAAAGTCGAAATCAACGGGGTGTGTTATATTACAGTTCAACTGTTACAATCGTCCAATTACCAGTTATTTATTTGAGAACTAGTGAAAGTATTATTGAATTTTAACACTAACACTAAAACTTACATAAAAACAGAATCTCCTTTTTTAAAGTGGTAGTTTGAATGGTTTTAAATTAACCTAAATATGACTTAACGAAACTCATCTCTGACGCGCAAAACAATAATAGAGCACACCCGCTACCAGTGTGGGGGTGTGTACAACGAATTCAGAGCTGGAGTCTGTATAAGTTCAAACTTCAAACGCACAAAAAAGCAACGATCACGCGGATTCAGCACTCAAAGAGAGCCCTGAGAGTTGGTGGTCGCAAAAAATAAAAAAAAAAAACTACGCCACTGTGCAATAATGTATTGCATTTATAAACTATAATGATATATTGTATTATGTATATGACATTCGTATCTATTGAACTCACTTGTAAAGTTGACATATGTATAAGTTTGACGTCACATAATGGTTCAACAATTGACCCATAGATGACTCTTGCATCTCACATTATCGTTAGTCTCCCCATGAAGAAAAATATAGTGTTTATTTATTCTTATAATAATAATACAGTTGCACAAGAAAGCAGTCGTAATCATCGCGACGTAAAAGTACTAGACGTATATACAGAATGTCACAGAATATTGTTCACGAGTCACGACAAACAAGAAGTCAGATTCGAGATGAAAACGGCAGATTTGTACCATGCTTTTCTCTCAAAATAAATACACTTTTATAAGTATATCATTACAAAAAAAGTGACTGCAAATTTTACATTACACACTACAGAAGCAAAACTTTCGTCTCCCGTGATTTTTTAAAAAATATTGACTTGTGGAAATGCAATTTTATAGCATTGTAAGAACGTTCAGACTGACTAAGAACCGGCCTTATTTGAAGAAAAATCCATCTGATAGGTGGGTAGTAAAAAAAAATGTTTTTTTCAAACAGGAACGTACATTAATAAATTAGTTGTAGTAAACACCACTGTAATTGTATAAAAATCATATAATAAAATAACCAAGAGCGGCATCAGATTTTTTTTCTTTCTAAATATCAATGACATGTTTGTAAAAAAATAAAATTAACACGGCGGTTGAGCAAAAATTTTCGATACCTGGCGGCCCCTAAAACAATTAATGAACGGCCCTCCAAGAATTTTTCCGGTATTCCGTCGGCCCCATCCACCCCTGACCCTGGGTTTTGTCGGTATTAAAAAAAGTAAAAACTTCGCACTACAGAGACGACTGTTTTGCCATCATTGCTTAAGCGCTTGCTATACGTAAGGGGTGCCGAATCTATAACTTAATGTTTATTGATCACATTTTGTAAAGATAAAATTACCTATTTTGAAATTTATTGGGCTGTCGTTTATATAATTATCTCATTTCGTCTATTAGAAACGTTTCGAATAATTTATATTGAATTCGTTCTATTATAGGGTTTGATATAAAATGCTACGACATCTGATTACAGAAATTTAAACAAGAATATTGCTGTTAGTATTACTATATTATATACCTACGAGAAATGGCGTATTTAAATAGATAAGAAGTCGTTTTTTACAGTGATATTTCACAATTGATAATACAAGGGTTTCAGCATTATTGCTATAGCCCACAAGAACAAAAAAATAATAAATTCGACTAATTTATTAGTATAAAAAGAATTTTTTAAATTGGCAAAAAAAATTAAAAAAGAACCAATTATAATATAATTTTAGTGAGAACATTTTATAATATTAAAAATGATTTGTAAACACTTATTTGTTATTTATAGCGACGTTTCGCCCCTTGCTTGGGACTTTTTCAAGCTTTATAACTATTAAATGTTTAGATCAAGTAGATATAAAAGTTAAAATATACATGTAAATATAAATTTGAGTTAAACAATTGTTCATTAAAAAAGTTAGTAATAATTCCGTTTTTTAAAAAAAAGAAAAAAAGTCAATTTTATAATATTATTTCACTTGACAGTATCTACTATTTGTTTTATTTTATTCTATTCTATTCAGACACTTCAGCGCCACTACACGTCATATTACTGTTAAAATAAACAGATTACCATCAAATGACAACATTTATTTTTTCTGAGTGTTATTATCTGTAATGAAATTGTTAACATTTTTAAACTGTAATTTTTTAATGAAAACATTAATTTTAAAATTTAACTTAGTTTTCTTCATTAGAGAGAAAAATAGTCTCCAAAATGGCATATTAAACATTAATTCTGATACAGTATTGATGGAGATATTTCATACCGACAAAAAAATAACTTCGTGAAATAACCGACACCAAAATTTAAAAAAGAACTAAAAAAAATCTTATTGATAAGGCTCCGTATAGAGTGAATGATTTTATTAAAGACTTTTAAATGTTCAAGATTTTTTATAATGTAATTTTTGAAGTAAATGTATTTTTCATGTAACCTTTGACATGTTTCGTACACATTTATGTGTTCTAAACGAAATAAAGATGGTTTATTATTATTATTATTATTAATATATTCCGATTAGTCGCTGTTTGTATTTATGATGTACTTTGGACACACCTAGTATATAGTTTATATTATGTACTAGTATTAGCAGTACTAGAACTGGTCGACTTTTTGCATATAATTATAGTTCCAAGAAGCTATCTTAGTGAGTGACAGTATAATTTATGTATTGTATAAAAAATACCAGCGGAACTATTTCAATGATTTTTTTATACATATATGTAGATAAAATGTATACGTATTGATCGGCTATATATTCTTATTTAAAAAATATCCAATATAGGACAGCGTCGGGCTTTCATGACGAAAAGAGTCTCGGACATGGACCATACGAAAAAGATGTTTAGTTTTCTTCGATTTTTTGTTAATTAAATATAGCCAATAATTTTATGTTAAAAACTGGTCAAGTGCGAGTCAAACTCGCGAGAAGAGGGTTCCGTACCATTCTGTTTCCCGTGACAAGACCAAGAATTTTCGTTTAGGTTTTGCTGTAACTATAGGTGAGGTTCTATCAGCGTTGCCAGACGTCCCGATTTTGGCGGAACGTCCCGATTTTTAAATCAAAATTAAATGTCCCGCGCGGGACAGGCTCAGTCCCGCTTTTCGGGGATAACTCGACCGTCCGTAAATAATTATTCTCTATTTGTAAGTTGCAATTTGTAACACTCACTCCTCAGACTATTGTTTGAAACGCCATATTTTTCAAATGAATCAAGCTTTTTTGATTTTGGTTTCTGTTTTTTTTATTTTTTTTTATTCAGAAGACGAATAAGACTCAACTATTTAACGATAGGGTAAATCTGATTTAAAATATCACATTTTTAATAAAATACATTTTCTATGGCTATTTTTGCTATCTCTTGTCACGTAAACGTAATTTGAACTCAAATAAAAAGATAAATATTTAAAAATTTCTGATTATATACATTTTTTTACTATGTCCCGCTTTCGACGAAAGAATCCCGTTTTTTTCACTCAAAAAGTTCCAAATCCCGACTTGGCAAAAAAAAAATCTGGCAATGCTGGGTTCTATATTCCCTATTTTTTGCAAAATTTTACGCTAGATAAGAAATGCTCGATTTCCGTGTATTTCTTTAATATCTGTTAAGCTATGCAATTTAAACTTAAAATATATTTTTTATTTCTCATAACAAGCCGTTTCATTTGATACGTCACGTGATGCAATTTTTTTATATTGTCGTTTGGCTCCCAAAATTATCTCCCAATATCGGAGTTCCGTTATTTACGCTATAAGATCGAAAAAAATTGAACTTTGGTACATATATAGAGTTATATATGTACCAAATTTCAATTTTTGTTCGTTCAGTAGATTCGGAGAAAATAACCTGTGACACACGAGAGTGATCTTGAGAGTTCTGTTTTTCATACCTTAAAAATAAAACTTTAGTGTCGACTTAATGACGTTACTTTTTGGAAATGAAATGTTTTTTATCAGCAATATTAAGAAAATATTGCTAATAAAAATATATTAATAAATCAATAATAAATAAATTAAGGAAAAGTGATATTGAAAGAGTCCGGCTCTGCATGCAAATAATGTGACATATATCGAGACAAATAGGAAATGATATCAAACAGTACAGTAGACATAATTTATTCTAATAAATATGTTCACGATTTTTAGAACCGTTTAATTAGTTTAATTCTTATATATAAAAATAGAACAGTTTTCTTCCTATAGCATCGCTCACTCTATATAAATAAACATTTTGTTAAAACGTTACAATTTTTCAAATTTGCGTATTTCCAAAGGCAAGACTGTCTCGACTGAATGTTGCAAAAATCGCCGATGCTCCAAATGTAAAGTCCCAACGTTATTGTTTAATAAAATAAAAAAATGTGTGAACTAAAATTTTATTTTTAATGGGTGATAGTACAGATCAAAAGAAGAGGATTAGTGTTAAAACTCATTAGTAAAAGTTGAATGATAAGAGAAGAAAATGAGTATCTGCATTCGTATTTTAATATTGAATTAGCTGACATGCTATTAATTTATGGGAAAGTGCATCAAAAATTATCATAAAACTTTTACTAACGTGTTTTTACATTATAATCGTCTCCTTTTGACCCGCGCTGTTAGTCTATCACGGTATCGCAATGAAAAATAAAATAATTGCACCAAAAACACCCTCGTACCTGTAAAAGTTTTTTCATTTAAAGATTTAGAACAAAATACTTTCTAGCATACAGTTAATAATTTTTAAAATATATCATTAAGATCCATACAGCGAAGGATTAAGCATTTGAAGGAATCAACAATGTTTTGGTCTACATTTAAAAAAATATTATTTTATTAATTAGCAAACCATTAAATTTTTTTTAAGTTTCATTTTTGACGTTCCTACGATATAGGTCCAAAAATGCAACGTGATTTGAGCTCACCTTATAAAAATTTTAGATATTTTATCAATTATTAAGACATTTTTCCATTTTAATGTTCTGTTAATGAAAACGAAAATTTTCTCAATGAAAACGAAAAAAACTATTTTTCTTTCATATGAATGCTTACTATGAAACAGTCTGTATATTAAACACATGCAAATAGATGCCATTAATATTTAAAGCTATTATTTACTATAGTTCAGTGTGAACTTAAGACATTTGTGGTTTCTTCCTTAGTTGACCACATGTGTGTTGTGCATGTTTTATTAACGATTTCGCTGAACTGTTGCCCCAAAACGGGACGTATTTACACTTCAAACATTTGTACTTTTTATTTTAATTAAAAACTTTTAAAATACACGTAAGAAAAGATTTGATTCATTTAAGCTAAAAGAAGATCAGAAGGATTTGATCAGTCAAAATTGTTTAACCCTAGAAATAAATCGATAAAATGTCACTGGAGTTAAAATTCCTTTGCATTTTACAACTGATTGAATTGGTAAAATAACTGAAAAATAACGCAATAAGTAATTGATTCAAAGTCTGTTCTGAGCGGCCAATTTCTCTCAAAGCATTTAATGTTTCACAAACCACTTCGAGATTTTTTCAACAGTCCTTTATCTCCGAGGTTAGTTACGTTACAGAACTAATTTTTCTTTCAGGGGAGTTAAAGTTACCATAAAGAAGCAGTATTCCAAATTTCGTACGTTTACGTAAAATAGTTTCCAAGAGGAGCATACAAAAATCACGATTTTTATTATTTTCAATTTACGACTTTCCTATTTTCTACATTTTCAAACTTTAATTGATTTGTGCGTGTTAAGCAATATAGGGTAAGATAGGCTTTGGCAGATAATTGGGCATTGACTTGAACCATCTCGATATTTACCTGAAGGGAAACCATGAAAAACCTCTCTAATCTGACCGTTATTGAAATTGCGGAGAGGCAGTAGGAAAATTTCTGACCACAGCTGCTTGGATTTTAGCTCAGTGGAAACGATTAAAAAATAAAGCTTGTTGTCGACTCATATGCTTACAAAATTATCACACAGGGTCTGTGATTAAGATATTGATGATTACAGACGCTCGTCAATACATCGCATAAGGGCCGATAAGAGGCAACAAACTGGCATTGCACTCGTCACCGTCAAAAAATTAAAACTGTCCAACAAATAAACAATAAAACTAAATACAATATAAAAATATAAACTCAGTAAAGTTATGAAATAATATCAAAATTACTTTTCGCGACTGTTTATCTCAGTGGGCGCCGCGACTCAGTGACGTACGTCATGGGATGCCATTATCGGCTTTATTTCTACATGCTATACCGGCTCTAATAATTGCAGATCTTTCCATGGCCATTCGAGTACATTAGTATGTTCTCTGTATGTGTGTGTGTCGGTTTGCGTGCGTGTACTATGTAATGTCTGTGTTTTAAGGCTAGCCGCACACCGAGCTAATGCAAAATAAACCTTTACATTACGAATACTTTTTGTCAAAAACCCCTTTATAACGAATTTTCAATCATTACAGAATATATATGGAAAGTATAATTTACCTCCATTTAACGATTTTTGTCAACTTATAACCTTTACATAACGTACCCTACCAATCAATCACACACAATTCCACAATAACAACAACAATTCACATCTCGACAGGTTCAGACACGTTAAATTTATCGACAATTATTGTTGTTTGATGTAAAGTAATGTAAACACTGCTGTTGGTCACTGTCGTTAGTAAATTTAAAGTTGCAGCGGCTGAGAAACGAAAAAGGTGTTCCTTTAACCGTTGCCGAGAAACGAAAAATCATTAAGTATGTAGACGAGAATCCTACAAAGAAAAAATTAGATATCGCTAAAGAGTTCGAAATTCCTACAAGGTGCATTGGCCACAATTTTAAAGTTTATCCAATTAATTCATTATAACCATTATATTAACTCATGTCTACCATTTCAATGTGCGGCATTACAAAGTGCAAGACTTTTTCAGTTTTCTGACACAAGTTCTCCCACTCCTGTAGTTTTCATGCCATGTTAAAGTATATGGACTTTGCAGACGAGTGTGTTTGTGACTTAAGGATGAGAAAATACACATCTGGAAACATTTCGCCAAATTCTTAAGGTAGTTGTCGTGGTTAAGGCACACCGTCAGAAAATTCTTAATTTTTGTATACTTATTAAGGACATGATATTACAACCTTGAAAATTTGAAGTCGATCGACCATATATAATCCGAGATAAATTTAATTAAAAATTGGATAATTAACATAGATTGTATACGATCTCTGTAGTTCTGAACCAGTTTCTTATTTATAAAAAAAGAACTAACTGTCAGAAACTTTCCAAAAACTGACAGTCTTTCAATGCATTTGTTATGAGTTTAAAAAAAATAAGAAAATATTTTTGACCGTCTAATTATTTATAAATAACGGTTTAAAGTTCAACAATTTATAGAAAAGTATACATGCATATGAATACTGTATGGGTTACGTTTCCACGGCTACAGTCTTGCGTACAAATTATGGATCACTTAGCTACAAGCTAGTATACTTTTGTGGCGCGCATAATCTATAACTTTTTGACAATATTGTACCACGACAACTACCTTAAGCTAATCGATCCCTCAGATTTTAAACAATACTCTTGAGAAATCACAAGCTGTGGTCGCAAAATTCATTTTATTGCTGTTTTTATTCGCTATGATTAAGTATCAAACTTCATAAAATTTGGATTGCTGCTTAAAAATTTCAAAAAACACAGATTTTTGCGCCCTGAAAATTGAATAAAAAAAAACGTGATATTCGTCAGTATCTCTTTACAGCATGACACGAGATTTTGAATTACGGGAAGCCAAATTAACATTTTGAAGTTTTTTCTCTACAAACTTATGTTGAAAATACTGACAATTCCATATATGTTAATTCTGTATTATTTGCCGAACATTAATTCTCTGATATAAACAAATTTGCTAGAATACCTGACACTGCATAATATAAATATAAATTCAAAATAATAAGCGAACATTATGAATTCTAATGAAATATACATCCCTATATTGTATGGTTTATGTATTCATCTCTTATTACATACGTAATATTGAAAAAAAGATCCCTGCAAGAAATTCTAGTCATAAAACTTTTAGTAATAAAAGTTGTCAATTAACTAATAATTATGAAGAAGATAGTCAATGACCCAAGAATACTCAACTTTTGAATGAATGGAATAAGCAGTTAAAAAAATGAAAGTCAAAAACGCAGCGCGTCTTAAAGAAAGCAAAGTCTATTAGAATGACAACCAAAAAATTAGAGATGTACACACATTTAAAATTAAAAAAAAACTATATTGAAAAACAAAGAATTTCAATTTTATTTATATACGTATACTATGTAAGCTTAGCGTAAAATTAAATTTAAAAAAAATTGAAAAAAATAAAAATTATTTCCATTTATGTTACTTCCTGTAGTATCTTCTGTATCTCTAAATGTTTTGATATCTTATTGCTTGTTTGTGACAATTTGAAGACCCTACAAAATATTAATTTAACACTGACCAATACATCACGTTTCAGCTGTGACGTGTTGTTTTGAATACAACCTTAATGTACTCTTTGACATTATTTTACATATATGAATAATTAAATTTGATACCTTTGTTTGAAAATGTGTTCGGAATAAAACGAACAGTATCAAACTAATTAAAACAAGGTACAATGTACAGTTGCTTCTGTATCAGTTTATTTTAAATAACTATAAGAAAGGAAAAATGAATCACAAATCTACTGCTCTGTATTATAAAATTTAGTAGAATATCTAGCATAAACACTACCATATCACACAAAAAAAACGCTTACACGTTGAAAAGTTGATAAGAAATTACGATGAAACATAATAAACGGTAAATCATTGAATATATTATGCAAGAAAGTAATTGTTTATGCATATTAAATGATCATTGTATTTGACTCATATTACCTTATTCATGTATATGTCATAGAGAGATGATAAAAATGGATATTTGATCAAATCCCTACAAAAAATGATCAATTCACGGAAGATCATTTGTCGTGAATTGATCATCTACTTTAGGGATTTGATCAAATTTCCGTTTTTATCATCTCCCTGTGTCATATATACTTGTATCATTTCTAAAAGAGGTGACAACCTTTCCCGAATTCGTATAAATGAAAATTGCTTGGACTATGAGATGTCGAGTTGACCTTTCAATTACAATTATTTTGAAAAATTCGATTAATTAAGAAATTCGCAATTTATCGTGCGATATACGCAAAAAACGCATGCCGTTGATGCTTCCTTTGTCATTTCTTTGTTTGGCATTCTACGAAAAAATAAATGCAAACGATTTCGCAGGAAATTTTTTCCAATTTTCAGATTTTTTTAATTAGAATTTTTCTATATCAAGTAAAAAACGTATATGAATAAAACTGCGAAATTACCGGATTTTTGAAATTTTTTAATGAAAGAAGATATTTCTGGCAAAAATTCGAGGTGGAAAACCTTTGTTTTCAGTACCCCGAAAAAAATAGAAATGCAAAATATTAAACTCCCTTGGAACTTTCCAAATAACACCAGTTTTTGAGCTCTAATGGCTGGACTAGAAGATATTAAAAATATCTTAACGTTAATTTTTCTCAAAAACCCTCCTTATTTGGTGTTTTTTCAGTAAAAGACACAGACGGCATTTGAAAGACACTTCCTATTTTCGCTTTTTTCCTAAATTCGCTTTTTCGATATAGGTATGAAACGCGTTTATCTGTCTGAATTTCGAAATTGATTTTTTTGCAATTTGTAATATCATAACGTGCATAATATTACCAGCGTAGCAGAGCGCCGACATCGAGCAGTAATAAAGCGTAAATACAGCGCTCAAATCATACGAACATTAATTTCATATTATTGTAGTGTAAATATATATTTATGTAGATTCTTTGTTATAAGCAGGTGACTCATATTAATATTATTCGGTCGTACGATATAGTAATTGATTTTCAAATTAGGTTATAAGTCATTTTCTACATACATTATTTATAATCAATATTGTGAAGACAATTTTTTTACATTCTACATGTAGACTCAAAAAATTGAGCCTCCGAAAAAGGCCTTTAAAAAGCGGAAAATAATAAAGTTTTGGGTGGGCGCCAATTTAATTAGTATAACTTTTTATGTACATATATCTTTCATTAAATTGGCCGACCTCAAAACTTTATTATATCACGTTTTTAGTGGCTTTTTTATAAAGGATTTTTTAAATTTTATATTTTTTAGTGGCTTTAATAAAGAATTGAGTATGTAATTGTATATTAAAATGGTCCAAATTTGAGCATATTGGACCAATAACATTGTCAAGTATATAAGAAACTAATTAATGTCTCTCCAAACACAATTGCATTTTTGTAAGTAGTTTACTGAGTAGGACTTATTTTATAATCTGATTATTTCGCAATTTTCGTTTATAGCGGATATCAGTAAAATTAAACTGTTTTTATTTTTGCTATTTATTTACTTATTCTTATCTGCAGATATAAGGAATTATATAATTTACAAATATATATTAAAAATACACTAAACAAATAGCATAAAATAAACATTACATTAATGATTTCAAAAAGATAAGAAAAAACACTTCACACACAATTCGATTTAAAAAAAACAGCTATGATCGAAAAAATATGATTAGAATCATATTCCTTTTAATTCCTTGTATAAAAAAATGATTAATGGTGATTTTACACTATCTATTCGTTGAATTATAAGTAAAAAATATAAATGTAGGTACTAGATGTTTGCTAGATGTAAAATCTCAAAAAAAAATGGAAAACAAATAGATGTACGGGATCCCTAAGTAATTAAAATTGAAATAAAATAAAGCAGACAAAACTAAATCGATAAGAAAACAATAAAGATATTTATAATTTAATTTTGCATTAAACTTTTTAAATATTTGACCTCTCAGTCGTATTTTGGGAGGAAGAACTAATCGAATAAACATAATTTGAAAAAAAAATGGAAAGAAAATTCATTATATTAATTGTAGAAAGTTAATCGTGAGAGATTTTTTGAAACAAAAAACAAAATCCATTTCAAAGATAATTAATTGTGATACTCTAGTGACCAAGGTCGCTGAATAATCTTTTTTTGTCCATGCAATTTATAATTTTTGACAATATATTATTATTCCAAACTATGAATCATGTATTATACTATAAACTATAAAGGAATTAATGTCAAGTGACGTTCGTATGGGACAACTTAAAACTGTTGCCACAAGAAAATTAATGCATTGCAATGATCTGAAAGTTTCATATTTGCTCTATTTTGAGGCACACTGCAAACAATTTTACTGCTGAAACAATATCAGCATTGCAGTAAATTAATAAAGCGGACTTTTTGAAACTGTTATAAACGTAACTAATCATTTTTAAACATGTCCAAAACTAAACTCAACACAAATCGACGAACAATAAAATGTTTTGCCCTTGTTGGTTGCATTTAAACCCCATAAAAATATTTTATTAATCATTACATAATCAGTATTTTGTACGCAATTGTAATGCTGTAAATATAGAAAGACCTCTGGGTAAATAATTATATATATTTAAAAATAAAATTCATAATAATATGTATTCAGATTTTATACCAAAATATTTTGTTTTAATAAAAAAGACTTTCATCTATGGCTAGTTAATAATTAATTGTTAACAGAAAACCTTAAATTATTTTTACGTTAAAAATCGCAAAAATTGAACCACCTTTACAAAAAAATATTTAAAGTTAAACTATGTTCGTTCAAAATTCAATATTTATTTAACACGTTAAGTCAAAAATATTATTTCTAAAAATTTACTTACGTCATGTCAATGTAACAAGAATATGTACAAATTTTTCATCATTTCTTGAATACTGGCTTGCACAAAGTTCTCATCACAACAAATATTTTTTTCAAAAAACACCACAAAGTATTCCACATTAAAACTGTTAAAATATTTCCTATAAGAAACGCGTATTTCAATTATTTATAGTTAACTAAATTTTTGTATTCAATACTAAAAAATTGTATAATCACCAATTAAATTAGATAATGGATACAAATTCCTGTCATTTGTAGGTTTGTTTCTTTATATGATTTTTATCATCTCGAATTGGTTTAACTAAGGAACGCCTTATTTCAAATGTAGGATTTTACTTAATTCATCAAATGAAATACAAAACGTATTCAACTATTTGTGACAAATGTCAGTAATGAAATAATTCGTAAAATATTTTTGAACATTTGTTTTAGTCGGTTTCTTACGAGAGGCGGTAAACGGTTTATATAAAAAATGCTAAGTTTTTCGTTTTTTTATCGAGTGAACTTTTCGAAGCTTGGAAAATATTTTGGTAATACTAAGTGTTTGTGCATATATATAAATTTTAAAATCATTTTTTATATATGTAAAATATGAATAAACAGTTAATTATATATTGTAGTTCTGAAAAGATCTGGGTTCGCTTACGTATGCTACAAATTGTTTGAGCAAACAATATGCAAAAATAATCACGCAAAACACAAATTTTAATAACAAATGTAAATTCCATTGACTTTATTTATAGTTTTGAAATTTAATTAAAAGTAAAAGTTGACGACGCTGAAATTAAGATCGATCGAAAAACAGTATTATTAATTTAAAGAGGCATTTTAATACTTTCTTAATAAAACGCTATTTTAAATTATTTCTGTTGCTTTTCAATAGATTCTACATACCATAAGGTCCTTCACTTCAACTTGTATTTCTTCAAGGAACGCAATTTTCATTGCTAATAGAAACACTAAACAAAACAATATTGTGGTCGACTATGCAGAGTTGGCTCAAAAAGACCCGACAGTGGTAAAGAAAATGAAGGAAAATTTTTTTTTCGCTTTTTAATGTTTTGATTGTGGTATACAGTAGGGATAAACAAAAGGGCGCCATAATTCGATCTCGCTCCATCCTAAAACTTACCTCGGGCCGGTACTGATTGTCTGAATCGTAGAAAGGTCTGGATAAAGACTTATTGAGTGCTAAAACTAGGGTTGCCATCTCTAAAATTAGGCAACCAGGATAAGACGCGTGAAAACCCCGGATTTTAGAGCCCAGAATCCGGACATGTCAACAAGTTTTTTTAAACATAGTCAGTGTAATAAAAAAAAATGTCATAAATCACCTTTTCATTTATTTTCAAATCTTAAAATTAAATTTAGTCATCTGTTATCATCTTTTTAAATGTAGCAACAAAACAGAATCTTATTACAGTTTGTTACAAATTGTTTTAAATAATCAGTTAGTGCAGGCACAGTGCGTGTGTCGCGGGCAGCCCAAGACTTTAAATTTTTAAACCCGGACTACAAATGAAGCCCCGGATGCCCGGATGGCAACCCTAGCTAAAACTTGTATGGCTGAATAAAATGCAATGTAACGAATATTAGTCTAAACAACAAGCTACCGGCTACACAAACTTTCAGGATAAAATAAATACTTACTAAAGGCTGGGCTTGAATTCCTAATCTTTATTGATTAAACTACTTTTTATGCGTTAACATTAAATACAAAATTATTATCAAAATAATGTAAAGTAATATTAACAAAATCAACAGTGAAATAGCTATCCAATTTATTCTTGCAAAAAATTATCACAGCAGAAAAGAATAAAAGACTGTAAATTATAGACGCTCGATAGTTGGGGTCATAGGCGTCTATTAACAGTACAAAGCAACTCACTAAGATTGTAGATTATAGACAACCGACAAATAAATTCATTTGTGTTCGGTTTAATTTAGAAACAATAATTACTTTAATAGAAACGGAATACAAGGAAAAGTAAGACAAAACGTATTTGCTAAACTCGTTAATAGTGAGTTTTTCAACACAAATTGTGTCAGAACCTTAAAAATTAACAAAAAATAATAGCTGAAAGTCTTTGTCTGAGCTCGATGAATTTTATTCCTATTTTAAATAATATGTTTGTACCTTAATGTGACTAGTCAAATTACTGTATATTGTACAGCTCCATTGACAATAAAATTCATATTCATATTCATATCACTGTCTCAATTTTTTTTGTGTCATTGCAAGTGGATTGAAATTTATACTGTAGAATATAAAGTTTTGAAAAAATAATTGTGTCCGTGATGGTTTTAATCATTCATTAAATTAGAGACTACGAAGTAGGAACCGTACTCGTATTTTGTTGTCAGTTTTAGGAGTTCTGGAACAAAATATAATAGTCGTCAGTCTGAATCTTATATTCGCGCGGATGAGTCTAACAATATCGTGCAGTAGGTAAATGGTAAAACCAGCCTCTAGTTTTTTGCTCAACGTGGTCACGTTTATCTCTTTTTACCTGGCTTCCACCAACACACACACACATACCCATACAAAAACCTTTACATATACCCTGATACAAAGATTTAATTCAACTCACCTGTATAAAAGGAGAACAGGCATTAGAATAATTATTATGAATGCTACAAAATGGTGAGAGATTTGAGTTTCCGACATGAAATTTGCGTTCTCAATTTCTGGGGAAATTTGATCCTTGCAAATAGAAATAGACCGCTGGTTTCACATTACGAAGAATATAGATGGTTCAAACCTCGACAGATGCAAAACATTTTATTGGTTATGTACAAAAATTTGAATAATAATCTTCCTGAACAAGATGAACTATATTGTATTTAAAAAAATGCCTGCTACATGTTTCGATAGCATAGGCTATCATCATCAGGCAACATGAAAAATTAATTTACAAAAAATTTTGAATTGTTTTACAAATCTTAAACATAGTCACAAGATTAAAAAACTAGGTAATTAAGTTCAATTTTATTGGTTATTTACGTATGTACATCGAAAAGGGAACAAAAAAATATAATATGCTTGGAGATGTTTAGTAACAGGTCTTATTGATTCCTAAACGCAACGCAGCATGGCAACATTGGTCTTATTTTGGAAACTGTTAGGCTTAGAAATATGAAATTTGTTCTTCAAAATTATACTTAAGGAGAAATAAATTTCGTCAAAATCAATCCAGCTGTTCCTAAAATAAGCGCGTCAGAGATCTAAAAGCTGCAAGGACAAACGGATGTAATACTTGGCCGGTTTTTATACAAATATATTGTAAATAATAGACGCTCGACAGGTAAGGGCGTTAGTGTCTAATCCGATTTTTATAAGACGCTAGAAAATGTATTGATTAAAAATGGGATTGAAATTAAAATAAAATTTATCACATAGAAGTATATATTTAAAAATGATTTTTCGGGAAAAAGGACTTTTTATATTAATTACCAAGGACAAAAAAGAAATAAAGTCAAGAAGTATATATTGTTTTACACACCATTTTTGCATTGAGAAATGTATTACGAAAATTTAAAAAATGCAGACATAAGCCTTTGGTTTACAAAAGATTGTCTGAAAATTATTCGTAAACGTGCAATAAAAAAGAAAGTTTAGTCTCCTTTTACATATTTTATGCTTTCTTTTAAACTTCCGGTTACCAAGGGATTTGAAACTCAACATAAATAATATGTTTTTGTTATTACACCAATAAAAATACTGTGGAAAGTGGCTGATTATTTTCAAAATTTGCTTCAAGAAATATTTTTAACTTCAATGTTTTTCCCTCAACAAACGCAGTGCACAAATTAAAACAACTTCAACAAAACTAACTTCATACTTTTTTATAAAAATAAAAAGCAGATATGTGTACTAAAAAAAATACAGTTTGATATTTCTTGTAAGTACAATGATCATTAATTAAATTAAAATCGAATAAAATTTCATATCTTTGATGTTCTATTTAATGGTCATTAAAATTATATAGTAAACAATGTGTTTTTATACCTTTTAATAGTCTCTAATTAATGAATTTTTTGTTGCTGTCTTATAAACGATCTGTTTTTTTAATTAATATATTACTCCAAATAAAAAAAAATGTTTATAAATGTATTAGGCATTGTTGCAGACTTTTCGCTTTAATGTTGTTTTTTAAAGACACTCGAAAATCGATAAAAGTCGGATAAAAAGCATTTTAGCATATTTTTATTTTGAGTGCCAATAGAATAGTGCACTATTAAGCTACGTCATACTCGAGTAATACTCGTGAAAACAAACAGACCGATAAAAATGCTTGAAACATGTCTAAGGATCAAACAAAATATTCAAAAAGTGTGCAGAAAAATGAAATTATAGACAGATGTCTCAACTAGTTCACAGAATTTTTTATTTCGATTAAATATAATCGTTTTATCTACACTAATATTATAAAGAGGAAAGATTTGTATATTTGTGTGTGTCTATGTTTGTAATGAATAAAATCAAAAACTACTGTGCCGATTTAAAAAAATTCTTTCACCATTAGAAAGCTACGTTCACCCTGAGTAACATATATTTATTGCTAGAAAATATTAGGGATCCTTACTAAAACTTTAGTAACGTAACCCAAGGTGTAAAAAAATGCCATAAAACATCTTTCGTCGCATGCGCTGCGGAAACTATTGATGATAGAACAAAAGTATGTTCTACAATATTAAAGAACATATCAATAACTACAAAAAACTTCGCGATACTATATATCCAACTATTATCGTTATGTCACAATAAGCACTTTTTACATTTTAATAATCTATATAGATAAAAGACGATGTATATGTAATCTATGGACTCCAAACGGGTAGACTATTTTTGATGAAATTTTCAGACAATCTTTAGATTAGCCCAGCGGGTGATCTTCTGAAGTTTGGTAGCGATCGGATCAACAGAATTTTTTCTTCGATTTTTGAACATTCACAAATAAAAACGATTGAATTCGCGCAAATTCAATACACGTTGAGAATTTAATGATAACGATTCTCATCTTTTATATCCTATATATGACATTTACACCCGGGCGAAGCCGGACTGGCCCGCTAGTAATATATATAATATTATGTTTTAAGAATACTAGCTGAGCGAGGAGCATACTCCGACTACTCTCGCCACAAACTTAAAAAATAGTTTCATTAATAACACCGTTAAAATAAATCGAATTAGAATTTGTTTTTTTTTTTGACATTTAAATATGGGATGAGAGGGTAGGGAGTTCTAACCTGAGACAGGCTGGCCAGTTCATTGTGCGATTGTTACAGTACGCAGTATGAAATTATGAACTGCATAATTGAATGGCCTTAAAAATAATTTAAAGTTTCAAAAGACATTCTCCATCTATTAAATTATATTATTTCTATACACTTCTATCACGTCTATAGGAAATAATATAAAAATAAAATTGCGGTTTCGCTTTAAAGGCCAAGGCTAAATGACGTCACAGATTTTTGATTATAATCTCTTCACGTCAATAATACTGGCCGTAATGAGATTCTATTAAATCCTAAATTAGCGAGTGATTATGTTAACGAATCCAACATACGTATATGTAGTTGTTTGTGCTTGAATGCTACAAGCCCAGAACATATTTCTAGGAAAAATTGTCTTTTGCAAAATGGCAGAATACAATCGAGTAAAAATTCAAAGTTTTTTAAATTAAAAAAAACCCGGGTCGCAGTGCCAAAACCCTGCCGACAATATAGTGTATTTGCTAATACAGGCCTTGTGGCTTTATTATGTGAATTTAAGGTGATTGTTGGGCAAAATAAAAAAATTAACTCCTTAATACACCACTTAAAATTACATTTTTTTCTTAACTACATTATTATTGTTGATCGAACGTCTACACCAAAATTAAAAACACCTTTCAGTAAATAACTCCCTATCTGCAAACTAGTGTTTTCAGAAAATTTGTAAATCCGGTCCTGTCGGGCCGATTTTATTAAAATTTTAGGAGCACTTTTTAATTGATATTAAAGAGTTAAATTTTAATTTTAAAACGATTCTGATAATTTTATAGGTATTTTTGGGCCCAAAAACTTTTTTCAACCCCCAAAAACTACCCTTAAAATGATCCAATTAGGCCCATTTTAAATAGGCTTTGTGCGGTGATGGATTCCAACATGTGTACCAAATTTCGTTAAAATCAATTAGCTCTTTCGAAAGTTATTGCCCGCACACATATATATATATATATATACGTATATAAATATATATATATATATATATATATATATATATATATATATATATATATATATATATATATATATATATATATACATATATATATAAACATTTTTAAAAATGGTGCCAAAGTGTTTAGGAGGTTATGAAACGTCGAGAAATTTTTGTCCGACCTCTAGGTCCCGTCATCCAACCGATGCCAATAGTGTATGTTGCCATATGGCAAATACACTAAAAAGTCAATTTCTAAAGAAAAATGTTGGACACAAATAGCTGCTTTTTATGATAATTTAAAAAAGTCGTCAAAATTTTCTAAACACCATAAATTCGAATTCTGTTAGTGATTTTATCTAAGGCTTAAAAGCAAAGTTTAGAAAAATATGTTAATCTTACATTCAATCCTTAACGAACTTCTTGAAAATGTACCTTTGAGTTTTTGTACCTGTGTAAAATATCAAGGAGTTAGCATGACATAAGCGGAAAAAATTAAGCGCTTATATTATACAACAATGTTTGATAGAGGAACCTCCTATGTTTACAAATTTGCGTATCTTAATCGTATTTCCTATGAGTTCTCCACTCGTACAATCACCAATAACCTCAGCTCTCTTTCCACTCGCACACTACTAATTTAAAAATATAGAAAGTGGTAAATGGCAATAAGTGAAATGGTGCGAGTGGCACTAGCTGTTATGACGTAACATCGAGAAATGGATGTTAAGGTAGCTGTAGTGGTACAATATTGTCAAAAAGTTATAGATTATACGCGCCACAAAAGTATACTAGCTTGTAGCTAAGTGATCCATAATTTGTACGCAAGACTGTACCCGTGGAAACGTAGCCCATACAGTATTCATATGCATTGATACTTTTCTATAAATTGCTGAACTTTAAACAGTTATTTTAAATAATTAGACGGTCAAAAAAAATTTCTTATTTTTTTTTACACTCATAACAAATGCATTGAAAGACTGTGAGTTTTTGGAAAGTTTCTGACAGTTAGTTCTTTTTTTATAAATAAGAAACTGGTTCAGAACTACAGAGATCGTATACAGTCAATGTTAATTATCCAATTTTTAATTGAATTTATCTCGGATTATATACGGTCGATCGACTTCAAATTTTCAGGGTAATTGTATTATCATGGCCTTAATAAGTATACAAAAATTAAGAATTTTATGACGGTGTGCCTTAACCAGGACAACTACCAAGACATTATTATTATCATCTTTTAGTTAGGATGACGGATTTAATTAATATTAAATAAGTATAATATATGTTACTAACCTTTCTACAAACGAAATCTCAGTAATGCACCAAGGAAAACAGGAAAACACAGTTGTTAATTTCAGCTCATAACTGTTGAAGGGAAAGTGATCATTTATCTGAGATGTGATGACACAAACTGAGATTTATCTTTAAAGGAAAGCTTTCAATGTTTGCAAACAATGTGTGACAGTAATTGGTGAGTAAGTATCATATAATTATATAATAAATTAGTTGTTTGTGCTGATATCCTGCAAGTAAGCCTACAGTACGAAAAACTTGAAAAATAACATAATAAAACCAGCTGTCAGATCCACAAATTCTACTGTCCTATAAAGGATTATTACCGAACCCAAACTGGAAATATACATGACTTATGGATATTATAAGTATATAATAGATTCGAGATTTGCATTTTTTATAAAAACAACATTACAGATGATATGAGGTGTAATATATTTTTGTTTGAAGATTAAATATAAATAGCTGTCTGTATTCAAATTTATAATTTTGATAAGAAATTATTTAATTTAGTTGATTATAATGTTACTTACTATTAGCTGGTTTAATTGATCCCAAAATACATATCAGTTTATGTTCAAAGAATGAATGGGTCCAGAAGACTATATCAATAACCCAGTTTACTGCAAGCCAGTACAAACTATTCTTGATACGGTGATAGAGATTATGAGGTAGTACAAGTCCTAAAGACTGCAGCGTTTCTGGTGACAGGACGACTCCCAAGGCAAAAAAAATAAATAAATAAAAAAAAATGGTGCGTGTACGTATGTACGAAGTTATACTTCTTTGGCGTGATCGCGATACTTGATATTCACATTTTCGTTAAAGATGTACATTGATAAAATAGAATAAGATGTCTAGGGAGAATATAGTTAAAAAGTTAGCCTGATCACTTTAACATGGTGTCGCATTTTCGTTGCATGCTGCATGCGCAACTTCCGTAACAGAGAAAAATTTACCTTCAATGCGCCAAAAGAAGTATAACTTCAATAAATAAAAAAGAAAAACTGCTTCCCACGTCAGGACGATTACCAAACCACAAAAGAAATGTTCAACAGTCAAACAAAAACTCTTTCAAGGTTACAAAAAACCCGGGTCGCAGTGCCAAAACCCTGCCGACAATATAGTGTATTTGCTTGTGTAGGGCCGTGTGGTTTTATACTTTTATTATGTGAAATTAAGTTTGTTTTTGGGCAAAATAAAAAATTTAACCCCTTAATACACCCCCTAAAATAACATTTTTTTCTTAATTGTAATATTATTATCAATCTAACGTCTACACCGAATTAAATACACCCTTCAATAAATAAGTCACTATCTGCAAACTAGTGTTTTCATAAAATTTGTAAATCCGGTCCTGTCGGGCCGATTTTATTAAAATTGTGGGGAAACTTTTTAATCACCACCAGAGGGTTAAATTTCAATTTTGAAACGATTCGGAGAATTTTTTCGGTATTTTGGGGCCCAAAAACAGTTTTCAACCCCTAAAAACTACCCTTAAAATAGCCCGATTAGGTCCATTTTAAATAGGCTTCTTGCGGTGATGGGTTTCAACACGTGGCCCAAATTTCGTTGAAATCAATTAACTCTTTCGAAAGTTATCGCGCGTACACATATATATTATATAAATATATATATATATATATATATATACATATATATATAAACATTTTTAAAAATGGTGCCAAAGTGTTTAGGAGGTTATGAAACGTCGAGAAATTTTGGTCCGACCCCTAGGTCCCGCCATCCGACCAACGCCAAAAGTGTATGTTGCCTTATGGCAAATACACTAATAAATCGCAAAAAAATTGTTTGATTACTTCATTACTGCTCTACTATTTTATATCTTTACTTCAGTCCAGTGGCTCTTAAATTGAGACTCGCGAACCGCTTTATGATTTTTCCAGCTTTTAAGTATAAACTAAATTCGAAACATCGCAGCCCATTTAATAAATTTAATCTTGAGTTTAAAGTCATTGAACTAGTTGAGATCTTCGTTACTTTTCAATGTAATTGAGGTGTTCGTTTAAGACTAAAGATTAAGAGTCAGTGCTCTACAGCGTTGCCAGACGTCCCGATTTTGGCGGGACGTCCCGATTTTTAAATCAAAATTAAATGTCCCGCGCGGGACAGGTTCAGTCCCGCTTTTCGGAGATAATTCGACCGTGCGTAAATAATTTATTCTCTTATTGTAAGTTGCAATTTGTAACACTCACTCCTCAGACTTTTGTTTGAAGCGCCATATTTTTCTAATGAATAAAACTTTTTTGATTTTGATTTCTGTTTTTTTTATTTTTTTATTCAGAAGACGAATAAGACTCAACTATTTAACGATAGGGTAAATCTGATTTAAAATATCATATTTTTATCAAAATACTTTTCTATGGCTATTTTTGCTATCTATTGTCACGTAAGCGTAGTTTGAACTCAAATAAAAAGATAAATATTTAAAAACTGCTGATTATATACGTTTTTTACTATGTCCCGCTTTCGACGAAAGAATCCCGCTTTTTTTCAATCAAAAAGTTCCAAAATCCCGATTTGGCAACGCTGGTGCGCTAGTATAACACAAAGATAAAAACTGGATTCAATGTCAGGAATACAAGGAACTGAGGAGTAACTGAATGAGTCATAGAGGACATTTAGCTTTATGTAACAAAGTCGGTATTATGTAGGTATGTATATTATGTATATTTGTATTATTTAGTTTCACTACAAAGATTGTAGTAGGTATAGTTTTATTAAAACACACTATAACATTTCCGGTACAGAAATTATGTTACTAGTACTTACTGTACTTTATACTTATTATTATTATTACAATACCGTTAGTTTGAACAGAGAAAGTAAAAATAATTCAAGAGTTCTTATAATATTACTTGCGTTTTCGTTAATGTATTTTGTTCACTCTAACATAATATCTCAAGTAAAACTGATTTTAAATCGAAAGTTGTATAAATGTCATTGTTCACGTATTATGTACAATTTTCACTGATTTAATTTGATTTGTTGTTATGACTGAAGAAACAAGTTATGAGAAATTAACCGTCCTCGCTCAAATTCATATTATTCTCGTCCTAATACGTCAGACCTGTCACGATGGTATCATATTCTTGTCAGTGGATAAAACTGTGGCATGGATAAGGACGACCATCTCGTCTTGTCCTGCTAATTCAAAATGGACGTCGCTATCATAATCGCCGTCATTATTATCCCTGTCGCCGTCAAAAGTAATTGTGTCATAACATATTCCTGTCAGTGCCATGGTTAAAATAGTTGCATATGGTTTGTCCCGTCTTGTCCAAGCTATGGGCGGGTGATAGCATAGTGACAGTGCAAGCTAGAGACGGGAAAAACGGGTCTTTTTAGTGATCTGCATCTTTGCATCTGGATCCCGTATGTGAGCCGACTCACTGAGCCGGTTCAAAAAGAGCCGAGTTTTGAATATGTTACTGCAGTCTGCCACTGAGTTACCTAGTTCAATCATATCACGACCTGTATAGAATCAAGAATGCATAGCCAAACAAGTGATGCATGAGTCATTTGAGCTGACAGATGCATCAAAACAAGAACTGATACGTAAGTGTAAAATGTGCTTTTGTGTGTTAAGTGTTTCACTGAGTTACGCGGATCCGTTGATCCGTCGGCTCAAAAAAAAGTGAGTCGGCTCTCACGGATCTTCTGTCGGAGTCGGCTCTTTGAACCGGTTCAGATCTGAGTTACACAACAAGCGTCAAGCAGACATAAATTTTAATGATCTGTAACGCGGTCATTTTAATAATTAAATCCATTCCAAAATTTTGCAGAGTATGGGTCTAAAATCGTCGACGTTATATATGAAACAGCCTGTATATATTTTTAGTGATCTAAAAATTTGATCCCGCTTGACACTTACACGTTTGCGTAATTACAGAACTGGTTTAAGTTTTTTTAAGACTATTTTAATTTTGTTTATGACGCGTACAACCTTGGGAGGGCGAGTTTTTTAGGCATATTTTCAAAAATCGCGATGTGTAATGTCTTTGCTAATTGCAAGGTAGCACCGAACTACTTAATTATATGAGCCAATCCCATGAATAATTAATATCAATAAAACAAAGGTAGGACAACAAATACAAAATGCGATTTAAATCTACACGGTAAAAACACTGAAGCTCAGTGAATCAATTAATAATGGTTGTACTGACATTTTAGTCGAGCAATATTTAATATGCAATATCATCTGAAATATAATAGTTTAAAAAAATTAAAAAACACGCTTCAATAGCAAACCGAACTAAAAAGTAAAAACTATTTTTTTATTGTTAAAAAGCGTAGGGTGCTTATTATTATTGTTATACTAACTCTACTTTTACAAATAGCTATACCAATGAAATATTTATATCAGTTGATATCAAGCACACCACGAATAAAAAAATATTTTTTACTTTTTAGTTCGTTTTTTTTAGTTTTTTTGAACTATTTTTAGTGTATTTGCCATATGGCAACATACACTATTGGCGTCGGTCGGATGGCGGGACCTAGGGGTCGGACCAAAATTTCTCGACGTTTCATAACCTCCTAAACACTTTGGCACCATTTTTAAAAATGTTTATATATATATGTATATATATATTTATATATATATATATATATACGTATATATATATATATACGTATATATATATATGTGCGGGCAATAACTTTCGAAAGAGTTAATTGATTTCAACTAAATTTGGCCCACGTGTTGAAATCCATCACCGCAAGAAGCCTATTTAAAGTGGGCCTAATCGGGCCATCTTAAGGGTAGTTTTTAGGGGTTGAAAAATGTTTTTGGGCCCTAAAATACCGAAAAAATTCTCCGAATCGTTTCAAAATTGAAATTTAACCCTCTGGCAGTAATTAAAATGTGTCCCTAAAATTTTAATAAAATCGACCTTACAGGACCGGATTTAAAAATTTTAAGAAAGACTAGTTTGCAGATAGTGAATTATTTACTGAAAGGTGTATGTAACTTGTTATAGAGGTTCGATTGATAATAATATTGCAATTAAGAAAAAAAAAATGTTATTTTAAGGGGTGTATTAAGGAGTAAAATTTTTTATTTTGGCCAAAAACCAACTTAAGCTCGCAAAATAAAGCCACACTGCCTGTATAAGCAAATACACTATATTGTCGGCAGGGTTTTGGCACTGCGACGCGGGTTTTTTAGTCTTATTTTTTATCCTGAAGGTCCTGGTCAGGAAAATAGAACTTATTAAATTATAGTATTGTCATCGGTGTGCAAAGTTTCAGTTTACTCTGCCGTTTTGAGGTGGGTGAATTTTATGTTCAAAGATTTCGTTACAAACATACATGTAAAGCTAATAAAAGCGCGTTAAAAATAGTTAAAGTGAGAATCAAGGATCTAATTTTGCCAACGAGTGCATGTAACCTTTACGTAGTAAAACTTTTTTAATTTACATTTTAATGTAACATTTTGCAAATGACAAAATGAATAAATGGCATTTAGTACAATTTATGTCGATAAGCTAGAAATTTTACAACTGTGTGGCCATCTATTGACTAAAAGCTTCATTAGTTATAAAATTTCTAACTTACCAATATATCGATACTCCTTTGCATAAACTGAACGTTACTTCTGTAAGAAAATGTTATTTCCGGTAGAAAAGATCTGAGTTACTGCGCATATTTCGCCTAAAGAAAGTTTACTTCAAAAACAAGAAATAATCACTAAGGCGATTTGGATATAGGATGTGTTTGTATATTATTGTGTTTATATTATAAAATGTTAAACATTCTTTTTACAGACAAAAAAAAAGAAAAAACCAGTCTGGATTTATTAAACAAGCCGGGGAGGAATAAAGGAACCGGCTGCAATGTTGTCTGCTCACTTGTCAGTCACGGCAATTAACAAAGACACCCTTCGTTCGACTGGAAACTGGAAAATGGCTCGGGTAAAAGCATCCGTCAAGATGTCTCTCCGCAGGTTCTATTCTATCAACTGGCTCACACCATACGTTCATTCATTATATCAATACTATTAAACGCTTGAATAATAATTTATTTACAATTGTTTACTAAATATACAGTAGCTTCTCTTTAAATGATCCCTCAGATTACAAAATATGCCCTCGGAAAATTTTAAAGTGTAGTCGCAAAATTCATTTTAATACTGTTTATGATTATAAGCACTAAGATTCACAAAATTTGGTTTGCTGCTTAAACATTTCAAAAAACACATATCTTTGCCATAAAAATTGAATAAAAAAAAACGTGGTATTCGTCAATATTTCTTTACAGCACTTCACGAGATCTCGAATTACGGGAAGAAAAATTAACATTTTGAAGTGTTTTCTTTACAAACTTATTTTAAAATTATTGACAAATTTGGCTTGCTCAATAATAATTTATAAATATTTTAGAGGAATTAGGATCAATGAAATTAAAAGGCAAATTATTATTTCACAATTTGTCTTTTAATTTCATTGATCCTAATTCCTCTAAAATATTTATAAATTATTAACATCAAAAGGATCTGATATTTACATTGCTCAATAATGTTTTTCAAATAAAAAATTTTTCTGTGCAAAAATTCGTGTAAAATATGCTAATTTTCTTGTTTTTATCTGATTTCAAATCGTTTATTTAGATCAAATAAACTGCAAAAACTTGACTAAAAGTCATAGGAGACGAATGATACATATTTTTAGTTTATTTTGTAAGCATTACCATCAAAGATTGAATAAGATTTTTCATAAAAATTAGCGATATTCGAAACGTGATTGTTTTTTCAAAGATGGTGATTCCTCTTTCTTTGCACTTCCGATTTTAACTACATATTTAAAAGAGTGCAAACTAAAAAACATGCTAAGTGTGGTTCGGTAGTTTTCACATAAATATACAGCCGTTCAGTAATTCTGAAGAAAGTCTGGCGATAAAAAAAATATTTTGATCCCAGTAATAATCTTGCGATTTTAAACTTTTTTATATTTAAAATGATTATTTTGATAACACCGGTCAGACCTATCACAAGTTAAAGCCTTTCAGAAGGTTTATTGAACACCTGTATATAAAGAAAACTATTAAAAATTAAAATTATCTACAAGTAATCAAAATTTATATTTAAAAATCACTAATTTAACAAAATATTTTTTGATGAGTCAAATTTTCATACAGAGAATTCACAAAAGGTATTCGAGTGTACCATATAATATAATCACCTGCTTTTTGAACCAAGTCAGAATGGATCGTCTAGTCATCAACCGTTTACAAAACTATGGCATTGTTTAAAGCTGTCTAACCTTGAAATATACAATCATACAATTTTGTGTTAATGCAATAATTGTTAGGCATTAAGTCTGATATTCTGCGTTTAATTAAATGGATATCTAGAGCGTGCTTTAGATGTGTAACCAAAGTATTTTTAAACCCTTAACATGCAAGTCAAACTAGTTTTTCAACTAGCTATACGTTTGAAATAACTATTGAACTATCGCAGGTTGTTGGGTAGTGCGTCTACTCATTTACATTCCAGAATTAATAATACTTGTCTTTAGGGAAACTCATTGCAATCTTAATTAACTGACTTTGAATTTTGACAAATTGCACAAATACATGTTCCTGACAATTATTTTTAACTATATATCCTAATTAACGCTTGAAACTCCTACGCTTTTCAACAACTTTGACTTGTAAAGTACAGTAGAACCCAGGTTATACAATGGAAGTGTCTATTTATACGGGTACTGTATAAATAAAATAATCACTATTTATACGGGTACAATTATGATTTTTTAAATTACGAAAATTATACAAAATAAACGCTAGAAATCGGAGTCATATGAACCGAAAAAAACTAATTTGTTTAGTGCTGCCAACATAAGTCAGCATTTAGTTCTTACATTGGTCAAGATATTTTTTTGCAAAATAATTGAATTTGAAGTAATTAATCTAACACAATTTTTTTACAATGAGTAATAATTCAATTAATTAATTATATTTAATTTTAATATATATTTATATACTATTTGTTTGAGTATAATTGT
The DNA here is from genome assembly GCA_034508555.1 of Venustoraphidia nigricollis. Taxonomy (NCBI): domain Eukaryota; kingdom Metazoa; phylum Arthropoda; class Insecta; order Raphidioptera; family Raphidiidae; genus Venustoraphidia; species Venustoraphidia nigricollis. The sequence continues at coordinate 552,950 of JAVRKA010000111.1, forward strand.
TTTCCAGTATCCGTACTAATAAATATAAAATTATTTGTTCGGTAGCCAGATGAATAGGCGCAGCCTTATACAATTGTCATATGAAAATAATCAGATTCTAATTATAGGTGTTAATTACGTTCCCTTTTCATTTCTCGTACTCAAGGCATTCTTTCTTCCTCTTCTTTTTCGTAACCGTCCATTTCTCCTTACGCGTCACAAGAAATTTCAAACAGACGTCGCTAAAGAAGTTTCACTTCAACACCCTTTTTTTTAAATACTTAAGAAGTTGTTGGATAACAGTTACTAGAAAATATTAATAAACAAATTTTGCAACTAATTCTTTTATTATCCGAGACCATCTTTCATGCGACCACATGTCAATTTCCTTACCTTAGCTGATTGGATTGAACGTCTATAATCTACAATTCTAGATGATTGGATGTTTACCGTACATAAGGAGAGTCTAAATAGCCGAAATAAAAGCACTGTTTTTCAATGTGCTGTAAATATTTGCAATCGGTCTTCAAACAAGCTTTCCGAATTGTCAATTGAAACTTTGTGAGCAATCTTAAGACACTAATAAAAAAGATTCTACAGAAATAAAAAAAACTGCTTCTAAAAAATGGGATTCCCTTTAAAATTAATATATTTTTTTCAGATTAGTTTATAAAAAATGTGATATTAGTCATGATTAATTCCTAATTGAGTATACTAAAAATGAATTAATATAAACCGGTTACACTTTCCTGTATTGAGTCATGTTAGAACAGTTTGTCGTTAATAATCATAGCGATAATAACAAAATAACTCTATTATTTAAATAATAATTAACAAGGAATAGTGACATGCTATGTCATTATTGAAATACATCAGAGCAACATATAATACCTAAAGTATTGATATTTGACACTCAGTCGCTCTGCGGTCGTCTGCTGAACTTATGAAGCGTAAGAAATAACTCATAAGTGACTAAACAAAAAAAGGACTTTTATATTGTTACTAGCGGACCCGGTAGACAGACGTTGTTCTGCCATAGACCTCGCCAGAATTGAATTGAGAGGTGTTGGGGGGCTGAAAATTTTGGATATATGTTTTTTTTTTATGTTAGGGTTGCCATCCGTCCGGGTTTCCCCGGATTTGTCCTAGTTTAGTGAGCATCCGGGGAGCGTCCGGGCGGGGCTTTATTTGTAGTCCGGGTTTAAAAATTTAAGAATAAAAAAATTCTAACTGATTATTAAAACAATTTGTAACAAACTATAATAAGATTCTGTTTTGTTAGGTACATTTAAAATGATGATAAAAGATGACTAAATTTAATTTTAAGGTCTTAAAATAAATAAAAAGATGTTTTATGACATTTTCAACTGTTTTTTATTGCACTTACTATGTTTAAAAAAACCTGTTGGCATGTCCGGCTTCTGGGCTCTAAAATCCTGGGTCTTGTCCTAGTTGCCAACCCTATTTTATGTGAGCAACAAAAAAAACTTGGTTGGAAAATAAAAAAAAAAATATTTATCCACAACAGCGCCACTTACCGAATCCAATTATAGCTAAGAACCATCCAGCTGACCCCATAAGTACAAAAAAAAAAATTATCAAAATCAGTCAAGCCGTTTAGAAGAAGAATTACGAACACACGCACACAGGAAATTTATATTTAAGCCACATTCTCCCTCTCTTAAAATGTGAAAATATAAAAACCCTGAAATACCTACTACATTATTTATTTATGATGAGTAGCTCCAATTTTAATTTTCAACTTCCTACCTTTAAAAAAACCGATACTCCCGTACAAACTTTTATCCCACCCCCCGCTTAAAGTTATAATTTCCAAATATCCTTTCTTACGTTATAAAATAAATCTATGTTCCAAATTTCAGCTGTCTAGACTTAAAAGTTTTGGCCATGCGTTGATAGATCAGTCAGTTAGCCAGGAGAAAAGATTTTATACATTTAGAAGTTGATTTGAAGAGTAGATAAAGACATCAGGGTTCAATATTTTAAAATTGATTTAATTAAATAATAACGACAAATGCTAGTCATGTTAGACAGTAATATTGTTCCAAATAAAATCAATTTTTAATCTGAATAAAGATAGTAATATGGGAACTTGGCAGCACATGTGATCGATCCAGAATAAGTTAACTAGCCGACAGCACCAACATAAGTCATAATTTTACAACTCATAACCAACCAACACTCTTTATATTGCTTCTTACAAGAACTTAGAACATTTACCTATGGATCTTTCCTTCAACGCAATCCAGTGAAACACACTTTTCTCGGAACCATGAAAAAGAAACGGTCATTGTTACATTTCGTGCAAGTCTGCGTTACACATATTTTTTTATAATCTCTACTATTCAGGATGACGGTAAAGCAGGAATATTAAATGTTTTTATGGCGTTTCTACAATTTTGAGCGGTAGTGTATATGTTCTAAGTCGTTTTGAAGACCTAGGGACATGAGGGAGAAATTTATAGATGTTGGTTGCAGTTTGAGCACTGTTTCACATTCCATATAAGTAAATGTTCTATGTGCAAGAGGTACTCAGTAGCTTGGTAAAGTGATGTTAAAAAGAATAAAATAACAGCCTATCTGCTTGCGTATAATGTTTCTTGACTACAAAGAGGGAAAAAAAAGAAACACTGTACATAATACCAAAAAGAAACTTGTATATGTGCTATATAGACGTCTGTGTGGCTAGTCATGCCTGTTTCTGTATGGTATCAAAAACCATTGCTGCTGCTGCGGTACAAGACGTGAATAGTGAATACCCGCAGCTACAAAAAATCTGTCGTCATTGTCAGAGTAAAACTGCAGTCGTATTCCATTGTCGGGAAAATCGGGAATAATTGAAGGAACTCTAATCGGGATCTGTTCTTTCTTGGCTTCAAGGATTATTTCCATGTGCCAGACACAATGTGATGAGGATTAAACAACACGGATTAAAGGAGGCAACACATTTTCTCGCCACAGGCCCACGCAGCATTAGGATCCCAAAACAAACACAGGACTCAGACTATGGAAAAACATAAAAAATGACCACTGTTAGTAAGTGCAGGACTCATTTATACGTTGTCTGGCACAATAATCGTTCAATATTCAAAGTTAACCGTACTTAAGATGTGACTTATGCTAAGGGGGGAGGAGAATTATTTTTCTTGTAAATGTTGCCATAATTGGTCTGAAGCATAATTTTGGCAAGATAGAAAAATTTGGTTTAAGTCTGCCGCAGATGAGTTATCGCAGTTACAGATTGGGGAATTTATGACGCCTTTATTAAATAAATGGAACTGAAAACAACCATGGTTGTTCTTGAGTGTTGCGTTTTGAGACATGTATTATGAACAGCCGGCGACGTAGTCCCCGCTCTTACTTAGTCAGAATTGAACGTCTGACATTTGGTTGGGATCATTTCTAGTACCGGATTTGATAATTCGAGACCCATGGGCACGGGGGCTATAGGAGCACTCATGTAAGGAGATATTACTAAAATGCATAGTTCAAAAATTTTAGATTAAAACATTGACCGACCAGTGTACATTTTTTTTATTACGTTTATTCTTCAGAAATTGAATTTTGAATTAGGTTATGCGGACCCCGGGGCTTAAACCCCAAATGCCCTTATGTAAATCCGCAACCAATGATTTCCCCCGAAACGTCTCGTAAATGTAATCGCGCTTCAGCGAAATTGAATACATGATACCAAGTGATCATATTTAGGCGTTGACGAATAATTTTTAAGCAGAAATATGTCCATGTTCCGAAGAAGATCTTTACACGATGAAAAAGATTTTAGATTATAGACGCTCAACAGCTTAGGTCATCAGCGTCTAGATCTGTACATGCTACTTAAAATAACAAAGTTGTGTTTGTTGGGAGGGCTTAGGGATGACATAAGGTTCCTATCAGCGTTACCAGATTTTTTTTTGCCAAGTCGGGATTTTGGAACTTTTTGAGTGAAAAAAGCGGGATTCTTTCGTGGAAAGCGGGACATAGTAAAAAAACGTATATAATCAGAAGTTTTTAAATATTTATCTTTTTATTTGAGTTCAAATTATGTTTACGTGACAATAAATATAGCAAAAATAGCCACAGAAAATGTATTTTAATAAAAATATGATATTTTAAATCAGATTTACTCTATCGTTAAATAGTTAAAAACAGAAATCAAAATCAAAAAAGTTTTATTCATTAGAAAAATATGGCGTTTCAAACAATAGTCTGAGGAGTGAGTGTTACAAATTGCAACTTACAATAAGAGAATAATTATTTAGGCACGGTCGAATTATCCTCGAAAAGCGGGACTGAGCCTGTCCCGCGCGGGACATTTCATTTTGATTTAAAAATCGGGACGTCCCGCCAAAATCAGGACGTCTGGCAACGCTGGTTCCTATACTTATATAGCTATGTTTCCTTATCGATTCTCCAGCCCCCAAAGTTTCCAATTTTTAACGCAAAAGACGTGAACACCCAGTATTTTATTACGCCATGACAAAAGAGGAACAAGCAGTGAGTGATTTGCTTTCGGGCGAAAGCGGACAACACTGCTAGTTAAATTCAAGTTTATTTTTACAGGCGGTTTTTCTTATCGGTTCTGATTTTCAATCTGAAAGTATCATAAAAGACATTACTTTTACTGTGATTCTAAATGTAAGATACGAACAGTATAATAAAAACCAGCTTTATGTGAACACTTTCATTATCAATACTGCTTTCTTTGGCCACTTGTTTCAAGGTTACACATATGGTGGCGTGCTAAACGAAGACGGAACGAGCTACAAGCGTCCATGATGAAAACAAAGTCGACTCAACACACAATCATACGTACGGACGGACGTACGTATGTATGTGTGCAACAAGTGTTTTTCATCCGTGATCCGCGTTATTCCGTATACTTGGATGGTTTTTAAACTCAAGTCAAACATAAAGCAGACAGTCAGCGCTTTGTTGCCACAAAGAAGGCAGAACCGTAGCCTGGGTCCAAAAAGGAAGGGAATAAAAGCGAAACATGAATTTGTATTATACTTTTTAAAAGTTTTTTGCGCTATCCGAACAGCAAAAAATGAAAAATTATCAGAAACACTTGTGGGTTAGTAAGTATTTGAACAGAAGGAAATATGTCACGTGATGCACTTGAAAATTACATTTTTTTTGGAGTTTACTCCTTAAGAATCGATTTTCATATATAAGCCGGGGTATGAAAAATTATGGGGAGTAAAATCAAGCTAGCCATGTCACACGCTGGCGTTATATACGCTTGAACTACCATGTCACACGCTGGCGTTATACGCCTGAGGATACATGGTATATTATAATAAGCCACGTCTGGGATGTAACATTGATAGACAAGTGGTTAACGCCCGTATACACTATTTTATACCTAGATGTACGAGTTCGAATCCCAAGATCGGCGATGTGTGATTTTTACTTTTTTTCCAACTGTTTCGTTTTTTACATGATATTTATTTACAATATTTTCCAATTTTCTTTTATATAATAAAAATAAATTATTTTCTTGTTTTAGTAATTAGTGGTGACCGCTCAGAAACTGCAATTTCACTTTCTCGGAAGTTTTTTCAAACTGTGGTCGCAATATTATTTTTATTACTTTTTTTATTAGCTGAGATTAAGCATTAAACATCACAAAATCTGACTTGCTACTTAAAAATATTAAAAAAATATTTCTGCCCTAAAAAGTAAATAAAAAATCGTGGTTTTCGTCAATTTTTCATTGTAGCACGTCAGAAGATTTCGAAAAACTAATCTATTTATTTTATAATCGTTCGTAATGAGTAAACTCCTGTCGTGCGTCGGAGCTAACACACACACTTTTTTATTCTCTAATTTGGCACCTAAAATTAACCCTTGAAATCGGAATTCGTTTACTTACCAAATTTTCATTTTTTTCGTCCGATAGATTTGTAGAAAATAAGCTGTTACAGACGGACCGACAGACACGGGAATTCGTATACCGAGCTGGGTAGAGTAGTGGTGACAGCACTAGACTCACATTCGGGAGGTACGGGTTCGAATCCCGGCGGGGGTAGACGTGACTGGGACTTTTTCCTACTGCCTCTCGCCGAGAAACGATAATTCCTGTACCGGCCATCTTGATTGAAGTTTTCCATGGTTTCCCTCAATTAATTCCAGATAAATATCGAGATGGTTCCTTACTCAAGGCCATGCCCGATTACCTATCAAACTCCCAGTTCAAAAATTACCTATCCTATAATTTCTTCATTCGCCCATTGCTATTAGTTAAGTTGAAGTTTTAGAAATGTAGAAAATAACGGGTAGTGGTAAAATGGAAAATAGTAATGGTGCGAATGGCGTCTGTTATGACATAAAAGTCGACAAACGGACGTTAAACGCATTATTATTATTTTTATAAGGGTTCCGTTTTTTCATTGGATATATAACGGAAAGCTATAAAATAGTTCGTTTATAAAGCGATATGAGTTCGGTTAAAGCATAGAAACTAGCTGGCCGTTTGGTAAACACATGTGCATGTACATAGAAAGATGTGAAGACTGGTGGTGAATTCATTTTGGTGCCGTGGGGTTCCATTGTACCACAGCGCAGCATGGGCCGACAACAGATTCTAACCATAAATACTTATACATACTTAGAGACTAGCATTATCTCCAAAAATTTTAGATCAGCGCGTTTCAAAATGATTTTTTCGCGTAAACTAAACTCATAATGAAAGTCATATTGATAGACGACGCTTAAATATAATTTATCTTTAAAGTTCAATTCCAGATATATGTTATAATAGAAAACAGTATCACGGGTAATTGGAATAATGAAAATAATTGTTTTTTGTAATGCCAAATTGCATATTATATCATAGTTTAACTATTTTTTAAACATATTGAGAGCTTGAAAAAGTCTTAATTAAAGAAAAGACGAAACGTTGCAATCAATGAGTGTTTAAATTGATTTATTTTCATTATTCTTAAATATAATTTTGTCTACTTAAGTTTTCTACGAATTAGAATTATTATGAAGCTTTTAAAACTGTTAACTAATAGAATAATCCGTTTCTAACAAACGTTTAAAGAAAATTGATCCAATAGTTAATAAACACAAAAATTCTAAAACTGTTTACATGTCTTCTCTATCTAGTAATTAACTCTTTTTTATGTCGAATCAGTGTCGCAGCTAGGGGCTGACCGCGGGGGCGGCTGCCAGAAGTACAAACCTCAAGATGACGAACTTGTAAACCCACAGTCTTGAACTGCTAAAATCAGATTCAAACAGACCGAAATATGCGAGAATTTGGTCGATATACAAACTGCTTACATGTCTTCTCTAACTAGTAAATAATTCAAAATTCATTTTTTTTATGTCGAAACAGCGTCGCAGCTAGGGGCTGGCCGCGGGTGCGGCTGTCAGAAGTGCAAACCTCAAGGTGACGAACTTGTGAACCCACAGTCTTGAACAGACCGAAATATGCGAGAATTTGGTCGACATACAAACATTGTCTGTATTTTCAACACACGGTTTAGTAACTCAAAAATTTGTCCATATTTTTTAAACATTATATTATACTTTAAAGTTGACTGTATTAGAAAATACGCAAAACCAGATAATAAAAAAAATAACATCTCTGAAGGATCAGAGTTTAAGACCACTGGTCTAAAGCTTACACTATACTTGTGTCAGAGACGAAATAGAGTATAGTTTATCTCTCCGAGAATAATTGTAAATGATACTATAGCAGCCCCTTGTGCAAAAGGGTCCGGAGTTTATGTCAAGATGTTTTTTTAAGACATGGAACGATTAAAATAAAACAATTATTCTTTTCTCTAATTTACGACTTTATATACTTAAGTAAAACCATCTTCAAAATGATTAACTGATGTTCTGAAGCCTTGACAAAGGTAAATGTAACACAGACTTTTTTTATTACCTTCCTTCGAGAAACAGTAATTTTTCCGAAACTATGGAAAACCCCAAGTTGAAAATATGTATTCCTCCACAGTTCACAAAGATTCGAAGTAAAAATCTTAGAATGAGTGACTAAGTTCCTAGATTAAAAAATAAAATAACCTAACCAGTGCAGACACTTTTCTTTACAAGTATATTAAAAAAAAATTAGTCCGTGCCTGTATTAAGAACACGGCAATATAAATGCATTTACTATTTGTCACAAGATTATAGATTATTTATATTTTGGGATCAACGTCTTTTCAAGTAGGTTCTTTATAGAGAAATAAATTTTTTCGTAGACATCAAAATAGTGTCTTCATATACAAGTTTGAATGAGAAAAAGATAAAAAATATAAACTCATAAGTAAAAAAGCGAATTTTATCAATTAGGTCAGTCACAAGCAATGCATTTATCAAAATATTGTAATCTGCATATTATATAACAACGAAAAAATGCCCTGATATTCTTGGAACTACCGGTAGACATGGAATTATGGACTGACAGGGTTTCATCAATCTTCAAAGGGTCGCCATTTTCTGTGTTCTCGCCCGATTTCTTTGATTTTAATTTTAATCCAAATTTTAAAGTTGTTTGAATATGAAAATTAAATACTTACACAGAGAGTTTTCACAAAACTACATTGAAAGCTTCGACTTTGACAAAGATGAATTATAAGCTGTTCTTCTGTTCTGATTTTAGCAGAACTACTAGCTGGCAAGAACAAACCTTATACTAAATTGAAAGAAGCTAAATTTGAAATTGAATAATATCAAGCAATATTCAAGTAATATAATTTCTTTCGATGATCTGGCAAGCTCTTTGTGTGAATTAAGTGTAGCTGCTTTGTTTGTCAATTTTGTTTCATCAGACACACGCCTTTCTGAGACGGGGATCAATGGCTACAACCTATGGATTTATTTTTTTTTAATCTACGGCCTAGTCTATGTCATACCTGGTTCCACTTTGGCTAGCCACCCCCTTGTGAGAGTCTGTGTTTGTTCTACGTATGAAACCTGACGCATGAATTATGACAAATGACATTTTAATCATCTGTAAATGTACGTTCCGTGACTATTCAACTGTATGTTATGTCGTGTTCTGCAATAAAACTCTGAACTGCAATTAAATGCACAATTACAAATATTACAATTAAAATCTCTAATATTATTCATTTTAAAAGCACGGAATGTCGTAATAGTGTTATTATAATTTAGTTCGTATTAATATGCATATTTCCTTTACTGCTTACTACATTGATTCGATTGTTACTTTAAAAACGCGCATGTAACCATCTGATCTCGATATTTTAGAAATCTGTGGTACGCCAAGGAGGGTGTTGTTTTTTAAATATTTATTTATAAAACACATCATAAATATTAAATATTTGTTAACGCCGTGTCAAATTATAACAACATGTCTGTTTTATTTTTATTACATATTTTATTATAGAAGATAGATTTTATTGTTTTAAAAAAGGTACATTTTAAAGTTTCAGGTTGAATATATTTTACTAATTTAATTTTGTGATAAATAGCTATAATTGTGATTATTAATGTTTTATTATAGAAAACTGACATTTAAATTAAAAACATTATTTTTTCAAGTCACGATTTTTAAATGATAAAAATGATAAGTCATTTGAGATAAATTCCTATGATCATCAGTTTATAATTTAATAAAAATAACTGCTCCTGACTTTTACTTCTTTATAGCATTTCCTAGTTAATTATCTGTTTATTTTTATACAATTAAGGCCAAATTTTCGATGCCATTTCCTTGTAAAATATTTTTTTCTCTTATCTAAGGTCAGTAACTGCCTAGTTATAATAACTCACTTATCGTTAATTATCTAAAATTAAATTATCTGTCACAAATAACATTTAATGCACAATAATGTCATTCAGTTAGGAATTTTCCAGTAAATCATTAGACAGAGATGACAAGCACAAAAATATAAGATAAATAAACCCCTCGAGAAGTTATGGCTGAACAAACTTAAGAAAAATTAATAACCTCTTTTTTAAGTCGACTAAAAAACTCGAAAATAAAATATAATCAGAATTCATTTCTGAATTTTAGTGACCTCAAATTTTGTTATGATTGAAATATTCTCAATACTTTATTTTAAAATAAGTATTTTTAATTTATATATCTAAAAATGGATGTTGGTATATTTGATTCGACATCGTTTGACCGATAGAGAAGATTTTTATCCACCTTGTTGTAATATGGTGCATCCGAAGGCTCTACTGTGTTCGCTGCCGTTTCTCATTTCAATCGCGTGCAGAGTCACGGGTAGCGGCTAGTAATTTATATACTGAACGAAACGTTCTAGATATTCGATTTTAAATTAAGTATTTTTAATAATCTATATGATTTCATATCACCTGATATTTCGATTCAAATTTCAAGTCTAAATTAATCATATCACTTAACAATGAAGAGCCACTGATAATAATTAATAGACATCTCTCGAGATTCTCACGATAACTAGAATTACATGCAGTCGTTGATATACTACAATAAAAAATAAAAAAACCCGGGTCGCAGTGCCAAAACCCAGCCGACAATATAGTGTATTAGCTAATACAGGCTGTGTGGCTTTATTATGCGAAGTTAAGTTGGTTTTTGGGCAAAATAAAAAATTTGACTCCTTAATACACCCCTTAAAATAACATTTTTTTTTCTTAATCGAAATATTATTATCAATTGAACCTCTATACCAAATTATATACACCTTTCTGTAAATAATTCACTATTTGCAAACTAGTGTTTTCATAAAATTTGTAAATTCGGTCCTGTCGAGCTGATTTTATTAAAATTTTAGGGACACATTTTAATTACTACCAGAGGGTTAAATTTCAATTTTGAAACGATTCGGAGAATTTTTTCGGTATTTTGGGGCCCAGAAACTTTTTTCAACCCCTAAAAACTACCCTTAAAATGGTCCGATTAGGCCCATTTTAAATAGGCTTCTTGCGGTGATGTAATTTAGTTGAAATCAATTAACTCTTTCGAAAGTTATTGCCCGCGCACACACACGCACACACACACACACACACATATATTATATAAAAAATTTTAAAAATGGTGCCAAAGTGCTTAGTGTATGTTACTTCTCTTTTTTTTGTATAGAAAAATAACAGGCTAAAGTGAATAGTTTCTGATATATTTGAGGTCAACGGTGGAGAAAATACTTCTAAAAGTCTCCAATAAGTTGACGATGCAAAATGGGTATTAACCAGCGTTGCCAGATTTTTTTTTGCCAAGTCGGGATTTTGGAACTTTTTGAGTGAAAAAGGCGGGATTCTTTCGTCGAAAGCGGGACATAGTAAAAAAACGTATATAATCAGAAGTTTTTAAATATTTATCTTTTTATTTGAGTTCAAATTACGTTTACGTAACAATAGATAGCAAAAATAGCCATAGAAAATGTATTTTAATAAAAATATGATATTTTAAATCAGATTTACCCTATCGTTAAATAGTTGACTCTTATCCGTCTTCTGAATAAAAAAAATATAAAAAACAGAAATCAACATCAAAAAAGTTTTGTTCATTAGAAAAATATGGCGTTTCAAACAATAGTCTGAGGAGTGAGTATTACAAATTGCAACTTACAATAAGAGAATAATTATTTCCGCACGGTCGAGTTATCCCCGAAAGGCGAGACTGAGCCTGTCTCGCGCGGGACATTTAATTTTGATTTAAAAATCGGGACATCCCGCCAAAATCGGGACGTCTGGAAACGCTGATATTAACCCGCCAAACAGTTAAAAAATTATGAGTACAAATAATTGACTAAGGCTGTGTTGAAGTATGTATGTGCATGACCGATAAGAGACCGATAAGCAACATTATCGCACTGTTTATACGTTTATACTGAGTTATTTTAAATAAGTAGTTGATAGGGTTATCGTGTCTTGTGTGTTGAACCGTTACAGTCTAACAGCTTGATAAACACATAATATGCCGTTGAGTGATCTCAGAATAGGTGCGTTATCTTACGTACTCAACTCATTTTTTATTTTGCGTAAACCGTGTCTAAAATTCTATACAGAGTCTTTTTTAATGCCGGTTTCATATTACTGTGTTAAATTACAGTGCGTTCGACTCTGAAACTGTATAATATAAACATGAAACTTGACAGCGAAATACAGGCATTTTCAAAAACTGCATTTGCACTCTTTCTTATGAATAATTCAAGCACAGATAAAGCTTAAATTTATCAGACATAACATAATTATAGTACTTATATATAGCAACAAAGTAAATAGACTAAAATATAAATTCCGCAGTAATTTATAAATCAATAAATAATAATAATAATAATGCGTTTAACGTCCGTTTTTCGACTTTATGTCATAACAGACGCCATTCGCACCATTACTATTTTCCATCTACCACACTTCCCGTTATTTTTCTACATTTTAAAACTTCACCTTATGTAATAGCAATGGCCGAATGAAGGAATTATAGGAAATTAGGATAAGGTAGATAATTTTTTTGAACTAGGAGTTTGAAGGGTAATCAGCCATGGCCTCAAATAAGGAACCATCTCGATATTTATCTGGAATTAATTGAGGGAAACCTTGGAAAACCTCAAACAAGATGGCCGGTACAGGAATTACCGTTTCTCGGCGAGAGGCAGTAGGAAAAACTCCCAGCCACATCTGCCCCCGCCGGGATTCGAACCCGAACCTCCCGAATGCGAGTCTAGTGCTGTCACCACTACTCTACCCAGCTCGGTTAACTTATAAATTAGACAATTCATAATATTATGTACAGAGAGACAGAATATTGGGATGCAGAGGAAGATACTTCTACTTGTAGTCACAGAGAGAAATTGAATGGAATGTCGTTTCTTTAAGGAATATACTATATTGGTGGGATGGCTGATTTGAACACAATTTAAATGAAATACAGTACACATATTGGAATCACCACCATAAGAAATTTATTAAAAATAAGCGTATTCGAATCATTTAAAGTGATGTGTGTGTTTATAAGTTGAAAATATTTTTAGACTCAAAAATACCGAATAATTTAGTAGATTTTTTCCAAAAACGAAATTTAAACATTTTACAAAATCGCCAAGACAACGACGAACTTACAAGTTTAATGAAAACACTAGTTTGCAGATTGTGAATTATTTACTAGAGTTAAGGGCAGATTTTGGATTCATAAAACGGATGATGGATACTGAAAACGAAAAATATTTTACAATTTAAGGGCTTTAATTTTCATTTTGTCTAAAAACATTAAAAACCAAACTGCATGTGTTGGCATATATATAGAAATTTGAGGGTGATGTTTGAACTACGACCTAATTTTTTTTAATAATGTAAAAAAAATGTTTCTTGTTTTGCACTACACAATTTTCAAATAGTTATCGACAACTTGTATAAAGATTTGTTAATTCTGCAATCAAGTGTCAGTTCATCATTTATGCAAAAACTAATTTACAGATGTAATATACTTGGTTCGTTTTATTATTCATCCGACAGAATAATAAGTACCACCTCAATTTTTCAAAACCAGAGAAACATATTTACATCGATTTACGATTAATAATTATGTTAGGAAATTATACGTGACTGTAAAAATTATATACCATTTACTAAAACAACGGTTTCTATACAAAATTTAATTTTTTAAATTACACAATATACCATATTCTTCTATGCGTGATCTCGTTGGATAGGTACACCACTAACATTTGAAAATAACCAGAGAACGGTTGAAGGGGACCTTTTTGAGGTATTTAAAATCACTGCCTGGTATAGGGATTGTTAAACTATTATTTATTACTAGCGTCATCACGCTAACTGACCTTAATTCTACATAACTAAACCAGTCCTAGTAGAAACCAGAAACTTTGAAAAAAATATTGTTCATTTGTAATATTTCATTGTGCCTGTATTTTTAACATGCTTTTGTTAGCTTCACCTGTATGTTTGTTTGTTTGTAAAGGAATCTTTGAACGTGAAATTCGCTCACCTCAAAACGTCAGATTAAACTGAAACATTGCACACTTATCAAGGACCGATGACAATACAATAATTTAATAAGTTTATCCCATTATGCTGACCAGAACCTTCAGGATAAAAAAATTGAAAAGCAAGCTAACACGCTGTACAGAGACGTACCTTACGTTGCCTGCCCCATAGTCAAAAATAATATTATATTTTTAGTCTTATAATGAAAATTAGAGTTTAAAAAAACTAAAACAACAAGCTTTTATGAACTAAAAAATGCAAAATAATTTGATAACAAAATTAGCTTTACTGTAAAAAGCGTGGAGTGCTTAAAATTGGTAATATATTTTTCATTTACTAGCCAATTCTAAATGTAGAGCTATTATGAAAATGTATAAACGCTTTTTACAGTAAGCCTAATTTTGTTGGTAAATTATTTTGCCTTTTTTAGTTCATAAAAGCCTGTTGTTTTCGTTTTTTTAGACTCCAATTTTAATTTTAAAACCATAACGCGTTTTGGTCCTATTTTTTCGCTCCTTGAGACTAAATTTGCTTTGGATTCTGTCAAAGGTTCAATCTGTATTTGGACTTGATTAAAATGTCCACCTATCATTATCCAAAATAAAAAAAAACTGCCCTACTTTGCTTTTCGTTTAAAAAAAAAACGATTATTGTACTAAATACACATCCCTAGCTTAAAAACTCTTTAAACATGACCTGCCTACCACCCTCATAAAAAAATGTTTTCAAAGATTACCAAGAGATAAATTCAACCCCATGTCAAAGTGGGCATTTCTATATAACCACCATTAACTGGAAATAAGTTTAGATATTTTCCAGGGCTACATAACAACAGTATTGACATTCAGGTTTGTAGAAAATGAATCTAAACTTATTTCTTTTCGTTTAAAATTATCCACAAGTGTTTACGTTAGCTCAGCGGAGTAGGGTCCATTGGAGCCATTTAAACACTCTGAAATATTTAGTTGGTTAACTTTGTACACAAGTGTTTGGGTAAAACTGACTACTAAGGTGTGGCAATAGTGGATGTACTTATATTGCCAACATTTACACTCGATCGAAAAATATATCTGCTTATATTTTGGAGTTATGTAAAACCCAAACAAATATTATTTTGTCAACTTGTCAAAAATATTTTGTTTGACTCGAACTAACAGCTTTATAGTCTAAGCGGCAGACGTAAAAAATGGTTCCGAACTTATAAAGGATGAAATATAATACATATAGTGATTTCAATCACTTATCTAGGCAACCCTGCGAGAAACATCACGCCCAGTTTTCATTTTGATGAAGTTACTACTCCCATAGTTAACATGGAAAAAACAGAGTTATGTTTGATTATTATTTCAGACGGCAGTCATATGTATTTGCAAAAAGTTCGTACTAAATAATTCATAAAAAATAAAAGGTCTAACCTTATGGAACTTGCAGTAGGTACATCAATACCGAAAGTGGTGTTTTCCCCTTCTTGGATCAGTTCTCGCAGGGTTATCTAGGCAAGTGATTACTTTTCTGAAAGTTTCATCGTTTATAAAATAGGAAACATTTTTTACGGCGACCGCTTGGACTATTGAATTCGTGCAACAAAAATATTGCATACGTGCTATATGCAAATAAATACCTGTTTGTTTAATATTATTTACAATTTCCAGCTATAGAAAATTTTCAAAAAAGGGGAAGTTCTTGATCCAATTTTCGAAAATTGAGCTTTCATCAGATATCGACGTTTTGGGATTTTAGGAAGCTATTCTGACTATTTTTGGATGGACGTCCATTGTATGGTGTCTATATAGGGTACGTACGTAAGTGGTCCGATCTCTATTGGCACGAAACCTCGCGAATAAAAAACAATAGTGACTTCGTTAGGGTGCTAATCACAACGTATTGACGTCAATGTAATACAAAAGATTTGTATTTGCGTAAAAACTAGTACAATACAAAATTTCGCGGTTAAAAATATGTATAATAAGATAAATATGTAATGTATTTTTTGTAGTAATTTCATCATTTTAACATTTTACGATGAATTAAGTAAAAAGTATCAGACAATAGTTTTAATTACAATGCAAAAAGCAATTAAAAATTATATTGCCTATAATTTTAGAGTTTAAGCGTTGTGTTGGCAAGTGTTACAATAATATTGGTACTATCGAAAATTAACGGGGGCAATTACTATTGATAAATAATATGTAATAAAATTTTTAGATTTTTGCTTTCAACAAATTTTACGTGACAAATTACAAAAAAACAAACAACAAAAAACAAAAAAACGATATAGTAACAGATGACGTTACATAGTAAATAATCAACAATAAAAAATCGAATATTTTAATAATTTTTTTAATAATTTTAATAATAAATGCTTCGACACAAAGCCATTAGCATATTTTGTTTCTATGATTTAGTTATAGATCAACAATAATTCAATCGGTGTGAAGAAACATTCAATTTTGCGATTTTTTAATGGGCTGAACAGATTTCGGAAACTGCTATGAACAGTTATAATCCTATTTTACTAAAAAATTAAATGTAATAATAATTACAACATTAATTGAATGGCGCAAGAAGCTTTAAATCCTGCACTGCAGAGCTTTGTATTCAAAAACGTCAGTGTTGATAAATTAAAAAAGAAAAAGAAGACATCATTATTCTGTTACATTTTGTTATTTTTTTGTGTTTTGTAAATCTTTTTATTGAACCAGATTTATTCTTGGAACATGTTATCAGTCAGTGCGTTCACACGACATCCCTTATCTTAAAATAGTATGTAGATAATTTATAAACGACAATGTAAAAGCCAATTCAGACTAGCCGTTCTCGGTTACGATTCACCGGTCCGGTTGGGAGCTCGACCAATCAGGGCGTAGTCGTTTCCGATTGCGGTTCGGTTCAGCTCTAATTTCAACTGGACCGTTCGCAACCGTAGCCAATGAGAACGCTTGCTGGAGTCACGTGACTAGCCAGCTTGTTTTTGTTGATGTTTAACTATGCATCAAACGTCAAATCATATTTCGAAATTGCGCATGCGCACCGAGAATAATCGTAGAACCGAATCGGGATAGTGTGAGCAGCCTAGATTAATCGAAAACCGGTAAATCGTAACCGAGAACGGCTAGTCTGAATTGGCTTTAACACTATTTCATACATACATGGGAGAAGCGTCTACATAAGTTACGGTAACGATAAAGTTGAAAATAGAAATTTCTTGGGCTCTTATAGAGTATAGAGTTGTGTGGGACATTCATTGACTCTTGTCAGGCGACTTAGATACAATTTTCACTTTTTTTTAAAGTAGTTTATAGACGCTCGGCAATTCAGGTCATTAGCCTAAGCGACATCACAAAACATCAATGAGCAGATGTAACTTTTCTGTTTTTAAATTCTCATTACCTTTTTCCTCAAAAGTCGTAGAGGACTGAAGAAATTTTGTGACATCTCTACGTTTTTGGTGTAAATTATATACACCAAATTTCAGAAAAATAATTTCACCCCCGTTTGAATTATTTTTGTAAAATTATGTTGCTTGACGAGGGTTAAAAGACTTTTCCTAAGTTGCAGTAAGCATTGTTAGAAAATCTGATTTGATAGCAACCTTAGAATATGACCATACATATTTTTCCATAATAAAAGCGTTGTAGAATTTCAAATTGATCTTGCTAAAAAAATAATTGATCGAATGAAACTCAAAATTTCATTTGAAAAGCGATCTTTTTTCTATATAGATCAATCATTTGTTTTTGTGTGAGGTACAGCCTAATAGTCTTCATGACAGAGCACAACGACATTAGACTGTTCTGCATGTATAAAACTGTAATTATATGATCAAAATCTAAGGTTACTGTCAAGTCAATTTTTTTAATGAGCTCGAAAAAAGTAATTAATATTTAATATATAATAAGTACAGTAGAATCCAGGGCAGTCCGGAGGAAAAACTGCACCCGGGGCGTAGCATTTAATTTAGCGCCACACAAAAAACTGATAAACGAAGTTCTATTGTAGTGACAAAAAATGAATAAGCTTAAAATATAAAACATAATATATGAAACCAACTTTTTGAATGTACATCCCACCGCTTAAAAGTAGGTACGCTTTAAAATTTAGTTTAAAAGTAAACTAGACATATTCTTATTTGCGATTAAGTAATATTTGTTCGTAAACAGGATGCTTAGAAAGTTTCAGCAAAAATTCTACACATTTCCAATTTTATTATCTTTGCTTGTTAAAAGTGACGGAAGTAATTGCAAAATTGGACTCAACTGATCAGTAGCGTAGACAAAAAAAATAAATTAATTTATCAGTAACGCTGCAGCTGGAAAAAACAAAATTACTGACTGTGTAGCAAGAGTTCTCAAAATCGTCTTAACCGTTCCAGATTGGCTGGTACAACTTAAAGGACGGACCAAAATTCTAGGAACCATATTATTATACAAAATACCAACAAAAAAAACGCGTAAGAAAACAAAATTATAGGTACAGGTCCCATTGCTATTTTATATATTACTACACGCTACCAGCGATTCCACACGCGGTTGAGATGGAACGATGTTTTATATAGCCAGCTGGACAGCGACTGCTGCAGTGGAGCCTTTGGCTTCACCGTAAAATTATATTCTACTAGCGGCCCAGTTCGGCTTCCCCCGGGTGTAAATGTCATATATAGGATATAAAACATGAGAATCGTTATCATTAAATTCTCAACGTGTATTGAATTTGCGCGAATTCAATCGCTTTTATTTGTGAATGTTCAAAAATCGAAGAAAAATCTTATTTCCCAAAAAGAAATTTAAAAAATTCTGTTGATCCGATCGCTACCAAACTTCAGAAGATCACCCGCTGGGGTAGTCTAAAGATTGTCTGAAAATTTCATCAAAAATGGTCTACCCGTTTGGAGTCTATAGATTACATATACATCGTCTTTTATCTGTATAGATTATTAAAATGTAAAAAGTGGTTATTGTGACATAACGATAATAGTTGGACATATAAGTGTCGCGAAGTTTTTTTTGTAGTTATTGATATGTTCTTTAATATTGTAGAGCATACTTTTGTTCATCAATAGTTTCCGCAGCGCATGCGACGAAAGATGTTTCATGGCATTTTTTTTACACCTTGGGTTACGTTACTAAAGTTTTAGTAAGGATCCCTAATATTTTCTAGCAATAAATATAGCCTATGCTACTCAGGGTGAATGTAGCTTTCTAATGGTGAAAGAATTTTTTAAATTGGCGCAGTAGTTTTTGAGTTTATTCATTACAAACATACAAAAGTACAAATCTTTCCTCTTTATAATATTAGTGTAGATAACAGTAGTCGACCAAATGAACATTAATTTAATAAGAATAAGCTTTTTTTGAGCCAGAAACTTTCTCAAGCGCGCGCACAATAACTCACCAAAGATTCATCGTAATCGGATTAATAGTATAGGAAGGCATAGGAGAAGAACAAACAAACATTCATTTTTATAAGTAAAGATTATGGACTTTATGTATAATATGATATGACATCCCAAATGATTCTCTATGTCGAATTTTTACCATGAATCTTGATGATCGAATTCTTAGAGAAATTCGGGTGTATTTTGATATTTCGATGATTTATAAAAAAATCTTCATCACTGCATGTGAACGAATATTCCAAATTTGAAGATTGATTTTATTGAAACGTTCGAGTTCTGGTTGCAGAGCATTTATAAAAGTCTTGAGAATGCTGCGACGTTTGTCCTTGGTACATCAGACTACGTTTACAGTAAAATATACAAA
The DNA here is from genome assembly GCA_034508555.1 of Venustoraphidia nigricollis. Taxonomy (NCBI): domain Eukaryota; kingdom Metazoa; phylum Arthropoda; class Insecta; order Raphidioptera; family Raphidiidae; genus Venustoraphidia; species Venustoraphidia nigricollis. The sequence goes on from JAVRKA010000111.1 coordinate 572,632, forward strand.
AACAGGTATCGTTTATTTGCATAAATATTAATGTAATCAAAACCTTTTTGTTGGTTAGGCTTAGACTTTGTACGCTACGTGAATGTTGTCAGATTGTACACCAAATCCATCAATCAAACCTTGCAGACGTTAAGCACTATCGGAAATATTCACACGATTTTAAAAAAATGTCTACAAGAACCACGAGAATCTGTTAGAATTTCACCGTATCGATGTTTTTCTCTGGAAAATTTTCTTGGTGTCAAATTATATCCAAATTTTATTTTCTAATTTAACGGTTAAGGCTGTCGGAACGCTCTGAATTTAAGCCACACTACGAGGCTAAAAATGATGTTACAAGGATGATGCTGTTAGTTGATTAGTCTAAATTTTGGAAATATTTTGAAGATTTAAAAAACTTTTCCGAAAAAGGAAGAGTCACATTAGGTTTGTAATGGAACAATTTTGTGAAATAAGTACGAATAAGGTCGTGACATTGAAAACGTGTTTTTGGCACATTTAATGCCAACTTTTTTCTAGTAAATTGTACATAAATTACAAAAGTAGTCCATTACAGATCCAGATTTGTCCTTTATCTTCTTTATAGAGAAAGAATTTTTGCAAAATGTTGACGAATAAGTCTACAATCAGCTATCAGTCGAAGTCCTATTTTTGGCTTAAATTCACGGCGTTATCGACAGCCTTAAGCGCAGCGTTCGCGTCCATTTCGCATATTGCCAGATTTTTTTAATATAAATATGCACTCAGAATAATGCTATATAATAATACAGACGTAAAAAGAAGACCGCTTTATACACAATTCAGAAAGAAAAATCTGGCAACGCTGTATTTATCAGTTCTCTTTGCCTATTGGTATTCATCTCGAAATTATGTTAATGTTGTTTTGTACCACGTTTCAACCAAATAGATATATGCAGGGTGTTGAGTCTAATAATTGAAGATGAATTTTTCCATTCTTTTTTCTAGAATGACATTTTTTTTAAATGTTCCTCAAAAACCTTTACTTCGCACACTAAATGTCTCCTTTTACGCTGCTCAGTCAATGGAAAAATACGTTTGACAACGTTTAATCTCAAATTAATAAAGGTTTTTTCTGATTGGTCAATGACTGCCACGAAGTGAGGATGGGGGAGAAATTGAAAATACAGGAGTCAATTAGCCCCGACACTGTAATTGGGAATGATGAACAGTGAAGACTCCTCGAAATGCTAAAAATTCATTTAAATTAAAAAATCACATTATTTTTAACCTATAAGAAGATAATATTTTTATTGTACGATAACAATAATCCTTCTTAAATACGAATCACATGATGTTTTATCATTTAATTGTTTGTTTGTACATCTGCATGTATCATATTTTTAGGTTATCAACGCACATAAATAAAACAATGTGTACAATAATTATAGTATCACAATAACATTTGCCTTCCATCTTGTTCTGGCATTTACTGGAAAATTTAAACATAATTTAAAGGCCCGTTCATACTACATCTACATAAAAAATTCATACAAGTGCACGTTTATATTGAAGGGATGGATTATAGACGCTCGACAGCTCTGGGATCATAATCATTTACTGTTCAATAATGATACGTATTACATATATATTTGTTATTCAAATATTGATATTGTTTTTAAGATCAAATTTTCACAAGTTATTATTAAAAAAATTTAGTAAAAGCAATAGATTGAGTCTGACGACAAAAAATAACTACTCGCAAAAAAAATCAAATCGAGTAGAAAACATAGGTTGCCTGATCGATTTAAAATGCTAGATTTTTGATACGACTTTCAGCATTAAATCTACATTTAAAGTTAAAAAAAAGTATGAACCCAGCATAAGACACATGAACAAAAATAAGGAATTAGTATTTCGAATAAAGAAATGAATAGAAAAAAAGTTTTAAAAAAATTTTATTTGTAATTCCCTTGAATGACTGTCCATGTACTAGTTTTCCAAGTCAAGTTCAATATTCGATAAAACGTTTATGACCTTTGTTGTCGAGCGTCTATAATCTGCAACATATGTATACCTAATCATGTCCATTATTTGACAAATATTTATTTTTTAACGAATAAAATCACACAGTTTAGATAAATACCTATTAAAAATATTACAGACCTTGTTTTTTGTACTACGCCACTTCAGCCAAATCAACTCGACTTGCGAAAAAAAAACACCCCTGCAATTTACCACATTTTGTTCTAATTTCTCCACGTGGTATACAATTCTTAAATGAACGAAAGTTCGCGAAATTGGCAGCTGATTCCAAGAAGCAATTCACCCGTTCTCATTTTTTATGTTCCATGTCCGTTCATGCAGTTTTTGTCTATTAAAAAACTTCATTCATTCCCTCACATTCGCAGTAATTTGTTTGTGGAATTTAAATAATATTAATCAACATTTAGCAAGTAAACAATATGTTCCTGTTCTTTCAATCCTTTTTTAGTCTGACACATTCGTTCATCAGTTCTCATTAGCTTATTTCGAGTAAAATGGGATACACAAATTGATTCATTTACTGATTCACACTATATTCGGTCGCTTTCATTTATCATTCATTTCGTTCGCGTTCATAGTGTAAATACCAAATTCTACGAATTTGTAAATTGTAAACCGGCCTTGAATAATGCAATAATATTATAATAGATGCCAACATTTAAATGTGTGACATTTTGCACCGCTCATGAATAAACAGGGGACTAGGGACCATGTATCACTCTTTGTTTTGGTTTTATAACAAATTATTTTTTTACTAGCAGAGTTCTGGTATCGCATTTATCGAAAGACCTGTACAAATCTTCGATTCTGCTGGTTACAAATAATATAATCCCAGAACCGACCGTCGGATCTATGTATCGAATACACTGACAAATTTGTTTAATTTTTCAATTTTATTACAGTTTTCTCAAATATAAAATTAAAGTCAAAATGTTGGTTTCACTCCGTGATGTATTGTATCGTTGAGACGCTTTACATCACGTCACAGTTAATCCTACCGCAACCCCTTGGCAACCATAATTTTCCAATTTTTAACCGATTAAAAATAATACTTAGGCCTAATTTACGTATCTAGTATACAGGGTGAGTTTTAAGTTGATGCTTTTTTTTACAGCGTGTAAAAATCAAATAGACGAGCAAATATTTCAAATAGTTTTTTTATCAAAACTCAAAAATAAGAGAGAAACAGCCTTTCGAAGTTTAAATAAATTTTATTAAATTTTCTTTAATTTTGAGGTCGGTCCTGGGGTTATATTATGTTACTATGGAAATAAGTTGTTATTATCAAGTATTCACAGAAATTGTTCGAACAATTTCTGTGAATACTTGATAATAACAACTTATTTCCATAGTAACATAATATAACCCTAGGACCGACCTCAAAATTAAAGATTGATTTTTACACGCTGTAAAAAAGAAAGCATCAACTTAAAACTCACCCTGTATTTATAAACTATGAATGGACAAAAAATAGGAAACTACATTTATTATAATTATTATGAACAGCTTCACGGAAATTTGGTAAATACAACACAACGATCAAACTATTATTGAAACATGCGATGCGTCTGTTTTTTGAGACTTTTTAAAGCAACTGACAAATAATTACAAACACAGATAAAACATTGAATACAAATATTGTTCTCAAAACAAAAAATTGTCAATACTATTCACATGTTGAGGTATTGACAAATTTTTATTTGGACAACACATTCAATATTTTCTCTGTATGTAATTATTTTTCAGGTGCCTGAAAGTCTCAATAAAAGAGACGAAACGTCATATGATCCAACGATAGTTTGATAGTTGTGTTTTATTTTCCGAATTCCCGCGAAGCTGTTCATAAAAATAATAATTGTGGTTTCTTGTTTGTTTGCCTACTAATAATTTACACAGACAATATTTGCGTGTGTGTTCTATTTATCCACATAAAAATACAGTAATTTCATTGTGCAACATTTCTGCACAACTCGCAACTTAAGTTGATTAGATTAAATAGGAAAATTAAATAAGATTTATATTATATTAAATCAGGGTCGCATTTAGAATTTGGAGGCCCTGGGTCATTCATTTGGTGGAGGCCCCTGTAGTTTCTCTGGGTAAAATCGTGTATTCTTGAATAAAACGGCATGCTTACGCACGACATATTAAAAACTTTATTCTTGTAAAGTGTGTTGCTCTCTGACAACTTTGCGATTTTAAGTAAAAAAAGCTTTGCGCGATTTCTGATTTGCGTAAGTTTTGACAATATCATCAAAGTCCATCTCGCGAACTATGTCACTTTCCGAACTAAGAAGGATGAGATTCGACAAGCGATCTTGAGACATTGTTGTCCGCAATCTGTTCTTAATTATCCTTAGTTTCGAGAAAGATCTTTCCCCACTGCAATTCGTCACCGTCATCGATAAGTACATACGAAGTGCTACTTCTGCGTTGCAGAAAGTAGATTGTACATTGTTTTGCAAAATTATCCGATAGAAAAAAATTTCGTTCGTTTCACCCGTTTCCTTTTCGTACTGTTTTGCGAAAGTGGCGAAATGAATTAATCCATTAGCCAAATTCAATTCCAAATCTTCAGGATAAGAATGTACTAGATTTTTAGCTTTCAGTTCCAACTGAGAAGCTTCAATTGTGGTCATTTCAGCCAAGAAACCAAATTGTTCATCAAAGACTGCCAAAATAACTACATCAAATTTTTTTTCTTCATCTCTAGCAGAATCGGGACTAATTTTTAAAATAAACTCATAATTTTTCAAATTTTTGCCGCATTGGTGGGGGCCCTTGAATGGTGAGGGCCCTGGGGCCATGGCCCCGCTGGCCCCGTCCTTTTTTGTGATGTAACTGCAAATTTACCGTTTTCGGATTTTTCTCTATAAGACATTGCTTCTGCTAAATTTCATGATTTTAATTCAACAGGAAGTCCCCTATAGATTTTGATTCTTTTGCAAATGTCAAAGAATCTTTTGATTGCGTTGACTTAGAAGTTCGATTTTTTTACAGCTCCACGGGATTGCAAACCTGAGTAGTTGATATTAATTAGTGCATTTGCCATATGGCAACATACACTATTGGCGTCGGTCGGATGGCGGGACCTAGGTGTCGGACCAAAATTTCTCGACGTTTCATAACCTCCTAAACACTTTGGCACCATTTTTAAAAATATTTATATATATATGTATATATATATATGTATATATATATATATATATATATATATATATATATAGGTATATATGTGTACGGGCAATAACTTTCGAAGGAGCTAATTTATTTTAACGAAATTTGGCACACATGTTGGAATCCATCACCGCACGAAGCCTATTTAAAATAGGCCCAATCGGATCATTTTAAGGGTGGTTTTTAGGGGTTGAAAAGTTTTTGGGCCCAAAAATACCTAAAAAATCCTCAGAATCGTTTCAAAATTGAAATTTAACCCTTTAATAGCAATTAAAAAGTGCTCAAAAAATTTTAATAAAATCGGCCCGACAGGACCGGATTTACAAATTTTCTGAAAACACTAGTATGCAGATAGTGAGTTATTTTCTGAAAGGTGTTTTTAATTTTGGTGGAGACGTTCGATCGACAATAATAATGTAGTTATGAAAAAATGTAATTTTAAGGGGTGTATTAAGGAGTTAATTTTTTTTATTTTGCCCTACAATCACCTTAAGTTCACATAATAAAGCCACAAGGCCTGTATTAGCAAATACACTATATTGTCGGCAGGGTTTTGGCACTGCGACCCGGGTTTTTTTTTTAACTTGATACCTCCACGCGTTTCTGAGAAAAAGGGTCTTGACAGACAGACAGACGGACAACAAAGCGATCCTATAATGGTTCCTTTTTTCCTTTTGAGGTACGGAACCCTAAAAATATATGTTGCGACAGTATAGAACACTACATAACCTCAATACTAATTTATTTAAATTATGGAAAATTCGATCAAAATAGTCTCGATTTTTATCGAGTTGCTGAGCATAAAAAATACGGCTACCAACAGCACTATTACAATATTACACTGTACTAATTTTATTCAAAATATACAAATAATACACACACAAAACTACTGAACCGATTTAAAAAAAATATTAAGAATAATTAAACTGGGTGGGGATATCGCGGAACACACACAAAAAAATACGCGTCGAATTGTACAACCTCCCTTTTTGAAGTTCGTTAAAATTAGGCACACGTGCGCACAAAAAGTATAAGAAATCTTTAAAAAATAAACACAAAAGCTTATCAAAAATACTAGACCACAGAGTTGTTGATCAAGTTACCCTCCTTCTGTCGGCGTAGTGTAAAAGATCTGTGAATGAAATATGGGATTGAATTTACGGTTTCGATAATAGATAAGAAATTATAAATAAAAAGTCAGAGTCAGGCGTGCGATAACAAAAGTCGTATTGTGATGAAAAGCACGTTCTGGTAAACTGAGAAAAAGAAATAAAATTTAATGTCTAAACAGTCAGCGGTCTGTAAAAAACAAGAGCGTAATATTTCTTTACAATCACTAGCTTTTTGTGAATGCTTATAGCTATGCCACTTGCACCAACGTCGATTAAAAATAGCAGTAGTTATAAAATGAAACATTAAACTGATAAGCATAGTAATTAGAAGACCGTGATTTAACAACGTGGCACCACCTTAGCGGCATTTTTGTCATGGTTTCAAACAAATTCAAACAAATGTCGAAGTGAATTATCGTATTATTTACTTACATCAGGTTTATACTAGTGTTGGGCATAATCGATACATTTCAATAATCGAATGAATCGAAATAATCGGTTTTTATAATCGAATGATCATTCGAATTATCGATTATGAATGATTTGAATTATCGATTATGAATGCGGCCCGCAAAACCTGTGAATTCGGCCCGCGATATCGATAAGATATATTATATTTTTATTAAAAAATAAATAAGTAAATAGTAAAATAAATAATACATATTACAAATAAGATACAATAAAATATTTTAATATTTTTAAAAAATTCTTACAGAACTTTAACCATACGCGTTTGTATGAATAAAATATTGTTTACTTTATATTTAAAAAATTATTGTAGTATGTCTAGTCTAGTTATTACGCATTGGTTTTGATTTTATTACGTTCTTTTTTTTTTGGCCCGCCAAAAAAATCGGGAATATCAAATTGGCCCGCCTACGAAAAACTTTGGGAGCCCCTGGTTTAAACAAACGAAAGCACCCCCACCTCCAGTGCAACAGACTTCCCAATGTGTGCAGATGCAGAACCGAATGATATATCATTCATAATCGACAATCGACATACATACATTTCATATCTCGCTAACCATAATCGAATCATGTGAATATCTCGCTAAGCATAATGGAATCATGTGAATGATATCTCGCTAAGCATAATCGAATGGTATGATGATATCTCGGTTGCCATAATCGAATGATGTATGATAATTCATAATCGACAATCGACATAGTACTGTGTCGGGATTAATAGTTAATACAAAACACATTAATAATGGAATCGCTGGTATGATTCAATACAAAAATAAAACGAATTCTTTATTATTATAAATTAATTATAACTCATAGATTTGTATTTAAAAAAACAATATAATCTAAATTTTTGGGTGAGAGTCTGTTCCTCCTTGCATTAGTAATGACACCAGTTTTTGAAAATATCCTTTCGGAAGGCACGGAGGTAGCTGGCGCACAGAGAGATTTTTTATGAAGCTCGTATAATTCAGGAAACAAATTTTTGTTTTCTGATCAAAAAATAAGGGGATTGGAAGAGCGAGATATATCGGGCATTGACAAATATTGTTTTATGATTGCAACGGCTTTTGTAGTAATATAGTGACAGTAAATAATAAGTAATAAGTTAATAACCGGTCACTATGAGAAATGTATGTACCGTATACACGTAATCTCAAAAGATACGCCGCCGCTCTAACTTTAAGTAATGCAGTCAATGACTGGTCTACTGGAGTCTGGGAGACTGGAATGCCAAAACAGTACAACTGTACAACACAGAACAAACGAAAGTACCCCCACTCTTCAGTGCACGCAAATGCAGAAACCGAATGATATAATATGATATATGTCGGGATTAATTCACATACATTTCATATCTCACAATCGATTGAAGCGAATGATATCTCGCTAACAATAATCGTTTCAAACGAATGATATCTCGGTTAACATAATCGAATGATCGATTATTTGGCCATAATCGAAATATTTCGATTATATCATTCATAATCGCCCAAGACTAGTTTATACTACCTTAATAGTTGACAACAGTGCCAAAATAATAAAAAAAACCGCTCAAGTGCGAGCCGAACTTGCGTGCGAGAATTCCGTACCACTTTAAAACTTAGGATTATTCAAACATATACAATTAAGTTAGCAGGAAAGTGGACAAATTGATGTAAATCAATAAACCAATTATTAATTTAGCGACGTTTATTAAACATTTGTATATTTGGTTGTGTACTTAATTTTAACATGTGCTGTACTTTATAGATGCCTGATGAAGATCAAATAAATGACCGAAACGTCGCTAAATTAATAATTGGTTTATTGATTTACATCAATTTGTCCACTTTCATGCTAACTTAATTGTATATGTTTGAAAAAAATATGGACGCAACAATTTCCAATCTTAGGATTATTGTTTAGGTTTTTCTGTGAACTATGAGTGAGGCCCTATATTTCAGTTTTATTTTCAAAATTTTAGGCTCAGTAGTTTTCATATATTTTCATTTTTAACTAAGAATTTTAAAATTATAAAAAAAATATTTGTAGTCCTCCTAACGAGCCCCTTCATTGGGTACGTCACATGATGCACTTGAAAAATATATATTTTTTGTAATTTGGTCCTCAAAATTAAGTCCCAAGATCGGAATTCATTTAATTACGCTGTTCATCCGTGACTGAGTCATTTATCTCCATATATGTACTAAATTTCCAGTAGTTTCAGAGAAAATATGCTGTGACAGACGGACAGACAGAATGATCCTATGGTTCCGTTTCTTCATCGGATGTACGAAATCGTCAAAACGAAAACAGACTTTCAAAACGTAAGTTTATACTACTTAAATGAAGAAATCGAAATTATCTTGTGATTGTGGTTTAAACTTCAACAAAGACAACAATAATTAGTGCAAGTGGTAATTTATCAGTTAATTATTTTATATTTAGATTCTATTTCTTTGTCGAACATAAAAACAATAACAATAATTTGTTTTTTATATATTAATTAGATTTAACATGAATTTTATCATAACATTACAGTCAGATATCTGGCTCAGAAGTAACCTTACACCAGGGGGTTGCAATGATAACCTCATTTCCTAGAGACAAACGTGCTTTGACGCACATTTCTTGGGAAATTTATGTTAGTTAAGAATATTTATCTATTATGAATTATTACACTCAAACTCTTTCATCCCTTCTATAAATGTAGCACAATTCGCAGTTTTAGATTATATAAAATTAAAGAACACGACTTTATTATACAACGAGGATCAGCGACTTTTAATAGTCATTTCATTTGTTGCGATATATACCTTACTTTTTGCCAGTATCTCCTATGCAAAAAGCTGTTTTCCACTTCATTTTCAAAATTTTTGACTGTTCACTTCTAAGGTAGGTTGCATTGTAATCGCATGCAGTTCGGATTTACTTCGTTATTTTATTATTTAAGGCGCTAATGACCGAAGTTGTCGAGCGTCTATAATTTACAACATATAAAAAAACTATGATTTACTATGGAAATTATAGTATGATTAAGTTTATTTTACTTTACGCAATTTTACAGTACTAGTGTTAAATGACAGCTATACAGGCATGAAAAGGGTGTACAAAAAAACTGATATATATTTCCGATCATTTTAATCGTACTGTATATATCTATATAAGTACAACATATAATTAAACACTGACTGTTCAGCTGGTAAACTGCATTTAGTGATACTTTTAATAAGATAGAGGTTATCACTTCCATGATAACATTTAAGCTATAAGATCCCTATATATATTATGCTTAACTTAAGACCATTTTTAAAAGATAACGTGACATAATATGCGTTTACATAAAATAGAGAAACCCATTTTAAAACTAAAGTAACAGAGTTTTGAATGCACTGAATCAATTATTATTCGATTTTATGTGCATTGAAATAACGTGGAATATATAACGTAAATTAAGTAAACAAATTACAATTTAAAGTGAAAGATGATCAAATTTGGAGTTTTCCAACCACGATAAGCACAGCACAAACCAGCAACGTGCATGATTTCACACACGACCAGCACAACTAAGTACGAAAAATTGTCTTTTGTAACATTTAATACCAGCACGACCAGCCTGCAACATGCACGATTTCGCACACAATACCTGCACAAAACAGCAACTTTAAGTGCATGAACAACAGATCAGACATTTTATCAAAATACATTTGCATACATTTTTAAGAAAGTTTATAGCTTTTTCAAAATGGATTCGTATTCCAATTTGCCTCTCTGTAAAAATTGTAAAAGGCAATCTATATGTTAGTCTTTGAAAAAAGAAAATTTTAATTAAGGTCTAGTAAAAAAAGGATGAAAACTTTTGTTGAAGAATCTTTTTTTACCGATTTAGTGTAATTTCCGTATTATTTTTGTCCAGCACATTTTTTTTGTACACAAGGCACAATGCCTTAAGGTGCGCTTACACGGGTAACTAAAATTGCTCAATTCCGGGCAATAGTCAACTATGTACATCAGCAATTCACGGCGATGGCAAAATATAGCGATTGTTGCCAAAGATACCGCCACACCATATCACGCGATATGAAGCAAAGACTAAGCAATACAAGGCAATCATTCATACACTATAGCAATTCAGTTGAACTGTCGCTGGCTATGGACGAGGTTTTACTGGCAGCGGCGTGTAGTGCTTTTATTATAATAAGTTTAAAACGAAAAAAAAAAGAAAAGGAATAGACAGATTTGGTTGCGAACGTATCTAGCAAGACGAAAGCCATCTTTATTGTGTGATGATATGGACAATTATTTATTCAAAAACTTTATCTTTTCATTATTCCACGCCATTATATCCACGCACAGCTGTACTGCACTGTACAATAGAAACAAAGAAAATGAAATGACATCGGCGCATCTCATCCTTGTCACCACACGAAAGTGAAACCATGGATACGTATACGTATAGAAGGAAAATTGACTAAAATTTCCAAACCGTGTAGATATTCGGCAATTCATGTCGGCCACTTTGGGCAATAAGGAATATATGGAGCAATTAGAAGCAATATTGCCGAAACAATTACCGCATTTTATTGAAATTGCTCCAGATTGATACACTAATTGCTCCATTCTGTTGCCGGGCAATTATTGCTCAAAAAATTGCTCGTGTAATGCAAAAAAAAAAAAATGATGCGAAGTTATAGTAAGGATCACGAAGGCTTGACATTTTTAATGAATCACTCAAAAGTTACTTCAATATTTATATTAAAAGATAAATTTTGACTAAGTACTGTCAAGTTGTTTGTTTACCATAGACAACACACTCTTTTATAAATTTATCACTATTCATTAACTTAAGTTAATACTATATATTTGTATAAGTATATAGATCCTGTGGTTCATATATAAGGTTAAATACATTAAAATAATATTATTATCATTAGAATTACAATAACATTTTGCGATTTTATGTTATAAAATAAATAATATTTTACGAAATTTTGAGCAACATCAAAGTATATTTTACATATTATTTATCGACAGAAATGTTTAAAATTAGAATTAAAATAAAACACTGGTCGCAATGCCAAACCTTATCAAAAAGTTTATTTGCAAATATGTAGGTATTACATTAAAACGCGCAAGTCTGCGATTTCTCTATAATAGCTTTTAGCGCCGTTTCTATTGCTTACAACTTATTGGTGCCGATTTCCTGCTTTTGTAGGTGTGGCTACGCTCAAGGCTAAAGCGTCGCGACGCTCATCACTGATTCGTTCTATGATAGACCAATAATAAAAGAGCGTCCGTATTGTGAGTTTCATTGGATAGATCAGTGTATTCTATTAAAACATATACTATATGAAATGACCTGTTCTATATTCCAAAATAATACTCAAATAATTGATACGAATTCACATTCTAAAAAAAATTCGTTTTTTGTGATAATTTTTTTTTCACTGTCCGTTCTAATTGTTTTTAAATAAAAAGACAAATAAATGTTTTCGATCAGAGAAAAACGCCATATGTTAATTGTCGAGCGTCTATAATTCATAAAACTTCTCTTGCTGTTTCTATTCCTACACCCTAAAGTCAAAATACCTATAATTATAGGAAGGTGAAGCAAGACAGAGTTTTCAAGATTTAATTTTAAATAAAACATGGAATAAATTATTAATATTCTCGCAAACCAGGAATATTACTCAATTTTGTACCGTAAGCCATTTGAATGGCTTGATATGTTTTTGGTAGCGCATCATCTTACGTCACAACTAAGTCTTGTTTATCATCCCCTTTACATCCGAACTCGTATTTTCAACACCATCTATTTTCAACTTATTTTACTCACGAAAATTTTCAAGTTTTTAGTACCTACTTCTTACCCAAAGTGTCTCCTCCTTAGCTGCTCAGTCAATGAAAAAATACGTTTGAAAACCTTTAACATCCAATTAATAAAGTTTTTTTCTAATGGTCTATGACTGTCACGAAGTGAGCATGAAGGAGAAGTTGAAAATACATGAGTTGATTAGTCCCAACAGATTGAAAACACATCTACTGTGGATACTTTTATCATTTCTATAGTGTGTCATTATTAAAAATCTGTACCCATCTTATCTGAAAGGACACATGCCCAGTTTTACGACAGTGCTGACACGGTTACCATAGTTACGATTCATAAAACTGTGCTAACATCGATACCGGCACGAATTTGTGCATTACTACGCGTCCTTCTAGCCAGCGACAAAAAATGCTGGTAGTCCAAGAGATATTAACCATTTTTGGGTAGGTATTTGAGGCACTGAGAAAATTCGTACAATAACTCTTTAGTAATATCCGAATACAAAAACACAGACCTGACTGAAGCCCCCCCAACTTTTTCCGCCGTTCTTGCTCGACGGAATTTGTAATAATTAAATGTGTTTTTTAGGCCCGAAAATTCTAAAAAAAACATTTTTAACATCGCGACCACTAGGGTAAAATATCAATACAGATCTTCATTACAAAGCACTCTAGCGCGCTCCGGCCTAACAGCAGAGAATAATATGTGAGGAAAAAGTTGGAGGGACGCTTTTTGGATCGTCGTGCTTACACTAGTATTTTTTTTTTTCATTAGAAAGAGAGAGAAAAATTAGGCTTCATTCTGATGATCATTAGCACTACAATACTACTAACATATATGTGTATAATGATATTGTGATCATTGAATAAGGTAAGTACATAATATAATATACAAATTAAAATGGTTACAATAATTTTTGTCCTATTAGTTACTTATCAGGGGTGTAGCTACCGCCGTATCTGCCGTATCAATTATACGGGCCCCCCTGGCCACGGGGGCCCCCAACGTGCGTAAGCAAAAATTAATAAAAACTTCCCAACTTTTTTTTTATTTCAGAAATGACAAAAGTCAAAAAAAGCAATTTCTTTTTTTCCCGCGTAAAGCGTGCGTTCCAAAGTTGGCAACACCCTACATCGGTTATCGCGGCCTGCGGGATTTCCCCGTTTAAGTCATTTACTTCAACGGGGGAAGGGCCCCCTAAACAAATTTTTATACGGGGCCCCGCCAAGGCACGCTACGCTTCTGTTACTTATATGTTGTATTTTTTGTCGCTGGCTCTCTCCCTATTCCAGAAGGCGAGCATAGTATTGAAGGAAGAAGTAGTATAAATAATTTATACGACGTGATAAAATATCGATTATTGAACGCCTATCATCAGAGGTTTTTATTTGAATATTAATTAAGAGTTCGTTCCACTGAATAAGTGAAATTACTCTTCAAGTGTTATTTTGCCTTGAAATATTATTGCTCGTTGAGATAACAAGCGATATAAATAATTGTGCATAATATTCGGATGACAAGTAAAAAAAATGTTTTTATAATATTTTTCCACCGACCTTATTCCGTCATCATCATTAAACAAAAAAAATTATATATAATGTAATTGGTTCAGGTCCGGCTTAAGGAATACAGTGAACTATCACACTACGACTAACAAACATTTTTTTTTCGAAATTTAAAATAAGAGAGATTTTTAAAGTAAATGAATCACAAGGTTAGTATAAAATACTATAGGTTGGACATTGACATTATTTTGAGTAGTTGGGACGGGAGAGAAGGCAGAGGTAGTAGACCTCTTTTCCAATTGTGAAATAATGCTCATTATAAGTGAAAAAGCAAGCCAGGGGTTTCAAATAACGTAGGCAATCGACTCAACTAATCACAGACGTGACAAATTTTATAGCCTCTTACGCCCAACCTATAAACTCTACTACCTTTAATTGAGTTAAAGTTTGGAAACTTATAGATAAAAATTATCCAAGTCTGTAGGCTTTTACGGTTACGTGATTGATTGGTAGAAATATAAATGAACCACGGTCTATAGCATTTTGTATATCAGTTTTACAACTTTAATTAAGTTTCGAAAAAAAAACTTTTGGCAATCGTAGTCATATTTAGTACAATGTTCTTACAGTCGAAAAAATATGATAGCTAAGAATGAAATCGATATAATATGGTATAGTATAAATATTTATATTATACTTTTGTAAATTTTGTTATCGGTAACATATCTTTATAGAACAATTTTCATAAAAATTTAGGGAAATACTTACATAATAGATATAGAGTGTTTTACGAAAAGTAAACAGTATCAATAGCTTTTCTACTTTTAAAAACAGTGAAGATTATTATTTCGATTTCGAATTTCAGAAGGAATATGGCATCTGCAAACTAGGACACCTTGTATAATATACTTATTTCACTGTATTACTTACTTTTCCCACATTCAATAACACTTATATAAATAAAAAGTTTAGCAGTCTTTGGTTCAGCACTACTCGTGTCGTCGTTAACCAATTATGAGATAGTGCAATATCCAGACACGTTTGTTGAGTAACGATCCGCTAAAAACGAATTTTTGGGAATCGAGTCCCAAGGGAGGTTACGGGGGCGTTATAAATAAAAAATTCTCGTTCTTCAACTATCAGACCTACAGACTTAAATTTTGGCAGGCATGCTCCTTTTGGTGAGTGAGACTACTAAGAACGAGTTTGGCAGAAATTAACTCCCCAGGGGGGTTGCAAGGGCAACTTCCCATTTTTGAACTGCAGTCATGAAATTTGGTAGAGATGTCTTTTATGTTATATAGACATCTACTCAAAATGGATTTTTCTATAATCGTCTCCTAAGGAGTGGAAAAGAGGGACGTATAGGGATGAATAATTATCACATTGTAATTTTTCAACTACAATTCCCGTGGACTTGAAATTTAGCTGTTATATTTTTTGTGCTTTTTAGGTTCTGTCATGGGGTCGCATCTTTGCGAGGCAAGATTGTAATACGGTTGAACCGAAGGCTCCACTACTGCTGTTGCTGCCGTGTTCATCTCAGTCATGTACAGAGCCCCGGGTAGTGGCTAGTTTTTAAATAAAAATATGCATTGAGAGTTTGCCACTAGCACTAAAAATAATCATCATAATTGGTGGGCATAAATTATGGAAAGAAAAGTACAATGAATGATTAAACTATATAATTAGTATATTATAGTTTATTAATTAATAAAACAAAATATAATTGAACTCGAAAATGTCCGACCGGTTTTATTCTGGCACCGGAACGTCCCGTTTCAGAAATTTATTTGGACTTAAATTGTCGTAGGTACATTCATTTTACGTGCAATTTTTTTTTCGTTGCAATGAGGAGGTTACCTGTATACTGATTAATCTACGGCTCAACTAAAGAGTTAAATGTATTTTAATATAATGCTTTCTATTGTTATTATTAAAAAAAAAACGACTAACGGATCAACGACAAAACTGTCTTGGTTTCTTTACCATTGTTATATTATGTTACTTTCATTTTATAGCGCAGATATATAATGTGTACTTTGTGTTCAAAACGTGTATAGTAGTACAAATATATTGTTCTGAATTAAGGCAGCACAGACCTTGAAATATATGTATATTTCACATGTAAATAAAGAAAAAAAGTGAAGTGTTATTTGGGATTTTACAAGGACGACACATCTGTTTAAAACAGATAAGAGTAACCGGATGTATCAATTTTCGTGAAAACTAATCTATAATGATTTATTCTGGAATTTTCTTCATGGAATAGAATTTAGAATATATCGTTCGTAGATACCAAAAATTATATGAACCAATAAAAATTATGCGTAGTTTCGTGCAAGAACCAAAAATAAAAATGTGAAGGAATGAGCTAAGCTGACGAAGCCAGTTTGATCACCAAAAGAACAGAAATATAAAACGGTGAATTTTCAAAAACAAGCATTTTCCTGGTGACTGATTTTTAATAAATTGTTGAGCAAATGTCAAAAATAAATTATCATTATCAATAAAGAAAGAAACTGCTTGTCATGTTATGTATGCAAATTTGTACCGTTCTTTGCGAATTTTATCAAAAATTAAAAACAATTTTCAATTAAATTGTAAAAACAAAATATTTAATAAGTATGCATACTCATTATGTTGTTAATTCGACAGTTTTATGTTTTTAACACTCTGTATACTTATCAATTTAATTTCAATCACGATTTCAGTTTAAGATCTTAGACATTAAAGCTATTTAAAAAATAAGAATGAGCCTAGATTAACCCAAAAAGTGCACCTCTTTTTATAAAGATTGTTGTGCTTTGCTCTTTTTTACTGGATGGTATTGTGAAACTGCTACAGTTTTTTGTAGATGGAAACGATCTTAGATGTAATTTAATCTGAAATTCCAAAGAGAAAAACTTCTCTACTTAAGAATAAAACTATCGCAGTGTTTTTTTGATTCTTAAACCAAAAAGATTTTATTTTCGGAATTCCAAATTAAATAATCTAGATGTTCTTATGAGCCCCAGAAGATTATTCTGTGATAATCGTGTAATCATCTTTGTATAAGCAAAGATAGTTATCCCTCTGTTAGCTAATGTCCCTCATTCTTCTTCATTTTGTTGACGAATTTCCATCATACATAAATACTTCCTCAGAAAAGCGTATAACCGATCAGACGCTCAATCATCTTCCTGAGTCCTACTCAGGAAGGCGATTGATAAAATAAATAAAATGACATTTTATCGTGAAGAACGTATTTTCCCACATTTTAAAATTTCTAATACATTTTAAAGAACCATTACCAAGAAATGTTCTTTATTAAATAAAATTAAATAGATATGTACTTAATTCAAGTGCTAAGTATAAATATTAATAAATTTACTTGATAATACTCAATTTATAAATCGTATCTTAAAACATCTAATATCTCGGTTGTTTCCAAGAAGAAGTTCTATTTTAAGGTACAGATATATTTTTGTTGGAGAGAAAATTATTTTTCTGCGAACATTTTTAATGTGTAAACACCTTTAGTGGCGCTCTCCTCAAAAATGTCGACAAAGCAGAGCTGTACCTTAATTTTTATTGCAAGATTTAACTCAAACTGACAGACTGACAAACATAGCAAGTTAAATATAACCCTGTAAAAAAATAAAATTTTCCAAAAAAAATCAAATCAAAAAGTAAATTTCTTTTTTTTAAATAATAAAATTTTATAATAGAAAACAGTATCACGGGTAATTGGAATAATGAAAATAAATCAATTTAAACACTCATTGATTGCAACGTTTCGTCTTTTCTTTAATTAAGACTTTTTCAAACGTTGCAATCAAGGAGTGTTTAAATTGATTTATTTTCACAAAACGTTGCAATCAATGAGTGTTTAAATTGATTTATTTTCATTATTCCAATTACCCGTGATACTGTTTTCTATTATAACATTATATCTGGAATTGAATTTTAAAGATGAAAAATTTTTATTTTCAAAATTATTTTTCTAAATATGTTCTCAAACAGCGAGCAAATTTCATGTGCGTCACTGACGTACGTGACGATAAACCAACAGATTTTTCAAAGGCACATATTATTATCATTATTATTATCTACACGGTTCTAATAAAACATGCTGACAAGACCAACACTACAGCGTATGTGGGTATTGTGTGACAAGGTGTGTTCTCTCTGTGTATTCAACATAAATAATATTAAAACTCTGCGCCTCTGCAATCAAAGAGCGCCTCACATTGCAGATTGCATTTATCAGTGGCGGCGCGTATTTTAGGGACCAACAAATGCTAACATATTTCCGACATTACTTTTGATTCAGATTGCATTTATTAATTATAATAATAATAATAATGCGTTTAACGTCCGTTTCTCGACTTTATGTCATAACAGACGCCATTCGCACCATTACTATTTTTTCATCTACCACTTCCCGTTATTTTCTACATTTTTTAAAACTTCAGCTTATATAATAGCAATGGGCGAATGAAGGAATTATAGGAAATTAGGATAAGGTAGGTAATTTTTGAACTAGGAGTTTGATAGGTAATTGGCCATGGCCTCAAATAAGGAACCTTCTCGATATTTATCTGGAATTAATTGAGGGAAACCATGGAAAACTTCAATCAAGATGGCCGGTACAGGAATTACCGTTTCTCGGCGAGAGGCAGTAGGAAAAAGTCCTAGCCAAATCTGCCCCTGCCGGGAATCGAACCCGGACCTCTCGAATGCGAGTCTAGTGCTGTACCACTACTCTACCCAGCTCGGTTGCATTTAATTATTGTAGAGTATAGATTATAGGTCATAACCATTTAATAGTAATTTCCTCAAATTAAATTAAACGACATTCCAAGAAAGCGAGAATCGAACCCGCGACAGTTTGATCCCAAGACCAGCACGTTAATAGTTAAACCAAGCTGTCGATCCAGATCCGGAGTGAAGCTAACAAGTAGCTCAAGTATTTAAGCAAAAAGCTAACAAATATCAAAACAAACACGCTTTTATTAGCTCCAACTGTATGTTTGTTTGTTTGTAAAGTAATCTTTGAACGTGAAATTCACCCACTTCAAAACGTCCGATTAAACTGAAACTTTGCACACTTATCAAGAACCGATGACAATACAATAATTTAATAAGTTTGTCCCATTATCCTGACCAAAACCTTCAGGATAAAAAAAACTTGAAAAATTATAACAAGCTAGCTAACACGCTGTACAGTAACATACGTTGCGTTGCCTATCCTATAGTCAAATGCAGTATTGTTTTTAGTGTATTTGCCATAAGGCAACATACACTATTGGCGTTGGTCGGATGGCGGGACCTAGGGGTCGGACCAAAATTTCTCGACGTTTCATAACCTCCTAAACACTTTGGCACCATTTTTGAAAATGTTTATATATATATATATATGTATATATATATATATATATTTATATACGTATATATATATATATATATATATATATATATATATATATATATATGTGTGTGTGCGGGCAATAACTTTCAAAAGAGTTAATTGATTTTAACGAAATTTGGCCCACGTGTTGAAATCCATCACCGCAAGAAGCCTATTTAAAATGGGCGTAATCGGGGCATTTTAAGGGTAGTTTTTAGGGGTTGAAAAATGTTTTTGGGCCCCAAAATACCGAAAAAATTCTCAGAATCGTTTCAAAATTGACATTTAACCCTTTAGTAGTAATTAAAAGGTGTCCCTAAAATTTAAATAAAATCGGCCCGACAGGACCGGACTTACAAATTTTATGAAAACACTAGTTTACAAATAGTGAATTATTTACTGAAAGTTGTATATAATTTGGTATAGAGGTTCGATGTATAATAATATTGCAATTAAGAAAAAAACTGTTATTTTAAGGTGTGTATTAAGGTGTAAAATTTTTTATTTTGCCCAAAAACCAACTTAAGCTCGCAAAATAAAGCCACACTGCTTGTATAAGCAAATACACTATATTGTCGGCAGGGTTTTGGCACTGCGACCCGGGTTTTTTAGTCTTATAATTAAAATTAGAGTTTAAAAAAACTAAAACAACTCGCTTTTATGAATTAAAAAATGCAAAATAATTTGACAACAAAATTAGCTTCACTGTAAAAACCGATTCGCATTTATTTTAAAATAAAAAAAAACTAATTTTAATTGTTGATTTCTTGCATCCACCATTTTAAAGTTAAAATTACCATGAGTCTTTTCAAGTCCTGATTCTACATCTTCTTACTTTTTTGCAC
Source organism: Venustoraphidia nigricollis (assembly GCA_034508555.1). NCBI lineage: Eukaryota > Metazoa > Arthropoda > Insecta > Raphidioptera > Raphidiidae > Venustoraphidia > Venustoraphidia nigricollis. Next base: position 592,943 of record JAVRKA010000111.1, read on the forward strand.
AAACGCTCTTTGATATGCTAAGAGCCCCTCCGGAAAGTCCCCACCTCTGCGGCGTCTTAACGTTATTCGCCGTTTTGCAAAAAAGTATCTCTCACAGGAGCATGACACTAGTTTTACGCGTCTAGTTATGAAGCGGTTAATCAGACAATAGGTAACTGCTCCACTACCGTTGTTGTTGCGGTGTTTCATCTCAATCGCGTGCAAATCCGCGGATGGTACTCAAAACTTCTCCGCCCCTGACCTAGACTATTCAATATGCATTGCTGTGCGCTGCGTACCTACGAAGGTACAATGTTTGCATAAAAAATTGTTCTGAAGAGTCGACAGTTTTCGTTTTATTCCCTTACAAACACGCAGTAAATTTATCTTTGTTTACCAAGATCAGTATTTACAAAAATATTAGACCCGTGTCGATTTACTTATGATACGTTTAGCTTAAGAAGAAGCGTTACGAAGGAACATACGAGAAACGAGACCGTTTAACTATTTTCATACGAAAATATATCAGCTTTTAATTCGACTGTTTAGTAATCCTGTCTAGTTCTGCGATTGCGGCCAAATTTGGCGACCAGATTTATGAACTTTGACAGGTATAAACAATTTTATTATAAAAATACACCGTTGACGGTTCAAAGGTTTATAAATGACAATAAAAGTGCGTGTAAGCTTTACGCGCACGATTGAAGTAATTTTTTTATCACTCACTTTTTGGGAAATATTCACTCGCGAATTGAAAATTAACAATAGCTCTTTGTAAGTACGTGGATAGAATCGCAATAAAATATAAGATTTTGGGCCAGCTGCACGCTATTCATGTAAATAATGCATAAGCGCATAGCCAGTTATACTTGTGTACCTTAAAATATAGTTTTAAAGCAATTGCTGCTTTATTGAACGAATATTTAAAATAACTTACATTCTGATGTACCATTTTGCACGTGACGTGGCACAATTTATGTTGGTAAACTAGACATTTTACAACTGTGCGACCATTTATTGACTAAAAGCTTCAACAGTTACCTTATAAAATTTCTAACATAACATGTCGATAGTCCTTTGTATAAACTGTGCGTTACTTCCGTGAGAAAATGTTACTTTCGGTAGGAAAGATCTGAGTTACCCTTCATATTGCACCTAAAGAAGTTTTACTGCAATAACTAAGTATTTCTGTGAGAATTATGGAAGATCTAAAGATAGAAGAATTAAGACGGAAACGGCCCTGAGCCGTAACTCTTCCCCCCGCGAAGGAATGACTGGAGGTCGGTACCGTGGGGAGACACAAAGAGTGCGAGGGAGGGGGTTTTGGTAGGTATGGAGCAATGTTTCGAGTCCCACACTACCCAGGGAACATCTGGGTGTCCGTAACTGGATTTCCCCCTACATACAAAAAAAAGTACTTCAATTATCGGTCAACATTTAGAATAAAAGTTGTTAAAAATGACAAAGCGAGATTTTCCGCACCGACTGCCACAAAGGAAAATTCCATGCAAGTAGAAACATTTGATATTTGTTATAAGTTCCAAAAGATGGCGGTTTAAAAAAATATTGTATGACGTAACTCATTTATTAGCAACCCGTCTCAACTATTTTGCCAACTTCTATTATTATGACCAACATAATTGATGTTTACGTTCGTTTTCCTGTTCATTTAGATACATGTGTTATTGTTATTAATGATATGAATGACATTTAACTGTGATCTTTGTCCCCCAGTCAAGGATAATATTGCTTCCAGCATTGACTGACATGCATTTGGAAATTTTTGACCCCAAAATTGATTTATTAATTTGTTAGCGAAAATCAATTGAGTGCAAGATCATTATCATTCAAGAGTCTGTCAAAAGATACACTCACACATGTTTATTTTCTTATTTTTTTAATTATCGGTAATTATAGTCATTCCGAAGTGAAATCTATTAACACTATTTTGGATAAAAAAGAAGAGCTTTGAATCAATATTCATAATTTGAGTATAATTTCAGTGGTGTCATTCATCAAGTAGACTTGGCTCAATAGCTCTGTTAAAGTTTGACCGCTGATCTTTAGACTTAGAACCAAATTATTTAAACAACTATTATTATTGTTTTGTATAATTACAGATAATTATCCACTTCAACCTTTATATATTTATCATTATAGTATTATATACAAAATTATGTTCATAATAGTGCTAAATCTAAATATTCTATTCGCAGATAACAATTAAAAAAAGTGGGTTCGTGTAATTTTGTACGCGCGTTTTAAGTTATACTTCTTTGGCGTGATTAAAAAGGAAACACATGCAAATAATTTATCGAAATAAAATCATCAAAAAGTTTAAGAATAATACAAAAAATTAATGTCAAATATAAAAATGATTTGTCGGGAAAAAGGACTTTTTCAGTAACACTTATTTGTTATTTATAGCGACGTTTCGTCCCTTTCTTGGGACTTTTTCAAGCTTTATAATAATAATAATAATAATAATAATAATAATAATAATAATAATGTGTTTAACGTCCGTTTCTCGACTTTATGTTATAACAGACGCCATTCGCACCATTACTATTTTCCATCTACCACACTTCCCGTTATTTTTCTACATTTTTAAAACTTCAACTTATGAAATAGCAATGGGCGAATGAAGGAATTATAGGAAATTAGGATAAGGTAGGCAATTTTTGAACTAGGAGTTTGATAGATAATCGGCCATGGCCTCAAATAAGGAACCATCTCGATATTTATCTGGAATTAATTGAGGGAAACCATGGAAAAGCTCAATCAAGATGGCCGGTACAGGAATTACCGTTTCTCGGCGAGAGACAGTAGGAAAAAGTCCCAGCCACATCTGCCCCCGCCGGGACTCGAACCCGGACCTCCCGTGTGCGAGTCTAGTGCTGTCACCACTACTCTACCCAGCTTTCAAGATTTATAATAATTTAATTACAGTTATAAAGCTTGAAAAAGTCCCAAGAAAGGGACGAAACGTCGCTATAAATAACAAATAAGTGTTTACTTAAAAAGTCCTTTTTCCTGACAAATCATTTTTATATTAATTACCAAGGACGAAAAAAAAGAAAAAAAGTCAGATAATGTCAGATATTTGAAAACATTTTCGAAATTTTATTTTGGTTTGTACTTTTATGTTCAATCCATTTCAGGATATTCGTCGCATTCGAAGTTAGAGAATTTTGTTTGAGATTTTGTAATCAGGAGTCAGGAAAATCTCCACATCGCAAAGCTGAGATTTCGAAAAAATTAACAAGTGTAGTTCTGAAATGAAAGAAATCTCGAATAAAATTAAGACAATAAATCTCGTACCTAGGCACGTATGTAGTTGGAGTCTGTGTTCTTATCAAAAGATACCTTCGACCAGAATATCTGCAGACATTGTTATAGTTTACGGTTCGCTAAATGCAGATAAGCAATGACGCACGTGGTCAACGCACGTACTTAATTTGATGTAAATCGTGAGCTAACGCGGATGTTTATACCTATATAAGTTCGCAAATCGATTTGAAACATTGTTTTGTTAGTGTATACAAGTCACGTTAACGATAACCTGTGCTTTATCATTTAAAATGTCTTTACAATTCCTATTTTTACCGAGCTGGGTAGACTAGGAGGTCCGGGTTCGAATCCCGGCGGGGGCAGATGTGGATGGGTCTTTTTCCTACTGCCTCTCGCCGAGAAACGGTAATTCCTGTACCGACCATCTTGATTGAGGTTTTCCATGGTTTCCCTCAATTAATTCCAGATAAATATCGATATGGTTCCTTATTTGAGGCCATGGCCGATTACCCATCAAACTCCTAGTTCAAAAAAATTACCTACCTTATCCTCCTGTTCTGACATATTTTATAGTGACGGCCGATATAACAGCAGTGGTTCCCAACCTAAAATTAAATCAGTAGAACCCCCCTCGCTATATTCTTTGCCAGTTACCGAGCTGGGTAGAGTAGTGGTGACAGCACTAGACTTGCATTCGGGAGGTCCGGGTTCGAATCCTGGCGGGGGCAGATGTGGATGGGTCTTTTTCCTACTGCCTCTCGCCGAGAAACGGTAATTCCTGTACCGGTCATCTTGACTGAGGTTTTCCATAGTTTCTCTCAATCAATTCCAGATAAATATCGAGATGGTTCCTTATTTGAGGCCATGGCCGATTACCTATCAAACTCCTAGTTCAAAAATTACCTACCTTATCCTAATTTACTATAATTCCTTCATTCGCTCATTGCTATTACATAAGTTGAAGTTTTAAAAATGTAGAAAAATAACGGGAAGTGTGGTACATGGAAAATAGTAATGGTGCGAATGGCGTCTGTTATGACATAAAGTCGAGAAACGGACGTTAAACGCATTATTATTATTATTACAATTCCTATTTTTTGTATACCACACTCACAGTCAGATCTTCCTAAGAACACATTCGCTAAGTTTCACTCAATTATTATAGAAAATAATAATAAATTGAAAATATGATTTAGAACTAAGTTCCAACAACTCTGTGTTAGTGATCTTATAAAATAAATAAAAAGGTAATCTGCCATCTTGGAGCGTCCGCCATATTGGATTTATGCATTAACACTGCGTTCGTGTGCAAAATTTCAAAGCTCTACCCTAATTGGATCTAGTCGAAATTTCGATTGCAAGATTTGACCCAAAACCTTCACCGATTTATTTACTCCTGATACAGGGTGTCTCAACAATAACGCTAAGAACTGTGAGAATACACTTTTTGTGACAATCTTAATCGAAAAACCCTTTACTGTTTGAGTTCTGAGATGTAATTAATTTTTAACATTTAAAAACCCTGTATTTGAATTTTTGTCAGAGATAACACGTTTCGTTACGTAACTATACAGTTTTGACACCAAGAGATATTATAATAATTGCTATATATTGAACAAGAATAGAGGATCAATTTATATATCCATGATACCTAAATAAATCCTCTGTTCTTGTCTAAGAGTTTACCCATTTCTGTATCTGTTGGTTATGGTAGTCATATGATCACAATCTCAAGTTATTGTCAAATCTAATTTCTTGACAATGCTTTCTGCAATCCAGCATTAAAGTAATACTTGCAGAATGATAGATCACCACTTTGACCGTCTGTATTTCTGAAACCGATCATATTCTTTTTTAAATATAGTCCCATTAAAACTAATCCTTTGATATATAACTCAATTTTAAATTCGAGGGCTCGAAAGTGTGAATTTTTTCGATCGTTCTTTGTCAAAAACCGTTTCGTCTAAAACATGCTTAACATAGAGACGAGTGCATCATTTTTTCTATGACAGCCATTGATCCAACCGAAGTTAGACAGAGATGTTTGAATTTATTCTAAATATTAGCACATATATTTAATTAAATTTAGTATTCAAAATAACATTACGACTAGCACATAAAATGCCGAATGACCTGTGTTCACGTGCAATATACTAAGTGTTCAGAGAAAGACAGATCAACGCTCTCAAATCAATGTGTAACATATTTTATTTCACACTGTATTTATAAAAGCACGGTTGACTGCTGTGTCTTTTTTCTCCCTTTTTTCTCTCTAATACGCTGCGCGAAAGAATCATATTATAGTAAACTGAATAATTTGAATAGCGCGCGGTTTTCTTATCTTCATGACGCTTTCCGCGTCATACTGAGTGCTAAGACGTTAGACACAAAAAAAATAATTAGGTAAAAAGAATCAGGTGAAAAGACCAATTTTTACGTTTTTAACACATTTATTCGTTATATGACGTTTCGTCGGTATTATTCCGACTTCCTCAGGTATCTGGTTTTAACAGACATAAAAATTGTATTTAATTTATTTTATTTATTATTGTATTTAATTTATAAATTGTAATTTATTATATCTTTTTATGACTGTTAAAACTAGATACCTGAGGAAGTCGGAATAGTACCGACGAAACGTCGTATAATGAATAAATGTGTCTTTTCACCTGATTCTTTTTACCTAATTTATTTCAAGACCTGATTTTTCCTAATAAAAAAATTAATATCACGCATATTTGTTGCACAATGGAAATGTATAATCAAGTGGGCAAATTCTTTCGCGTTTCCACAGAGATATGAAACAAATCTGCCTCTATTATTTCCTAGATTTAAGTTTTAAATAATTTAGGCTTAATTTATAATATTTAAATAATTTTTGATAAAATATGTTATCAAATAAATTTACATTTGATAGTACAATAATATGATATTTGTTTTACGTTTTAATGATTAGTGATTCAATTAAGTTGTAACTGTATTCCTGTGTTACGTTTACAAATAAAATTCATAAACAAATTTTGATTCGAGAACAATCTCTTGACAACTACATTATTTAGTTGCGAGTGATAGTAATTTATGAGCTCTCACTGTTTCAAATTTGAAAATTAATTTTATTGGGATATATGTATTTACATTTGTAAAAAATAACATAAAAATAAGTACGAATAAGGTCGTAGTGTGACATTGGAAACGTGTATTTTTTGGCACAATTAATGCCAACTTTTTTCTAGTAAATCGTATATAAATTACAAAAGTAGTCCATTAGAGATCTAGATTTGTCCTTTATCTTCCTTATAGAGGAAGAATTTTTGCAAAATGTTGACGAATAAGTCTGCAATCAAAGCCCTATTTTTGGCTTAAAGTCAGAGCGTTCCGATTCTTAACGTTATGATATATCATGAGTAGGCTTTGGAAAAAACAATTTGCTAATATAACTCAAGTGACAACTGTTCAGTTAGCCAAAATATAAGTAAATTACAAAACTGCAATACTGCTATAAAACTTTGTTTCATTTTAATCGCGTGTGGAGCCGCAGATTAATAATACATTGAAAAAAAATCCCTCAAAAAAATTATAAGCACCTATATTATAAAAATAGTACAATGCATTTGCGTAATTAATTTAGGAATAATGTTGTTTGTCACAAACTTATCAACAAAGAAGTATCAACTATTTGATCTTGTTATTTGACTACTGTATTGTTCTTTTATCACAATCTATTTTCGTCGATTTATCAACTCATATATGTAATTTTCATAGGATATTTCCACGACAGTATAGTGTAC